>CM060118.1:29062150-29509650 GCA_030522415.1 Channallabes apus
ACTTCTGGCAGAGCTACTAGAGGACTCATAGTCAGATATTACATTAGAAAGTACGCAGACACACACACACACACACACACACACACACACATACAGTACACACACACACACACACACACACACACACACACACACACACACAATAAAGGATGGCAATGAAAAAAGAGGTATAGTGCTTTCATCAGATGGATTCCTTTTTTTTTTCATGCAATCCTCTGCTACCCGAGAATGAAATTACAGTTTCATCTAAACTCACAATAGGCAGCAAGATGCAAATATACACAAGGGGCATCTCAGTGCCCACTCACTGATGTGTAATTGCAGGTGGGAGGACATGCAGTTCTGGCACCATAACACTTCACTTCTAGTTAGAAAAGTGCAACAGCACCTTTCCTTTTTGAAGAGACTGAAGAAAGTTCATTTGTGTCCCCAGATACTAAAAAGCTTTTATCATTGAACCATTGAGAGCATCCTGACCAACTCTATGACTGTTTGTATGGTGTCAGAAAGTAAAGCCCTACAAAGGGTGGTGACATCATTGGCACATCATTGGCATAGATAGATTGATAGATGGACGGATGGACGGACGGACGGACGGACGGACGGACGGACAGATAGATAGATAGATAGACAGATAGATAGATAGATAGATAGATAGATAGATAGATAGATAGATAGATAGATAGATAGATAGAGATTATATACTTGTAGTTTTGTATATATCTCTTACAGTAGTTCCAGTCAAAAATTGGACACATGTTTGGATTTATTTTCTACATTCTAAAACAATACTGGACATTCTGGGGGTAAGCACTGTTCTGATGGTGTGTCCAAACTTTTACACTGTTCAGCTACTCTGGTTGTTTTCAGCTACACTGATCTGTCTGTCCGTCTGTCTGTCTGTGCCTTCTATCCTGACAGACTACACATGCAGACTTCAAGCCTCACCTTGTTTCCTACTCCTTATTGCATGTATATATCTTGCAATATCTATCTATCTATCTATCTATCTATCTATCTATCTATCTATCTATCTATCTATCTATCTATCTATCTATCTATCTATCTATCTATCTATCTATCTATCTCTCTCTCGCTATATATATATATATATATATATATATATATATAAACCTTTAGCTGTGTTCACCATCATTTGTTTAGATATTGTATATTGTGTATCTCTTCCATCCCCATCTCTCTTTTTCTAAGCTAGCCTGTTAACAAATTGAATTCTGAAGCATGACTGAGAGGATTCACCTTTCTCTGAAAAAATAAGATTACTATTCAGATGATATAGGAATAAAGCGTACAGTAAATGAAGTAGAAAGTACAGAGAAAGTAAAACAATAAAGTAACACAAAGTGTCACAAATTAAGAAGTGAAGATGAATGCAAGTGTGGAAATATTCATTTAATCAAGTGCAAACATAACACAAACATGACAAAGAAAACAAGAAGGCACTGCAGGCAGGCATGAGGCAAAAACAGATTATGAGTGACACTATGTAATACATGGCAACAACAAATATAACTAAAGCTTGACAACCACACACTGAGCAACCTGAAATTAAGAAGGGTGCTAAACATATTGGAATGAGATGAATGATTAATGGCATTTGGTATGCGAGGGCTGATGATTAGTGTACTCCTGTGCCTCTCTGGCACTACCATGTGAGAAACCCACATTAATGCACATTAAAACCAATAAGCAGGGCTCCTGAACAGTCAAGGAAAATGTCTTTTTAGCGATAAGGATCCTTTAGCTGAGAAGATCAGCTGGGAGCACTTCCAGTGCCTACTGCCACTTTTCACGCCAGCGAGTAGCGAGACAGTGTAACATCTTGCACCTTGGGGGAAGAAGGGAGAGAGACTGCTATGCGTAGGTCGAGGGCCCTCTCCTCAAACCCTTTCCTTGGGGCAATTGGTGTCAAGATATCAATTCAGCTCTGACTTTCTCTCCCCTCCCCTGTTGCTCCTGCATCCTCCATTTCCTCTCCAGGAGGGTTTCCTGGAATTGAAAAAAAAACATCCTCTGCATCCATGTTTGGCCAGTCTTTCTCTCAAAAATGTGAGATGAAGGTAGATATAAGCACAGCTCTTTATTTTAGCGAATATGAACAAGTCATAAAGTGACAAGAATACACTTGTCAAAATACAAATATTCAAAAAATAGTCCTAAACTCTTGCTATGTTATGTATATTTGAAGCAAAAACATACTAATTATGACTAAAAAGGTGTAATTCAGAAACAAAAAGACATGCACTACAAAAACTTTAAAACCAGACCCCGAAAAAACAAAGACTTAATTAGGGTGTTAGGGTGAAATAAGGCATAAGTACAGGTGATTTGTGAGATGTCACATACAGTACAATAGTAGGAGGTAGAGAGATTTTAAATAAATAAATAAATAAATAAATAAATGCATAAATAATATGTACAGAAATGTTGTAGAATAGAACGTTGAATCAAATTTTGTTGCACTTAGAAATGTAAAATTGAGCTTGGATGATAATGATGGATTGTTCTTCAGTCTGTTAGTACAGGTGTACAGGCTTCTGTAGGATTTTCCAATTGGCAGATGGGTAACTGTGTAGATGGGGTGGCTATTTGTAGACGTTATTAGATTTCATGTGGTTTTTGTGATGATGTGCTATAGTGTACTCTGATGTGCAGAAGGGGTTTGTGTTTTTGAAGTCAATAATGCAGCAGTAAAAGTTCAGAAGGAGCTGTGCCTTACTTTGCCTTATCAGAAAATGGCACATCTGTTGAGCCTCGTGCTGTTACTGTTGTATTGATGGCTCATGATAGATTGTTACTGGTGTGGACCCAGAGGAATTTTAAACTGTAGACTGCCTCCACAGTGTCATGACTGTTGCTGATCTTAGCTTAAAGCAAAGTTCAGCTTTCCAGTTCATCACTGTAACCATTCTGTGTTAAAAAAAAAAACAGAAATTTGGCTCCCAGGTGGCACAATGGAAACGCGTTCACCCATCACCCGATGACCATGAGTTCGATTCCCAGGTGATGTTACAGCCATCCATAGCCAGGAGCCAAGACATCAGGATGGGGGGAGGGGTGGGATCCTCGTACTCCTGCATCAATCCATGGCAACACTAGCCAGTTGTGGACATCTGTGAGCTCATGCATGTGGAAGGACAGCGCATCCCTTCCAGTCTGTTTCACCACAATGCAGGAGCTGCAGTTGATGTCTTCATGTTGTTGGAAGGTGTTGTTGACTTATGAAATGGGTCGGAGTTGTATATAAAAAAAGAAGAAAACGAAGCATTTAATAAATTTGAAAAAGAATGTATATTAATAAACAAGATACAAGCTATAATCAGTTTGTCCCACCTAATATTACTGCTTATACTTTAATCTACAGTACATCACTGTACTGCAGAGTGTCTGTAGAGTGGGTGCATGATGGGTGTGTGATCAGGATGTCAGTAGGCCAGAGACCTGCATTTAGAGTTCAGTTCTTTGATGGCACCGGGGTAGATTCTATTTAGGAGACCTGATATTAATGTCTTGATGGACGAATATCCTATTCTGGAGGGCAAAAAGTTGAATAGGGGGCCAGGCATGTGTCCTACAGCACTGATATATCTGTACAATTGATAGTCTGGACTGATTGTAGTACCTTCCTGTTAGCTACAGAGCATCCAGTATGCAGTAGCACACCAAGATGCCATAGGTGAGTATGCTTTTTGTGGACCAAAGATAGAAGAATGCCAGAAGCTGCTTTGAGCTCCTCCTAAGTTCCTTCTTTGAGTTCCCTATAAATAGAGCTATAATTTATATATATATAAATATAAATGTGCCTTTGTTTACCAAAGAATATTTCAAATGACGGTACTATAGCACTGTAACAGACCTGTATGTGTGACAAATGCTTTACACTAGAGAAAATCTCACTCACTCATCTTCTATACCGCTTTATCCTGTATTCAGGGTCGCGGAGACCTGGAACCTATCCCAGGAGGCTTAGGGCACAAACCAATCCATCGCAGGGAACACACACAATTTGGGAACTCCAATTAACTGAACCTGCATATCTTTGGATTGGAATACCCGGATCAAGCCCACCAAGCAACATGCCATGGGGTCAGGGGTAGCTCAGTGGTTAAGGCATTGGACTACGGTTCCCAGGTTCAAATCCCACAACCACCAAGTTGCCACTGTTGGGCCCTTGAGCAAGGCCCTTAACCCTCAATTGCTCAGATGTGTAATGAGATAAGAATGTAAGTCGCTCTGGATAAGAGCGTCTGCCAAATGCCCAAATGTAAATGTAAACATGCAACATGCAAACTCCATGCACACAGAGATGGGAATCGAACCTGGACCAGGGAGGTGCAAGGCGACAATGCTAAACACTACAACACTGTGCCACCTAGAGAAAATTTGCTTCACTTTAATGTCAAGCTGATGACCATATTTTGTTTACAAGTTGCTAATTAACCTCAGGTTTCTTCACATGTTCTTTTTACATCCTCAGTTTGACAGAGGTTAGGACCCTGCTCTTGTAGCTGATGTATTCCACAGTATGCATCTTGCAGGCCTAACGAGACTGTCCTGCATAATAATGAATCATTTAGTTTCTGTGTTTATGGACTGTAGTCAATATTTTTTAGTTCTAAATATGAGGATATTTGTGCAGATTATCCATCTATATACAGTATCTGTCTATCTATCTATCTATCTATCTATCTATCTATCTATCCTGTTCTTTTTCTAACAATTTTAAGTACTGTATATGAGATTTAATGAGATGTTGCCCATGTTCATTCAAACTTGCAAGTTCTCCTGAAATCATGCTCAGGCTAGTACGGTAAAAAAAACAAAAAAAAACAGATCTTAATGTACATCCAATAACTTAATTACACTAACTGGTTTTTTAGCATTTCAGTCAAAAATTAGCAGATATGACTACCATAATTACATTCGTCAGTCATTGATTTGACATATTCTCTACTATGTCATTCTTTATGTTATGATGTTGTGCTGTGCAAACTAGAGAGCTTTGCATGGCAGGACATAAGCAAGTCTTAAGACATAAGCAAAACTATCACAAGCAGCAGCATCATTTGTGAATCTGAGGTCCATGAGCAATTTAATTATGAAAAGTTGAACTCTGAAGGCAAGCATTAAATTACCCAGATGGCAACATGCATAGATTAATTCCATCAAACAAAGTACCCCAGTAACAGGGCTATTTTAAGTATAATAAACACATCACTCATTCATATTAACAGTAAGGGGCACACTACAGTGTACTGTACAAATATATGTGTTTACATAATGGGGAACAAGTAGTCCCAGAAACTCAATAGGCAATATCAAGGCACTATGCATATTGCTTTTCTTTAATCGAGTTAATGTCATAACTTGAGCCAAAAGAAAATGCATTTCAAACAGCTTGTTACAGAGCCAGGAAAAGGAATTTACTACCACAAAAAAAAATGTACTAGATGTGTGAGATCTATCACCTTCATGACAGCATGGTGACTTAATGGTTAGCTCTCTGGCCTTGCACCTCCAGGTATAGGGGTTTTTAGGGTAGCTCAGTCAAGAACGTCCCAGATTCATCCATCACCAAGTTGCCACTGTTGTGCCTGTGAGGAATGTGTAAATGTATAATATATAGAGTATACAGTATCTACGAACTAAACGGAAAGATGGATATCAACTTCACGTATTACTCCTCTGTGCACCCATGAATGGTTCAGCATTTTTTTTTTATCATTCTCACTGCTCTTTTAAATCTGTACATGCTTCTTTGGTCTACGTTCTGTGCATAAAGTAATAAAAGGGTTCACTTAACATACAGGTACTATAGGAAGCCTGTAAGCATTCTGATGTTTCTTTGATTAAGGAAAGCAAGATTAGGTAGCCTCATCAATAGTGAGGCTAAGCTCATGATTTAACACTGGATTATCTGTGCTGGATGGTTTATTACTCGTTATTTAGCCTTTTGAGCTAATTACTATTAAACTTGAAATTAATCCATTTACATTTGGTCATCAGTGACAGATCTTTCTGTGTATTTCACCATCTCTCTCTCATAGATATAGAGTTCAAACATCTTGTAGACTTTGGGCATTGGACACTAACCTTGAATACTGATGAGAATAAGCTAAAAATTCCAAGCATAATGCAGAATCATCGTCCAATAAAAACAAGCAAGCAGTGAATATAAAATGCCTATATTTATTTTTAAGGGAAATTATTTACTGTGTAATTTATCTAAATTGGCAAATAATGGCATCACAATCAAGTAAGACTTTCTGGTCTGTGCACTTAGCACACAACCAGAAAAATAAATTAGAAAGGGAATAAATAGATTAATTGGTTGATAATTTCTTTTCCCAAGACCAGCCATCTGAAAAAAATATTCAGAAAAATTATATTTTCCTACATCCTAATGTTGCATTTTAATTAATTGCTAAATATTTAACACAAGCAAACACAGCATATAATTTATTCAGCTCTTTTTCAGGCACATATTTATTATCATTTTTTTCACAGTGTTGTTTTTATACACTATATACGTAATTAATCAGGTGAATGGAGCAGCACAGAGAGAACAGGTTAACAATATGTATGTAAGAGGAAAGGGCCAAAAAAAAAAAAAAGTCAGACAGGAGAGTAAAGTAAAACCATCAGAGTCTCTCTCTCTTAGACACACACACACACACACACACACACACACACACGCAGAAGCACAAGCAAACGCACCACAGAAATCTATTAATTTATTATTAATAACAGCAAACAGTGATGATGGAAAAAGTACAACATATCATCTTAATGCATTGTTCATCTATTTATATCCAAAATACATATAAATAGATGTAATGTTGTAAATGCTCGTTGTTATTCACTGCTATTACAAACAGCATTCTGCATAGGGTGGAATAAATTTGCAACCACTGACTGAGTGTAAGGGCATGTTTTGTGACTTGTGAGATGGGTCAAGGCTGACTGGGCACAACACACACACACCTGTATACATAATTCTACACTACGTTTTGTTACAACACAAAGAGGCTACATTGCAGCCTGCTGAAGGGCCTGACATTCATTTATCCATACAGTACATACAGTATGGCAAGTATTGGGAAAGCAAAGACGGAATGGAGGGACTTATTACAGTAGCATCAGCAGACACACACACACACACACACACACACACACACACACACACACACAAACTGCTTTTTAATAATCACTGATTAGTAACAAATATCAGTTCATGCTTAAAATGTTCCTCTTTTTACCATAGCTAATATCTGAATTGTTAATATCTGAAATGTTAAGCTACACAAAAGGCATCCATGGCTTTGTCATAAGCTGACAAGTAATTAAATAATTTATTGTTTTGACTCTGTGCTTTGGGGTAAGTCTGAAGAGCCGTGTATAAAATGAAACACCAGAGCTGTCTTCATCAGAAATGTTCAGACAGGAACATTTGGTTCTATTATCCATGGGATTTCTGACTTGTCACCAGATTCAAAGAGCAAACAACAAGCAAAGCTTCTGATGGAGAAGCACAGATGAGAGGATGGCTTTCTGAACTTCTTGGGCACAGAGAGCTACACCATAAGCTTTGTTAGAAATATTATCGTGCATTTACTCAAATAAATATTGTTAGTTGTGGAACTGAAGATTATAGAGAAAGTATACTGGCCATTCTGTCATTGTGCATAACATCACCATAATTTTTTTGCTTAACGGATATGTGTAAAATTAAAATGTGCACGTGTGCGTGTGTGTGTGTGAAGGAGAAAATTTACATCAACAGAAACTGATGAAATTTCTTTTACATCAGTTAATACAGATATAGGACTATCCGAGTATTACTGAATATTTAAATATTGGCTATTTCCAAGAGAATGGCTTAAGGGTCAATTTTAGCACATCAAGAAATCTCTACCTACGCTTTGGTTTGATAGGGCACAAGGAAGCTGGCTATTTGTATATATGCATGTAGTGTTTTTTGTTACAATCAAAACTACTTAGCTCAGCATCTACATAGCGACTAAACAGATAAATAGACAAACATGTTATTATATGTTAACATCCTGCTAAAAGCTGTAAATATGATTAAACTGCTAGGTATGCTGAAAGCTAAAAGTATTTTATTCGGCCACAAAATGCAGCACAAAGCATGTTTTTTTGCGTCATTTGCGTATCTGTAATAATGCAAGTTTATTACATTTCTATCATTCATTGCACTGTATCATAAAGATATTTTATTACTGAGCAAGGCAGATATGTCTAATGATCCTGTTCCATATGGAACACGCTGTTTCAAATAGTTTAAGACAGACAATATTAAACTGTCAGTCTGTCTATATTTAAAAAAAAGTTTTTGCAAGTAATATTCAAAGTAACGCAATATGAATTATAATACCTCAAGCATGTAACATGCACCTCTTCTTTTTCCTTCACTATACATTCTCACCTAGTAAAATACAACATATCAAAGGATGAAGACACCACTGGTAAAACTTCTGCTCTTAACCACCCACTCTTATACTGTATAGTATCAACAGGATAGAGAATTTACAAATGATTTTCAAATATTTCTTAGATTTCAAATAAGTCCGAGTTTCACTCACACCATATGTTTATATGAGATAGAGGTACCCAATCCAGTACACAAGGTTGAAGAGGCCAAAAGCAGTCGGGAAGAATATTCGGGAGTAGGAGTCAATTTTGGACACATGGACGTGCATCCTGTTTTCACGCCATGCCCCTGAGCGACAGTCATCAAAGCAGCAGAAAAAACTTGTGCAGTCTTTCCCATCCAGACACTCGTATGCATAATCATCATCATCATGATACGGCGCAATGTTATTCATCTGGAGGAGAGATGTCCCTGGTCTGATGTTCGCCATGCTTGATTTCTGGCACAGAGGAAAAATATATCTAAATATATATCATTCTATGTATTATAATGCTGGCTAAGCCTTAACAGAAAGAATAAAAAAAGAACAGATTATTATATTGAGTTATATTCGGCCAGATTTGTGTAAATAATAAAAAAGTATGCTTTAATTAAATAGTTAAAAAGAAACATAAGCACCAAATTTTCAAATCTAAAGAATCTAAAGAATGTGTGCTATGAAATATTATTGCCAATTTATGTTCAAAGGCATGTTGTAACTGTGATTGGTCCATGAATTTCATTTTGTTTGTGTTTCTATCTTTTATAACCACATAGATTTTTTTTTTCCATCTCTCTGATGTTAAGAACTGCTTTTTATTGTTTTGGGTTTTTTCAGTCACACACTGCACACAATATTCTAAGCTCACCGGTGCACCGCTCGACTTGGTTTTCTTGTGCTGACGGTTACTGGTGAAGTAGTGCAGCGTGCCATACTCCATAAGTGCAGCAAAGGTGAAGATGAAGCAAACAGACACAAACAAATCCATGGCCGTCACATAAGACACCTTCGGGAGTGACTTCCTGGATATGGTGCTTAGGGTTGTCATAGTAAGAACAGTGGTGATGCCTGTGTGAACAAGAACAAAAAATGTAATCTTGTTTAAATGGAATTTGTAAAATTAAATACATTTTATAAACTTCTATTACTTTTAATCTATTTTAAATTTAACATGTAAGCTACCTAAAGATGTTCGGGCAGGCACAGCATCTTTGTTGATCCAGAAGGAAACCCAGGACAGCACTACAATCATGCTGCAGGGGATGTAGGTCTGGATGGTGAAGTAGCCCATTCTCCGGCTCAGATCAAAGAAGATTGTCATAATGACATACTCCCCTTGAATAAAACAGTCATTAAAATCTGCTGTACAATACCTATACTAATATTGTGACTTGAAAAATTTTAAATTCTGTTTAAAATGGATTTTTCCAATTAAAGCTTGTACAAGCTTAAATATGGGTTTCATGCCTTACAATCATTGTACAGTGTGGGCCAAAATCATTGGCTTAAAATCTCACTGTTTTGCACTGCAGGACAGTAAAAGGTCCCAAACCGAAATTCAACAGGCTTTCACTGGCTGTAGTTTTTACCCATCTTAATAAATAAAACGTAATACATATTGTTTACAGATCCAATTTAAATTATTCTTCACATCTGATCCAGCTCATTATCCAGTTAGCATTTTTTTTTTGAGAACTTACCAGACTGAGTATGTGCCACATCAGACATGTTGCGCAGGCCAACAAAGGCAAATTGGTAAAGTCTCCAGTACCGTTGGTCAGCTACCTCGACTGCGCGACGTTGCCATCTATACTGGATCTCATTTTTTGGATACCCATCTGCAAGATAACACGCGCATACACATCTCCCAAAAAGCTCATCCACTAAACACTCGGTTATAATGTATCGCAAACACAAAAAGAATGGCAAAATGGCACTGAGGCACATAAGACATATAATGTCTTTATCTCAGTGTTCCACCTATGGTGATTGATAACACATATGAGAAGCTGAGGGAAAGCACACATAGCAGATGCAGGGATGGCACACACTGAAATACAGACTAATGTAAAGGCGGCTGAGGAGGGATGAGTATTCTGCAGGAGGATGGTACACTGTCCTTTCTCATTAAGGGATTGGAAGATGGTTTTTGGGACAGGCCAAAGGTAATGTTTGGGAACCTTTTGGCCACAATAGGTGGTGAATGAAAATTGTTCATTTGACAAAGGCAATGCGTGGGATTGTTTGGCCAGCAGCACTCAGAACGGGGCTGAGGCTGAGCGACAGACTGATGATAACACTTTTAACACCTACAGCTTGAAAACTCCAACGGACACGAATGTTCATCCATAGGAAAGTTATGCAGCTTAAGGTAGCATTCCGCATTAATAGTCAACCTGACAAAAACAGAATAGTGTCAGAAAAACAAAACAAAAGATGTTGAGTCTCACAAATGCACTGAGTTGCGCAAACTACTACGTTTCATACCTCTATCTCTATCTACCTCAGTCTATTATTCAGTTTCAACTAACATAAATAGATGTGGATTAAATGATTTAATGACTTAAACTGTATGTGTCCACAGACAACGGGCAAGTTTTCTTACAGAAGCAAATGCTACAAGACAGGAGAACAAAAGCACAAATTTTAGCTGCACAAACAACAATTAACCAACACAAGCCTAAACGAAAATGCCTGCAATGACACACCTCAGCGTGTACATTACACGTCCATTGCTCCAAAGGCGCAGAAGTCGATTGGGTGTAGTGATCCAGTGGGCGTCAGATTTGCGGGAGTTGCGGAAAAACGTATCAGGGATCCAGATCTTTCCCACCATGTTGCTGTTTAACATAAGGAGCTTCATGCTGCTGTTAAACTTGAGCCGGCTGTCAAACCATGTCTGAGCGAAGAAGATGTCTATAGTATACTCCTAATAATCAAAGTTTTAAAAAAAGTTAAAGATTTTAAGTTTTAGGCACCACATTATCAATATATTTTTGTAGAGTGGTGCTATAAACTCACCATGTTTATGGGATCCACTGGGCCTATGCTGTTTACATATACAGCTGTCTCAATGACGGTTGGTCTTACTAAAAAAAAAATGCAGTTTAACTTAGATCAGGGCTCAAATCAATGGCTTTTAATACTAACATTTTTACTAACAGACTAAGTTGAAGTTCTAGATGAAATATAATGGTTTATGTCTTAGCATTTCTGCATTAAACTGGCTAACACAAAAAAATTATTGATATGTAAATGAAGAACTAATGTTGTAGACGCTGCAGTATTTCAGTGGCATCAAAACAATGCGTTCGAAAGGGATGATGAATCACAAAATCCCCACAGGGCCACTTCACTCCCCCTCACTGTCTACGCATTGGCTCTGAGCACTAATGAACTCCACTCTTCCTTTCTCTCACTTGTACTCCATATCAATTTTTCTTTATTTTTTTCTTCGTGTCTTTGCCCGTTTTTCATATGCACTTATAGGCACATGGGCAAAGAAGGAAGATCAACATTGATTTAACTCTATTGTGCTCTGATGCTGCTGAAATACAGTCATTTCAAATAACAGAGCTATATACAGCATCTCATTCACAGTAATCTTATATTCTTCCAGCAAAATATAACCACCCCACCATCATACCCCTGAACAGAATTATACAGTATGCAGTGTATATTCAGCATGGGCCACAAATTCTGGATCCACATGCATTTTTCTTTTGACTTTGTAACTAACAAAAGAAGTCTGAATAAAAGTCATTCTCATGTAGGCAAGACTGGATTTTACAAATAGTGAAGTTGCTGCCAAATGTTGCACCATTTGCTTTTTTGCCTATAAATCCAGACTTTTGGGCCACTCTATACTGTATATGCAATACAAACAACTTAATGTTCATTAACAAGAACATGACAAGACAGCACAGGGTCTGCTACTAATTGAATTCTTATCACATATACTTCAATACATTTTATTCTATTCTGAGCATAATTATTGTCATACGCCCTGTGTCATACTGCCCTGTATCATGTGTGTGTGTGCACTGTATTCCTAACCAATAAAAATTAGGTTAATCTGAATGGGAATCAATTTAAAGTTGCTGTAATAACTTGCCTCCAATATCTGGTCGCAGCTTATTGTCATAGCCCTGCAGTAATTTATTAAGGATGAGAGTGACATCACTGTCATAAACCTTTGGGGATAAAACCCAAGTTTTATTTATGGGGACATCTTCATAGTCCTCCTCCTCTGCTTTACTGGGTCCAAATGCCATGCTGACAAAATGGAGAAGTATAGAAAAGTCTTTAGACAAGAGGTATTAGGTACAGAGTAAGAGATAGCAATAGAGAAAAACAAAGAGAAACATTTTAGATGAATGTGCTCTTAATGATGCATGAGAAATCATACATATTTCATACAAATTCAAAGAAACAACAGCAATTTGGTTCAAAAGGTTAACTGAATTCAAGCAAAAAAAAAAAACGTATGTTCTCCAAACCTAACCCTTACCCTCATGACAAATTGAGTTATGTGAATTTTTAGATATTTAGAAGTGTTACAAGTTTGGAAGGTGTGAGAAAATGTCAAACTAATAATGATAACTGACAAAAAAAAATAAGAAGAATAAAAGAAGAATACAATCATTTATAAATATTAAGTACTGTAAAATCTTTGAGAATGTGATATCTATAAATGGAGGATAAATAAAGGGCCTCCAATGATTAATGAAAACTTGGCTTGGCTCGGACTGAAGGTTGGAACCACTAAAGGTTAGAAACTTCAATAATCTCTCACATCTCTCTGACTGTTCTGACCTCAAACACTGATGTCTCCAAATACCTTTCTAATCGATGTACATTTTAAAGAAGTTTAAAGAGTAGGATTTTCCTACAGTTGAATGGAAGTCATGAAGCAGAAAATGGACACTCTGGCACTCTACATACTAACATAAAAAAGTGATTGTTTAAAGAGTAAAAAAAAAAAAAAAGACAGTGACAGTTTAAAAAAAAACTAATTAGGATAGATCATCTCATTTGAGTACTGTGGAAAATATGTGTTTATTTTGTTACTTTTTTTTTTTTTAATCTGGGTTGATTTTTTTTCAGTTGTGCCAGATGTAGCAGTAACTGAATCACACCTGCTGACATGACTCTCCATTTTAAAGAGGGTTTACACTCCATGTTCTGATACCATTCCGTTTTCAACTACTACACAAACATGATGAACAGAATAAGTCACAGACAAATAACAAATTAGTCAACATTTAAATATCTAATACACATTTATTGTAACTCTTTCTGCATCTACAATAGAATCTTGTACAAAACCCTTATATGAGGAAGTTAAAAATATATCAATTTTCATGGTTCATCCAGTGACCGATATTAAAATTTTGTTACATAGAAATAATGTTAAAAGTGTCTCTAGACACTTATGTTAAGTGAATTTAGCACTGTTTAAACCCTGTATCCTTCTCATGCCCCTAAGGAGCAGCCAGTCTCGTGCTGACTGCCGAGGATAAAAAAATTGTTGCAGTGCTTTTGCAAAAAAAAAAAAAAATTATATATATATATATATATATATATATATATATATATATATATATATATATATATATAAAAATCACAGAAATATGAGGAGTGCTATATCAGTTGTTGTGATTGTTTTAATTATTTCGTTTATTATATTAAAACAAACATCAACATGATTCATCAATATGGCACATCAGCTTCACGTGCTATATTTTCTATCGGGTCTATTGAACAGCAATCATTTCATCAGGAGCAAGTCAACAAATGATAGTTTTATCAGCGTATACGGGCCTGAAGAACATCTCGGACCGAGTTGCTTCAGGCGGATCAAACAGAACCCGTGCAGAACCACAGACTAGGGTTTACTAGGTCACTGGGTTTGTTGTTACGGATCGCGTTCGCGTCGCTGAGGTGCAGACTTACCAGACTCCGAGCAGTCCAGGCAGCAGCCACACTAGCGCATCTCTCCTCCGGCGGCGATGCAGCACAGCCATGATCCGAAAACACCACGTCTCAGTCTGAACGAAACGGCCTGCGAAAGTCTAACAAAACCGAGAGGGAGAGACCCATTCACATGCGCCTGAGCCAGCCGTGGATTAGAACAGATGGTGTCACTGCATACATTCAGCCTATTGCGCTGTGATCCAATGAGGCGATCGAGGAGAAAATGTGCGTTCACACGCTGAGTAAGACGCGCTGCGTGTCAGAGAGGGAGAGAGAGAAGTGCGTGTGTGTGCGCGTGTGTGTGTGCGCGTGGGGGGATCAGTAGTGAAAGCGGGATTCCGCTGATTGCTGCGGCAACGCGTCTCCTGGCCTTCTGCTGACTGAAGCGCACTCACTGTGCCGGAAATTAGAAAAGGAAACTGTCTATGCAGAAACAGCTGATTTACTCCCTCCCTGTACACAATGAAATCATTACAACGTTGTTTTTTTTTTTTTTTTTTTTTAAAGAAAGTTCATAGTAATGATAATGATGTTGTTAATCCAGTATGCCAATATTGGGCCAATATTAAGCTGTATGTCAGTGTGCATTATACAGAGGACAACAAAAGGGTCAAATATATCACAACAAAGGGTGGCTGTAGGCTTTCATCCCGGCTAAATAGTACACACAATTGCTAGATGATTAGAAAGATGTACTGATCAAACATGTGGAATCATTCGTGTCTGATTGAAATGAAAGCCTGCAGCTACTCCTACCCTGTGTGGATATGCTTTATTCCATCAATTAAATTCATTGCCATTTATTCTACATTAATATAAATATACATTCTGCACTAATTACACTTAAAAGGGCAGCAGGGTGGTCTAGCACTCACTTTGCACCTCAGGGTCCAGGTTTGATTCCAGTCTCAGTCTATGTGCATGGAATTTGCATGGAATCTTGGTGGGATATTTTTTTTCCGGGTACTCTGGTTTTCATCCAACAGTCCCAAGACATGCAGATTAGGCTTATTGGTGTTCCCAAATTGCCTACAGTCTGTGAAGTTTCAAATGTGAAATGTGATTATATTTCTTATATTTCAAAAACTTTTATATTTTGGTCTAACTTCTTATAGTTAAACTATTTTATTTATTTATTGCTTCTTTTTCCATTTCTCTTACTTCTTATAAATGGTTTTTAAATAAAAATTTTCGTCGTGTAAGCATTTCACTACATATCGTACTGTGTATGACTGTGTATGTGACAAAAAAAAATTATTTGAATTTGAATTTGTAAACCTTTCTTGTTTTAATTTAGATGATTACAGTTTACAGATCAGAAATTCGTTATTTCAACATATTAGACTAATTTCTTTTAAAGTTTATTAAAAAATTACTATTCTTATAGTATTAACGTATCTCTTGGTGTATAGTGAGTGCAACTACAGTACAATCACAGAGATGACTGCAGACAGTTGTCCAGAAGATCAACAACATCAACAACATCCTCCACAAGCAGAGTAAGCTACAGTACAGAGGGTCATCAGTAAAAGGTTTGGTTGTTTGCAGAGTGCTTCAAAAGGAGTGGAGTGAAGATGGAGACACACAGACATCTTTAGGAAACAACAACTGACTATAACTGTTGCGTAAAGCCATTACTGAAGCAGAGACAACATCATAAACATCTTACTTGGGCTAAGAAGAAAAAGATCTGGACCACTGCTCAGTGGTACAAAGTCCACTTTTCAGATGAAAGTTAAATTGTTGTATTTTGGTCAAATCAAACAGGATCTCCCAGATAAAAACTTTAGATTTTGATATAAACTTGCCAAAAAGAATCTTCTGGGGGGGTTATGTTTCCATGAGTTGATAATGACAATTATAATCCATTGAAATTCAGGTGCCAGGTCGATGTTTTGCAATCAAGCATCACATCTACTCACAAACTTGTGAGTTTTTTAAAAAAGCGTCATATTTTAATTTCTAAACAGAAAATAGAAAGCTTGAAAATTTAATTGCTATCCCAGTTTACATTTTTCACTTTCTTTTTGGCAAAATTAATATAGGATACACCTGGAACAAAAGCTGCACCCCTATCTTTAAGGGAATGGATAATTGTGTAGATAGATGATAAGGAATTTTACACATTTTTAGAACTAGCGCAAAAGTAATAATATCTCAATTCCTTTAATATAAACTTCCCCTGAGGGAGCAAAAAGTTTTTTTCAGTTATTTTGTCTGACAACCCTCTATTGCCTATGTAGCATGAGCTGTAATGCACCACATTAAATTGTCACCTTATTTATCTTTCATCTTTAGCTGTTTGATAATAGAGCAGGAATCATGCTGCATTGCAGTACAAGTCGGGACAGGCACCAGCTGTTTTTGTTGGGCATTCTTCTTCTGGGTACAATTAAGTATTTACAGCAATCACCCACAACAATGTTCTAAAATATATTTCAAGTATATGCAAAATAAAGACTGCAATACACACTGGCTGAAACTCACCAAGCATTGTTCATTTACTGTAACTTCATAGTTACAGTATGTACTTATTTTGGAGTACCATGTATTAATTAGGGCAAGGTGCAGGTTATCAATCTTAACTCCAATTACAGTCTCCTAATTAACTTAAAATTGCTCTGTGGTGCTGTAATTGTTTAAAATATTGTATGAGTCATTCCAAAGAAAACATTATATTCCAGGAAGTAACTAGAACAGTATAAATTAAGGTGAAATTCTTTCATGTTGCCTGTCTATATGATAAACACCGGCATATTGGATGCTTTTGGAGTACTTTAAAGAACAGCATGATGTGAGACAGAAACAATTAGTTGTTTTTTAAGTGGCCAAGTGAAATCATAATCTGTTTAATTAGTGTACCAGATATGCAGAGACAATGTGCTGCATATTACAAGCTTTCACATCCATGTTCAGGTCCGTGCCTTGAATGTCAGTTTTTTTTTTTTTTTTTTTTTGCCTTTAGTATTTTCCGAAACTAACAATAATATAGGAAAGCATTGGCTGTAGCCATCCACATGAACCTACTGTACAGCCGATGGTCAAAATCTGAAAAAGGGTCTAAAGCCAAATCAAAATCAGATAACTTGTAACTCATAACTTGTTAGTTTTGTATTTTCAAATGTCAGATTCTGACAAAATAGGAAAAGCCTTTATTAAGTTAAGGCTTTATTTGTCACATATACTACATTACTGCACAGTGAAATTTTTTCTTTTCATATCCCAGTTTAACTGGAGTCAGAGCGGCTGTATCAGCTATGATACAGCGCCCGAGGAGCAAATAGGGTTAAGGGCCTTGCTCAAGGCCCCATCAATGGCAACTGATGAAGCTTGGACTTGATACGCCAACTAAGCTGCCACTGCCCTGACAGCCAGGATTGATCCATGTGAAGTTTACATAGTGATGATTTAAGGTGCCATGTCATCTGTTGGTGCACTGTATTTTATCAAGTCCAAAGTCAGCGCAGCCATCTGCCAGGAGATTTCAAAGCACAGAAAATCTATAGGGTATTGTCAAGAGGAAAATGAGAAACACATAACCATAAATACAGACAAGCTAAAGGCTGCTATTAAAAAACTCAGCCTCAATACCTTCATGTCATTCAGAACTGATGCAGTAATTTGTGCTAAAGCATTGAGTGCATAAATGAACAGAATTTGTAAACATCATACTGTAATCTGTGTGTACGCCAAACTGCCAAAATACAGAATAATCAACAAGCAGTCCTTAGAATCAAAATCGATGGGTGTTTAAAATTTTTTAACAGAAATGTTAAAGGGGGGGATCAGAAATCTATCTAACAGCAAACCAGCAGGATAGAGTATTCTATGGCACACTGTCGATATCAAAATAAAGAAATAAATAAGTTGTTGACTAGGCTATAGTTCAAAGGCTACATATGAATACATAAAAACATTTCAGGCAACAAGAAATGAAGTGAAAGAAATGAAAACAATAGCAGCAGTGGTAAATGTATCCTGTTAATGCCTTTTAAACCAACAGATGTCAGTGGCAAACCAACCACTGGCAAACATTACTGAAATGTAAACAACGCCAAGGATAATACTGGGACTGCTGCAGACGCCAACACCATCAGTGTTGCTCGCATTAAATGGGGAGATTTTTAACACCACCATGCAAGTCATAAATAACTCCTGGCACTCACCATTCCTGTGAGTTACTTTCATTATGTTTTGATGTATTTATCCACCAAAACTCGTGCATTCATTAAACTAGAGCAAGGTTTGTGAGCCTATGGGCCTCAGAGTCACAAATCTGTCCCCAGTAACTACAGTAAGGCACTCAAATGACTGATTTTTTTTCCGCATGAGAAAAAAAATTATGATCTGGTCTAATAGGAAAGAAAAGCTTAATTATTTCAAATGATTTAATTAGGTTTGAATATCCCATAAATATTTCTGGTTAAGAATTTACATTTATAAAATAAACAGAACGAATAATAATAAAACTTCGTTTGATTTATTGTAGTCTTATGTGTTGAACAGAGTTTTGATTAAAGGTTTGGTGGGCTGCAGAAGATTTTCACATTTCAAACTGGGGCAGCAGCTTTGTTAAATTTGGTTATGGCTGTCATGAAACATCTGTGCAGAAGCCTGAAGATGCCAGTTCACTGAAGCTCTCTATTTAATCCGATTGAGTTTGAGAGGACCTGCCAGAAATAATCAGAAAAACTGTCCAAATCAAGCTTGTGGAGACTTCCTCAAAAAGACTCAAAGTTGATATTACCATTTTTTAAATCAAAACCTCATAAATCTCAAAATCTCATAAAATATCTCATTTAGTTTATCTCATAAAATTTAAGTATTTTATTCTCTGCAGAATATTAACTCTGTAGACCACAGAGTATTAATTATAAGGTCCAAATTCTTTTCTAAATGAGGTATCTTAAATCTGTAGCACATTAAAGTGTGCAAAAACTGAATGAATCTTAATACTTTTTAAATCCACTGAACAAAAACATACCTTTCTGCATATTGGTTATCCTATTCATTGTCTTATCTCAGGGCACAAGGCGGGAAACACCTTGGATGAGTTGCCAACCCATTGGAGAGCACAGTCACATTCTCTCATAATCATACACTACAGGCACTTTAGAAATGACAATCATCCTACACTGCTGTCTTTAAACCGCAAGAGAAAACTGTACACAGAGGAAACCCAACTAGCATCGGGATTACATGTATTCCCGCAATAATAAGTGATATATATATATATATACATGTTTATTGAAGAATGAGTACTAGAAGTACTATTCTATGTATCAATATTTCTCCCTCTTTAGGATGATAATCACTCAAATGTATTGTTGGTCTATGGACTACAGCATTGGACTATGGTTCGGAAGATCCCAGGTTCAAACCCCACAACCACCAAGTTGCCACTGTTGGGCCCTTGAGCAAGGCCCTTAACCCTCAACTGCTCAGATGTATAATGAGATAAAAATGTAAGTCGCTCTGGATAAGAGCGTCTGCCAAATGCCTAAATGTAAATGTCTAGAAAAAAATCAGCTTCAGGTTTATACCATAAATTGAACATCTACATTACAAATACCACTGACAGACCATTGTGCAGAGGTTGAAGACATTCCACTCCTTTTGGGATTGCCCTTACTAGTTTCTGTGCTTGCAGCAACAACCCATCATTCAGGGACAAATATGGAGGAAATGCTACTGTAAGGACAGATCCAGAAACACTTCTTAAAATAAATAAATAAATTAATTAATATATCACTTATAGAACCATACTATGAGTAGAATGTGCTCAGTAGTTACTAATCTGATGTTATTGACATCCTATGCTCTAATTGTAGAGGTGCATTTGAGCATTTCTAAATATCCCAAACTAATATCCATAGCAAGACAAGAAAGGGAAGGAGCATAAACATGAAGCAGTGGGGGTATTTTACATCCACCGCCTGGCCAAAAGAAGTTTATAATTTAGATTTAAATACGCAAATACTTAAGAGTACACTTACTGATGCGGTGAATAGTTTCTAATTTCTTAAACAGTCATGTAAAAAATGTATCTCATGGTCGGGGAAAACTGGAAGATTAGCGGTAACGCATCAACTTCTGGGAAAAGATGGTAAGAAAAAATTATGAAGTACCAATATTGCTTACATACTTGGTGAAGTTGCATCATTAAAAAAATGATAGTGAAACTCACTGGTAATTTATGTTTAACAGTGAAAGCAAGAGCAATTTCACACTTGCAATGTAACAATCCCTCACAGGATTAAGAATAAACATCTAGCCATAAGAAAACACTTGATAGTAAGACGACTCAGAAAAAGGCTTCAATTTGTATAAAGCCTTTTATAAAGATGATGAGTCCAGATTGACCTTGTACCAGAGCAATGGCTGTATCAGGGTAAGAAGAAAAGTGCATGAAACAATGCATCCATCATGCATAGTGCAAGTCTCTGGAGGCATTGTTCTGGGGTTGCTTGAGTTGCTCATGCCTAGGCTCAGCAGTGTTATACCATCAATGGAGTTTTTCCTCCTTGAGGGCATAGTCATTTTCCATGACAACAAGGCTCCAGGAGTCATTTCCTCCAAGTGGGGAAAAGACTTTATGGAATGGTTCGATTCTCCTATCCTTAAGATCTCAAGATGGCCAAAAATGAATGCAACTCTGGACAGAAATAAATGTTGCATACGGTTGTCAAAACAGTGCTATGGTGAATGCACATCATAATCAAAGCTATCCACCAGGCAGTTCAACAAACTGTGACTTTTCTCAACACTCAGTTGCTTTGAATGTCACGGAGGACAGAGAATTCAAATATGACAAACCAATAAAATGCAAAAAAATCTTTAAGTATGTAAAAAATAAATGACTGCTTATTTCTGCTGGTACTTAAAATGCAATCTTTCCCATAAACAAATTGTGTCCAGTTTAATTAATGGAACATTTGTATTCAGGTGAGTTCTGATAAAAAGAAATAAATGAAAGAACAGAGGTGAAACATCACCATGGTGATGTCAGTCATTAATATTCAGAGACAGTGTGATATAAACATGAAATTCCAAAGAGATTTATATGAATGAAATCTGTTCACGCCAACGGACAAATCCAGATTTACAGTGTTATTATTCGCTGTTGTCTCTAGCAGGGCAAATAAGGACTGTTGTTCAAACAGGCATGTTGGTTTAATATTATGTTAAATATTCAGAGCAGAGACACTGTGAACAACCTGTAATTGTTACAGAACTGTTCCAATGGGATTTCATATCAATGTGCATATTTATTAATTTATGTTTATTGTTGTTAATTTATGTTTAATGTGTTAAATGTAGGCTAAATGGATTCATCAAATACCGTAACACACACACACACACATACACACACACACACACACACACACACACACACACTATTTCTCAACCTCAGACAGCACGTCTTACACTCTCAAAATAAACAGTCAAGTTCTGTCAGACATATTAAGCATCAAAGCTCCATGTACATACACGCAGTTGCTAAGCAACTCATCCAACACCCGTAATCTCTGTTGGCTGGTTTGTTCTATAGAAGAATCCTAATGGCCTGATCTTTTTTTCTCTTTCATCTTTCTTTCATCCCTTCATTATTAATTTGTCAGTACTCCTTCTCGTATTTTTTAAAAAACATAACAGGCTGAAATGTGTGTGATTTTTCACTTGAGGATTTTTTTAAACTATTTTTATGCATCATGATTGCTCTGAGAGGGAACAGTGAGCAACGGGCATAAACCAAAGCGCTTGTATCTTTAAACAGCGTGACGATGAGGTCAGGGATGCTTGGCATTTCCACCTTACATATACTGCCAGACAAGGATGTGAATTCCTGGCTTTCTGAACCACTGTACAGTCGTGGCCAAAAGTTTTAAGAATGACACAAATATTAGTTTTCACCAAGTTTGCTGCTAAACTGCTTTTAGATCTTTGTTTCAGTTGTTTCTGTGATGTACTGAAATATAATTACAAGCACTTCATACGTTTCAAATACTTTTATCCACAATTACATGACATTTATGCAAAGAGTCAGTATTTGCAGTGTTGCCTTCTTTTTCAGGACCTCTGCAATTCGACTGGGCTCTCAATCAATTCTGGGCCAAATCCTGACTGATAGCAACCCATTCTTTCATAATCGCTTCTTGGAGTTTGTCAGAATTAGTTGGCACCTGTGTACAGTATGGCCCCAAAGTCTTGATCCATAAGCATCCATGTAGGCAAGTTCTGATGTTGTTACGAGAGGGAATGGGCTCATCCTAATAGACTACTGACTTTAGATGGCATTTAAAAAAAACTGTTAAATCCAATTCTATTCTTCTTGTTAGTTTTAAAGTTTGATCTTGGATCTGAAATTGTCATGCAAACAGTCAGTGCTAAAGCCTCATCCTCTACCTGACGCATCAAATTACCAATGAATCTTTTGAAGGAGGGGTTTGAACTTGGGCAATTTATTTACAATATCTTGTGTATTTACAAATGCAGTAAAATTGGAACCAGGTAGATTGACATGAATGCTGGCTTCAGCAGTAAGGTTCAGATCTTTGTTACTAGTATAGGTATCAGTGACTCAACACAAATACTCAGCACAAACACGACAGTTGACACACTGGTTCACAAGTTGTACTGTATATACAGAGCTCTGGCTTTTGTGGATTATTAGGGACATGGTAGGAGAAATGTACATAATAGGCATCGCACCACTGTATGTTGTGAGAGACAAAGCAGTAAAGAGTGGTATATTTTCAGTATCAAGACAGTGATAAGGCAGGTGATAAACCTCTGCACCAGCTAGTACAGTGTTACTAGTAGATCATTGCATCCTGCAAACATTGCATTTCATGCTGGCTACCTTTAGGTTCCCTGGTGTTCCTGTGGTGTCCCTGGGCAGTACCACTAGGAGTGTTTTTATTTGATTTAAAATATTGAATGTTGCTTCATTGTGCCCCATGCATGATGGGTTGAGCAAGCTGCTCCTTCAATAATTTGAATAATTTGTTTTAGCAAATTGGATGTTAATGAAAAAAATCATAGACAGGGTTAAGTGTAATTAGGGATGTTTGGGTGTCATAAGTTAATTTCTCAGATAAAGTAATGAATGTCTCTAGGGAGATAACTAAATTCTGTAATCTGCCCACAAGATAAATCAGATTAAATTTGAGAAATACTTCTTATAACAAAATATTCTGTGTGCGCACACATAGTGCATATATTTATGTGGAAACAAAGGAAATTGTTTAATAACACACACTATCATAAAATTGAGTTGTGCACTTTTTTAGGAACTGTGGAACTGAGGAACTGTTTGTGACATTCTTGTAGATTTTCCTTAAAGCAGACCTCTTATTTAACAGCACCTGAGATGACCTCATGCTTCTGACCTTCCTCAAATCCACTGAAAGAAATCATGCCAAATGAGACCTAGTTGGTTTTACTTTCCATTCTGGCTAGACCAGAGTGTATAGGTGCATGCCTGAATGAAAAAAGTACTTAATAGGTAAAACTATACAGTATCTGCTCTGATAAATCCTAAACCGAACAGCAGTAACATTAAAAGCACCAATCTAATAGTGCCTAGGTCTCTCTTACGCTATCAAAATTACGCTATCTCTTAAGCTCAAAATAGACTCATGGTTACGTGGACTCAACAAAACCTCAAAAGAAGTGCTGTGGTAACTGGCACCAAGAGTTTAGCAGCAGATCATTTAAGTCCGGTAAGTTTTATGGTGGGGCCTTCATGGATCGAACTTGTTTGTCCAGCATATCCCACAGATGGAGGTGGAGAGCTGTGGAATCTGGAGTCCAAATAACATCTTGAACTCATGCAGTAGTCATTTTGCTCCATCAATTCCTAAACAATTTTTGCAGTGGATCAAGGCACATTATCCTGCTTAATAGGCCACTGTTATTTTCCATGAAGGGGTATACTTGGTCGCCAACAATGCTTAGGTACAGTAGGTGGTACTTTTCAACATAACGTCTACATGAATGCAAGGACCCAAGGTCACCAAGCAGAACATTCTAATCAGACCAGGCCAGCTTCTTACATTGGCTCCATGGTCCAGTTCTAATGCATGCCCTTTTATGTGTTTTCAGTAGTGAACAGGAGTTGGAATTGAGGTATCTGACCAGCCTGAGGCTATACCACCGTATGCACAACAAAGCTGCAATGCACTGTGTTCAAACACCTTTTTATTTTCAGCAATTTGTGCAACAAGACAGCATAGCTTTCGCTTCTCATGAACATCAATGACCCAGTCGCAGGTTCACTGATTGTCCTTCCTTGGCCACATTTAAGTAGGTTCAAACTACTGCATACTGAAAAACACCCATTCCTCGATCCATCACAATCTGAAACTTGTTAAAAGTTCTTAGATGCTACTAAACTTTAAGAAGTGACTGTTCACTTGCAGAATAATATATCCATATCTTGACAGGTGCTACTGTACAGTACTGTAAGAAGATAATTAATTTTATTATTTAAAGGAAAATCTGTCAATTATTTATAATGTTCTAATTCATTATAGTGGCTCATTAAGTGTGGTCTCTCTTACAGTTGCAGTCTGTATGCATGTTTTTAGCAGAAAACGAAAAGGACTGTAATTCCTGCCACTGCTGTGATTTCAAAGTAGTAGTAAGAGAAAGTGACTCACTGCTTTACATTCACATTTGCTAATTGCTTATTCTATGGGTCAAAAGGTGCATAATTTACTAAAGCTCCCGAGTTAAGTAAAGAATGTAATATGAAACGAGTGTAACGAAAGAGGGAAAGAGGAATACATCAGTAGACCTGGTTCACCTGAACGTCCGACTGAGAAAGAAAGAAAATGTCCACAGCAGGCTGCTGTATTCAGCAAGCATCCTGCTGTGTATTGATTAGCAGAGTTTCAGTTCAGCAGTGTACGGTAGTGCCATTCCAGCTCCCCTGCTGAGTTCAACGGTTTGGTCTTTGTTTTGTCTGCTATGCATGGGTCTATATGTATGTGAATAAGAGAATGGAGTAAAAAGCAAACTCTCTTTTTATTATTACTGTCCTGTATACTAAAATTAGATTTAGTTATTTCAGTGACAAACCCAGCAAAACAAAAAAGTATAATACAGTTGTCGAGAGAAAATCTTACTAGAAAATTGAAAGTAAATAAGCTTCCTCCTTGTACTCCACAAAAGTACAAACACACATACAGTAGGAGTGTATTAGGTTTCCAATGTACACCCTACTACATTCGCTGAAGCCAGAAGAGAGAAAGCTCAAAGAAAGGTGCTGTTAGTGAGGCGGCAGGAGTTCATTCATACACCAATACCGCTGCAGTGAGACCTTTTACTCAGAACAACAGAGAGAATACGTCTATCTGAAAGTAAAAAAAAAAATAGGTCATATAAAAAGCCTGGCAGAAGGAAAAACATTAGATATAACTGGAGGGTTCTTTCAAGTGCTTCAGGCTTGCAAATCCCCTATAATGAGATATTTAACCAAATCTGATAAGATATCCGAAGCTGTCTTTGCTGTAATCAGGACATTATGCTTCCTTTTGCAGTGGCAACAGACACTTCATTTACTTTGCTGTTCAAGAAAAAAAATCAATGAATGTAGACAGTTTTACAGCATCATCAGCCAATGTTATATTTTCATGTATCTTTAAAGCTTTACATGTCATCTTCTGTAAACAGTGACCAGTCAACACTTTAATAAATCTTTTGCTACTGTACATATACCAGTCGGCCAGCTACAACTCCAACAGGCTGAGCTACAGAATTAAGTACATTTTAGTAACTTTTTTTTCAGCACTGTAAATAATTTGTCAGCTGTACTGTTTGAAGAAAGTGGCTACAGAGAAAACAGTGCAAATTTGACGACACTGATCACAATTCACAGTGAGCATTTGTAAATAGACACATATACAGTACATACATTATGAGAGGTGTTGGTGATTTAAAGAGTTTTAAATCAAATCTTCATATTAATGCTTGTCAGACAAATATTACAGCAAACATTCTCTGAGCAGAACAGACATTTGACACCTCAGCATTATTTTAATAGTAAAATAAACTACTCCAGCTATAATGTTTTATATTTTCCAAGAGAACAAAGTCAGCAGTGCATTTCAGTGTTATAAAAAAAGATTTTTAAATATATATAAAGTTCCACATTGAGTTTGAAAATGCTACATGGGGTGCCAGAAAGTTGCTAGAGTGCACTAATGCAGATTACTTAAAAACAGATTGCACTGTGTAATACATGAAGAGTATTCAAGTCAAAATGGGAGTTTTGTTTGTGCAAAATAACACAACACAGTAATTCGAGTAAAAACTATCTTTAGTTTTCTATATACTCCCCTGCAATTCACTTATCCCAGTGCTTGGATACCGTCAAGGTATGCTTTGGTTCTAAGATTTTCTCAGTACGCTGGAGCCATGATTGGACTGTTGGACCAAAACATAAAGAAAAGGTTTGGAGCGAGGTCAGGAATGCATTTGGGATAATAACTCCTAGCCAAGTTCCTGTAATGTATAAATGGAGTTCGTGAATGATTGTGTTTACAATTTACAAAGTTGGTTTTTCTTAATGGGCCTGTTGGTTTTTTAATTATCAGGCGTTCTATTTGATGAATGTTTATTGGAACAACTGCATTCTCATTCATGAGAAATTTCATCACAGGTCCCGGTTTGACATGAACACCACTCATACTTTAACATTAGAAAAGGACGAACATCTGACTGAGCATATTGTATTTAGAATTAAGTCTGAAAATGTATAATGGAGGTGTAATAACGTTATTTGAAAAACTTTTGAAATATACTTCAAGAAATGTATCTAATATTACTTTCACAGCTGTGCCATGTGCTATCCTTAGTACTTAAGTGTATAATTGGCAGTGCTTTCACTGTGAGCAAAGGATGGCAGCCTCTCTCCTTCCACCTACTGTAGCAACGTTGAATAAGAACTTAAGCATGCTCATCCTACAGTATCATACCGCATTGTATTTATGAAATTCGGGGAAAAGCTATACATTTTACTTGCTCTTCCCAAGTAAAGAGGTGACAAATTCTTATAAATACTATTCCATTGGTAGAATTTAATATTTTAAAAAATTATTGAATCTTGCATATTAAACTGAATCTTGTGAAAAATACAGTATCAATGTCTAATAAAAAATAAAAAGAAAGAAAACTTTATTTTAACCAACAGTCTTTCCCAAATAAAAAAAGCCATCTTACTCTGAAGATTGGCCTGGCAGTGAAAGTTGTTTTGAAGAAGAATGACATGGTACTTGCAGGAGTAGGACAGAAATGCCAAGCATAACACAATACTAAACAGGTACAAAAGCTAAGCAATATTTGAAATCTACAGTATGTCTGTGTACAGTATGGGATGGTCAGTGGGAGGGAACCATGTTCTTAATGACAGGCTCTCGGTTGAGATATGTAGCCCAGTAAACCAAGTTAAAGCTGCCAAACAGTACGGGGAAGATGATTCGGGACATACGGTCGATCTTGCTTACACTGTTAAACGTCTTCTTGCTCTCTTTAGCCACCGGCTGAGCTTTAGCGGACTCTGCTGTAGCGCTCTTGGAAATGGTCGGCAAAGCTGAATCCTTACTGATGTGAGGAGCATAGTTCGCTACAGCAACTGCATAAGCGTTGTTCTTCTTCATAACAGAGCCCTCTTTTTTCTGTAGAATTGTTGCTTATTAATAATTAAATCAAATAAACAAATCAATTCATGAAAGCAAATAATGAAATTGGTGGGAAAACATTTCTGTATAATGGAGAATCATCGTAAGGAAATAAACACTAATAAATAAACAATTACGGTTATAAACAATTACAGTTACATTCAAGCAGTACCAGTTTAAAAAAAACAGCGAAGATTCGGCACAAATCAGTGAAGATTTTTTGTTAATTATTGTGATACTATTTTATTATTAGAATTCTAAGAAACTATTGTACTTTTTTGTAATTTTAACTGATTATACAGTATATTTATACGTATATACAGTGGCTTGCAAAAGTATTCAGCCCCCTTGAACTTTTCCGCATTTTGTCACATTACAGCCACCATCATGAATCAATTTTATTGGAATTCCACGTGAAATTCCAATACAAAAAGTGGTGTACATGTGAGAAGTGGAATGAAAATCATACATGATTCCAAACATTTTTTACAAATAAATAACTGAAAAGTGGGGTGTGCGTAATTATTCAGCCCTCTTTGATCTGAGTGCAGTCAGATGCCCATAGACATTGCCTGATGAGTGTTAATGACTAAATAGAGTGCACCTGTGTGTAATCTAATGTCAATACAAATACAGCTGCTCTGTGACGGCCTCAGAGGTTGTCTAAGAGAATATTGGGAACAACAACACCATGAAGTCCAAAGAGCACACCAGACAGGTCAGGGATAAAGTTATTGCGAAATTTAGAGCAGGCTTAGGCTACAAAAAGATTTCCAAAGCCTTGAACATCCCACGGAGCCACTGTTCAAGCGATCATTCAGAAATGGAAGGAGTACGGCACAACTGTAAACCTACCAAGACAAGGCCGTCCACCTAAACTCACAGGCCGAACAAGGAGAGCGCGGATCAGAAATGCAGCCAAGAGGCCCATGGTGACTCTGGACGAGCTGCAGAGATCTACAGCTCAGGTGGGGGAATCTCTCCATAGGACAACTATTAGTCGTGCACTGCACAAAGTTGGCCTTTATGGAAGAGTGGCAAGAAGAAAGCCATTGTTAACAGAAAACCATAAGAAGTCCCGTTTGCACAGCAAACATGTGGAAGAAGCTGCTCTGGTCAGATGAGACAAAAATGGAACTTTTTGGCCAAAATGCAAAACGCTATGTGTGGCGGAAAACTAACACTGCACATCACTCTGAACACACCATCCCCACTGTCAAATATGGTGGTGGCAGCATCATTCTCTGGGGGTGCTTCTCTTCAACAGGGACAGGGAAGCTGGTCAGAGTTGATGGGAAGATGGATGGAGCCAAATACAGGGCAATCTTGGAAGAAAACCTCTTGGAGACTGCAAAAGACTTGAGACTGGGGCGGAGGTTCACCTTCCAGCAGGACAACGACCCTAAACATAAAGTCAGGGCAACAATGGAATGGTTTAAAACAAAACATATCCATTTGTTAGAATGGCCCAGTCAAAGTCCAGATCTAAATCCAATCGAGAATTTGTGGCAAGATCTGAAAACTGCTGTCCATCTAATCTGACTGAGCTGGAGCTGTTTTGCAAAGAAGAATGGGCAAGGATTTAAGTCTCTAGATGTGCAACGCTGGTAGAGACATACCCTAAAAGACTGGTAGCTGTAATTGCAGCAAAAGGTGGTTCTACAAAGTATTGACTCAGGGGGCTGAATAATTACACACACCCCACTTTTCAGTTATTTATTTGTAAAACATTTTTGGAATCATGTATGATTTTCATTCCACTTCTCACGTGTACACCACTTTGTATTGGTCTTTCATGTGGAATTCCAATGAAATTGATTCATGTTTGTGGCTGTCATGTGACAAAATGTGGAAAAGTTCAAGGGGGCCGAATACTTTTGCAAGCCACTGTAAATATCAAGTTTTCAAGATCTTAAAATAAGTCAACACTACAAGACACTGCACATTCTACTTCAAACTACTCAGTAATGCACACCAAGAGTAGGCTTCTTACATCAGATTAATGTGTGCAGTCATTGTAGAATTCTTAGAAATCTGTTCAAATAACAGTTCAAGTCACAGTTAAGCCTATTTCCGACATGCACACCTTTCCATGAATCTGACAATTAGTTAGTCAATTTAAAGTGTCTTTATGTGTGAATGCACTCATTCCATAAAAATCATATTGGAAATTTTAATAGGTTGGTCCTAGTGACATTTACTGTATGGACAAGTTTAACATGAACAACGTTGTAATTCTATGCATTAACAGTTATAGATAGGCATGCATAAGATTATGATGACCTTTTGTAGGATATATATGTAGTGGGAAAACCAATCATGAGTCTAGGTAAGGACAGTCTAGGACAGGGCGCTGTAAAAGCTGGGAGAGATGTATTGTCAGACTGGGAGGGAATTTCCTTCAAAATTAGATATTTTTTTTTTATATCTTGGGAAGGTAATATAATTTTGGGCTAGTTTTAAATAGTGTAACGTTGAAATTGGGCCTCATCGCCGAGTGGGCTGAAAGAGCTAGTCTTTGTACCCAGTGTTTTATACGAGCAAAGTAATTTTAGAACACACTTGACAGGTATCCATTCAGGGAAGCACATGGTTTTATATACTGTTGGTTGTGGTTATGTCTTAATGAAGCTGTTAAGAACATGTACTGTATGTAACCTGTCTGAATGACATAAAGACATCATGTTACGAGACTAATATAGCCAGAAATGACATTACATATGTTTGAAAAGGGCTTTACCTTGTCATTGAGAATGCTCTTTCCATCCCAAGCCCAGCCCCGTTTGGTGAAATAGTTGACCGTCGCAAACTCAATGAGGGCAGAGAAGACAAAGGCATAGCATACAGCAATGAACCAGTCCATCGCAGTTGCATAGGCCACTTTGGGCAATGAGTTGCGAGCGCTGATACTCAGAGTGGTCATAGTAAGCACTGTAGTCACACCTGGACAGACATTTGGCCAGACATACACTCATTCATGCACTTTTACTACATAATAATGCTTTTCAACATTCAAAAGTTCATATCACCAGATATAAATATCCAAATATCACCAGGAAAAAAAAAATCACGCACCAAAAACTGTTCGAGCAGGTACCGATTCACGATTAAGCCAGAAGGAGACCTGGGACAGAATGACTGTCATGATGCAGGGCAAGTAAGTTTGGATCACAAAGTAACCAATCTTCCTCTTCAGATGGAAATGAACTGTCATCACTGTATATTCCCCTAGTGTGTGAAAGAACAAAGGCAGAGAGAGAGAGAGGAGGAGAAAGAGAGAGATTATAACCGTAAATCTTCAGATACACTTTCGGCAACGCAATTATGAAGCAGTTAGAGATATGGTACAATATTATTTACAGCAACGGCAACTAATGTAACATAAAATGACTCACCAGTACTGGATTTAATGGTTTCTTTGCCAACGGTTTGGCCCCTTAAGTCATATTGGTTCAATCTTGAGCCATCTGGAGCCACCTCCACAGAAAGAGTGGCATTTCGCGTCCAAACATAGGTCACCTCTGTGAGAGTATACGCATCTACACACAAAGAAACAAAAAATGTAACGTTAAAAAACGTACATTGCAACTGGAGAATAAGGATACACAATTTGATTATTCACAAAGAATAATTATCACTGTATATTCCCCTAATCAATATTATTTTTGATTATTGATTATTTTCACGCAGATTGCAATTGTAATTTAAACTGTGATATGTTGCTAATAAGCCATTTTCTATTCAAATGTCTTTATCTAAGCTTACAGCAAATAACTGAACAAAGGATCTTATTAAAAGGATGTCTGCCAATATTTATTCATTCATTCATTTTCTATACCGCTTAATCCTGTGTTCAGGGTCGCGGGGACCTGGAGCCTATCCCAGGAGACTTCGGGCACAAGGCGGGGTACACCCTGGACAGGGTGCCAATCCATCGCAGGGCACACACACATACACACACTCACACACCCAATCACACACTACGGACAATTTGGGAACGCCAATTAGCCTAACCTGCATATCTTTGGACTGTGGGAGGAAACCGGAGTACCCGGAGGAAACCCACCAAGCACGGGGGAGAACATGCAAACTCCATGCACACAGAGACGGGAATCGAGCCTGGCCGGGGAAGCCAATATTTATTTATCAACTCAAATTTATAAAAAAAAAAAAATATATATATATATATATATATATATATATATATATATATATATATATATATACCCATACGTAAATTATTGACCACCTCTACATGAATTTCGGACAATTTGCATATTATCTGTAATAAATTTCCTGATTAAATAATTGCACTTCCATGAATAAATAATTGCAGAGGTCCATGGTGCAATTAAAATTTTTATTGTGCAGCCCGACAGGAGAAACCTTAAAAACAAATTTTTAATAAAAAATAAATAAAAAGTACCGGTGTTCAAATTCTCATCATTTTCAAATTATGTATAAACTCCTGACTGTATAAACCGTCAGTCTTATCCAAGACACACAGTTCATAGGAACAGTTTGACAGCAAAATGAGATAATGCAATTTGTGTAGTTTTTAGGAAGAAAGCTCTTTTTCAAAAGAAGCAAAAAGAATCACAAGTCAAAGACAAAACTGTTTGTAAGTGAAATTTGTATAATTTTTCCAAAAACTAAAAACCTAATCCCATCTCCCATAGTTTTCTCAGAATGGATCCACCAGACTGCAGTTGTGTTTGGGTTTCAGGCATCATCACTCTCCTCCTACATCAGTTTCAGCTTTACTTCAGATTTGCAAGACAGCTCACTCTCATAGTACAGGTATGTGCCATTTAACGTCTGCTCGTGCATCAACCAACTTCATGTCCATCAGTAATCTGCTAAGATTATAGATTTGTAATCCATGTGACAGAGAATAATAATTTGACCAACAAAAAAAAAGTCCCAAAATGGCATTGATCACATTCGGCTGTGAAACTGTCTATACAGGATAGCAGAATTCATTTGAAAAGAGGGGGGTTATAACCCCTGTAATCGTCAGCATCTACCATAATAGTAGTGTAGTTGGGGGAAAAATCATTTGAGCTTACAGCTGCCAAATTTCAGTGGACATGAATGAGAGTCCATGGGGAAGTCCTCCAGATGCATCGGACATTCTGCTTGCACAGTCAGCCTGGATCACACACATGAAATGAAAAAGTTAATATCAGAATGAAAGAATGGTTGAATGAATGCAAAATGTTGCCTGGATACCTCATCGTATAAAGTAGTGTCCCATTCTCCATGATCCGCAGTAATTTGTTTGGCATGGTCATGTTGTGAGCCACAGACTTCTTGCCATTATGAAAGAAGGTGTCAGGGGTCCAGATCTTACTGGCCATCAGATTATTAAGCCTCAGAATGTTCATTGGCCCATGGAACTTCAGTCGCTCATCTGTCCAGCGCTGACGGAAGAACACATCCACTGTGTACTCCTGAAAAAAGAACACACAGTCAGTTGCTTTAAAATATGCATTAGAGTGCCTTCTAACACAATCTAATAAAACTGTACTGAATATTATGTTCAGTATAGCAGAGGATTTGTTTTAGTGCAGTCAATCGATTAAAAATTTTAATTAAGGTAATGACATAGTCAATGATTAATCATGATAAATCACAATATAGAAATACTCAGATTTACTTGTGTTATAAACATGAATGTTGGAAAAAAAACATGCATTATAAATCTGTAAGAGGAAACAGATTATACCATTTTACAATATCTCAAACATTAACTTTTAACAAATATTCAATTAAAATCTTTCAAACATGACTGGCACTGCATGCAGTGATGCGGGGCTCGAACCTGGATCCTCATATCCAAAAATCTACATACACTTTTTATTTATTAATACACTTAGTGAAATCAATCTTTCAGACAAGCACCTAACATTTACATGCTCTTGTTTCAATACATAACGATTACTAACCATCATTAAATAATACAGTCCATTGAATTACAGCTCATAAAACAGTAACATGGACCGAGCTACTAAACTGTATAAAATTGAGAAATGTGTGCAAGTTGAAAACTATCATAGCAAGTTTAACAAACATCCTGCTTCTAATTCATAGTAGGCAGTTTTATACTTCCAAACAAGGGATGCAAAAGACAGAGAAAGGGTGAGACAAAGCAGCGTGCCTCATGTGGCATCAGGTATATTGGCTATATGTAAATATGAAGGCAGCAAGAGCACTGGCAGCACATTGTAGACCAGAATCAAGATTTCATTCAGGGGACTTAAAAGGTATTGGTGGCTATAAAATGAAATATTAAGAATACTAAAATACTTAAATGGCTGCACAATAAAAAAAAAGTATCAGTATGGTCTCCCTTTTGAAGGGCACTCCAATAAAACAATCCATTCAATTATGTCAATCAACAAAACAAGAAAAGAAGCCGATCTCTAATGCAAATGCATTTTCAGTGAGTGAGTGAGTGAGTGAGTGAGTGAGTGAGTCTGCTCTTCAGCCAGTGACTTGAATAGAGCTATTTCACCTAAACTATTTACCTAAAATATGATACTAGTTAAACGTACCATTAAGAAAACACATAAAATGTCAATCAGGCCAAGAAGTTTTTTTACAATGCTGTGAACAATTTTTTCTGCATATTTGTCACATTTAAGAGATTCAGATAATTAAAATAATTTCAATATTACGCAAAGATATTCTGATATACAAATAAATTTTTTAAATAATTATTTCATTAGGAGGAAAAGCTGTCTAAACCTGCCTGCCCCTACTGTATGTGAAAAAGAAATCAACCCCTAAACCTAATAACTGGTTGAGCTACCCTTGGGAGCAACAACTGCACTCAAGCGTTTGCAATAACGGGCATTTAGTCTTGAAAAAATAAAACAGTACTTGGTCACACTGTTATGTCTGTGCAAGGTTCTGTGCACTCAACTTAAGTCAAAACGCAGTCTACAGTGGGGCAGACAAGGCCATTTTAGACCTGGTCTCCAACATGCTACTTTCTAATTTCCTCAGATTAAAGACACGTTAATCTGCTTTTAAAGCAACCACCACGCCATCAGACTGCCATAATATAGTTTGATTTATGAGACCACAAAATGTTACAACACTGAGTTCACCTATTGACAGAGCTCAATATCTCATCTTCAGATCATTGTTTTATGATTGTTTTAATTGTACCAACAGCGCTATGGAAGTACAACCATGCAAACAAAAAATCACCAGTCACTTTAACAACACTAGAATGACTGGTGCCACATGTACCAAGATATCCAGGCCATCGTGGTGGCACAATCACACTAAGTGTCAGCAGCACTGGTGCAGGAGCCTCCCTCCCAGATGCACTCAATTTCTTCTACAGTATGCATGGTTTGAAGCACTAAAGTGAGGAAATTCACCCATCCCTCTGGTACTCTACACATCCCTAGTGCACATGATAAATGTGATTCTAAAGATTCTATACCGAGTTAAGGGACTCACGATTCAAGAGATTCAATAAGTTGCATTTCAGTTCCGAATTTTTATTTCATTTTAGTCAACCTTTGCAGTTTGCAGGATCAAAAAATGTACATGGGCAAGTACTCAGACACTGAACAGACTAGCTGGCTGGTGTCCTGATAGATATATTTTTCTCCAGGAGCCAATTAGTCATCCCGCAGTGCTTTAAGGTTGCCACCATCATATTGGTGTCAAAAATAGTGTTGTCTGGCTAACTGGCTAACTTTCCTTAAGTACTCACACCAGTCATTACAAAGTGCTTTGAGTGGCTTGCCATGAGTTACATCAATTTCAGACAATTTCCATACTGAATTCCAACAGTTCCAAAAGAAGGCATGCAGCTAATCGAAACCCCAGGCAGTTTGGGTCAGTAACAGGATCTTGTACACCAACACCCTCAACACTGGTGCCCCCTGGTCTGTATGCTCAGGCCACTGCTTTTCATCTGTGAAAAGCGGTGGCCTCAGTAAAGAGGCATAATATAAAAATGAAGGGGAATGGTTCACAGTCTTGTACAGGAACAAACCATCTCTGAATGTTAACAAAATAGCATTGTGCCAGGGAGCAAACATTTACCAATCTTCCACCTATCCGCACCAAATTCTAAAAGTTACCACAGAAAGCATCTTTCATATTGTACCAAGTGTATATCCAGTCACCTCTGCATGTCATACATGTATCTTGTGCTTTGAATCTGAAAGAAATGCTATTTCCTCAAGCTGTGTACTGCACAATATACATGGCCCTGATAACAGATCTAACTTGATTATTTTCCCCTCAGCTTCACAGAAATAGCTTGCTGCTAGTCACAAGTAAGCTGCAGGGCCATTCCTGTTACTTGGTCCTGACAGGTTCTTGCTCAGCTCCACTCATTTATTAGGTGCCTGGGTTTTTGGCTATTGCTTGGATTGGTTTTGCAAACAAATGAGAATGAGGATAAGACCTGTTCTCAGACTTCCATCGCAAAATGCAGCAGATATTGCCCCCTCAAATTTACTGTATATCATTCTGTTCTCAAACCTAAATTAGAGGGTAGTTGCAGCACTGAGTAGTGGATTTATGCCATTGACAGGTAGCTAGTGCTCACTGAGTGGTGCGGTTCTAGAATATATTAAAAACTTAATATAGTTTGTTAAAATAGTTAGAAGCGAAAGGTGCCATCTAAATTTCATTGACATAAGGTCAGTTATGAGACTGTATATATCAGTGAGAGAGTATATTGCTTACATTTTGTGCTTGTGTTCAGTCTCTGTCCATAAAAGAAAAACCATTGGCTCAGTTGTGATCATGTGACATACGGCATCAAAACAAGAAGCACATGCGTGATACATGATACTCGGTGCTCGTAAACCAAAACCTGTTCATTTTCCAAGTCAAAATTTATTCAAAATCTTTGCTCGTCTTGCAGAACACTCGCAAACCGCGTTATTCGCAGTCCGAGGTTTTACTGTATACAATGAACCACTTTTTAAACATCAGTCAATGCAGAGTATCAGAAATTACAAGTCAAGACAAAAGCAAATGTGACAGTCAAAGTGACAATCTGATCATTTCGATTCATACAATATTTTCTCACACATATCATACTCATTTCCATAATTTTCTTTTGATTCTGTAAAAATGCTTTTTGACAATGACTATTGTTAAAAGTGCTAAATTAATAAAAATTTTATTGAATTGAAAAGACAGATTCTTTAAGATGCTTAACAGCCAGCATTCTCATAAAACTCATATATCTTATGAAGACTAATAAATCCTATTTTAAAGACATGACATTGTTTAGTTTAGTTATTCATTTTCTAATTTTATGTCATATTTATTGTTAACTTAATATGTACCATACATACACATACTGTAGGTTAATATCAAAACTCTAAACAGACGTGTAACTGGGAAGGAGTTTGGATGACACATATGTGCAGTGATTACATGATCAAAGTGATTATCCTGATTATAACAATCAGTCTGAAGATATTCACCTTATTTTAGACTATTATTGCATGTTTATTTAAATCTTCTCATTTGTCATTTGCATATAATCATAGTACCAAAATTGTATTTCTTTTTTAGTCCTTTGATTAAATGCTACATCTTACTGCAACTGGCAGAAAATGAACACATTCTTTGTAGTGAATATTTTCTATACCCTCTTTCTGAACGTAAAGGAAAATGCTTATTTTTCAATTTTTTTTATTATAAATATTTAAAAGCAAAGAGTCTGTGAAACAGAGTGAAATGGGTTTTTGAAAAAGCTTTTAGGCATGCAGCACAGAGTGAGAGATAGAGAGAGAAGACGAAATAAAAATAATATTGAAAATAATACAGAAAGACATACACAAGATTGAGACACAAACATGTGATTACTGACCAGAATGAAGAAGATGTAGAACATTTTCACCTTTCCATCTAGTTCTAGCCTAAACTGGTGACTTACAGTACATGTCAAGTTGTATTTCTGTCACTTTGAATCTGAAGCAATTTATCAATTGTTTTAGACCAGAAAATTCAGACGAGCTGTTTGTATTCTGAATTGATAAGTAGTCATAAGTATTCATGGGATTTCCAGGCACACGATGATTGACGTGTGCACATGTACGACGCAACACATTGGAACCGCAAGGGCAATTGTTGTTGTTTTTGCTTTACACTGAAGACTTTTGGGTTTGAACCCACGTTCTGTTCAGTGGGTCACAAGCTTGATGCAGTAATGTAGAAAGGAAGCTGTAACCTTGGACTGAAATGTTATTTATTTATATTTACTTTAAGAGTATCTATTCTTATACTTTTGGTCTGCCACCAAAAGATTCCATGTTGTTTCCAGGAATTTTGTTGGGTAATTAGTGGGATTTTCTGTTTGAGAGTACGATAAATAGCAAGATGACAGCTTAAGAAGTACTGCGGGAGAGGTACTGTCTGGTTTTATAAGACAAAATTTAATTTCCCTCCTATTACTTGCATCTATTATTTTAATGATTTTTAGTAACTGTCATAAAGGAATTGTATGGCAATATAACTAATTACTGTTTCCTTAAATGACTACAGTAAATAACAAATTTGTGTTACCTCTTACTACCATCCGACATCCGCTGAACATTTTTCAGTTTAAATGCACTTTAAATGCACAGTTTGATTGCCTGGTGATTTTATTTATAAAATTTCCTCACCCACACTGCGTCCACATGTTTTCAAATTACTTGCCCTGGCTTACTGATACAGTTAATGAAGAGAGAAAACTAAATAGAATATTATTCTTCCAGTTTTTTCCCCTTAACATGGCTGTTTTCTTTTCCTTTAATAACACTAAGAAATACTCTGTTAAATGCCCCATTAGATGAATCTGGGCTGTATTATTATACAACCCCAACCCCACACACACACACACAGAATATTATTTAGTAATTCAACAAGGAGATCCAAACCCCCAAGCTTTACAGCTGAAATATACCACTGAATAATGTTCAATATACCACTGAACAATTGTGCAGTGAATGCAGGATTGAGATCTCAGAGCTTCTTAACAGTTTATGTCAACGTATAAAGAGGTCAATGTGGATAAACCAGAAAGCATTGAATAATATGGCCAATTCCTCGTTTTCATGGTAACCTCTCTTCTGCTTTTAAAAGCAAAGAGAGCCGGTGAAAAAGAGTAAAATGGGGTTCTGGGAATGCTTTTAGGCTTACAGGGGAAATCAGTGATATGAACAAGAAAAGAGAGTGAGACTGTGAGAAAAACAGGGAGACAAGATATGAGAAATTGAAACAATAAAAAAAAATACACAATATCAAGAACAGCACACTATTACTGATGAAAAAATATTCTGTATCAGAATATTTTACCATGTCTGCATCCGATACTGGGCCAAAACTGGTCACATAAATGTCAGTCTTTACCTCTGTCACTCGATCTGCAAAAAATAAACAACTCATCATCAGTAACAACTGGAAGCTAGGGAACTAGGAAGTAGAGCAATGTTGTATCATGATTAATCTGGAGCAGACAGCAATGACTAAATCATAAAACTAAAAGGAAAAAAAAAAACATAAAATGTCTTAGCCCTTAGTTCTGGTCACTAGAATCCACAGCTTTTAGTGCACCTTCGCATTGATTCTTAAAGAATGGAACACCATTTTCCCAAAAGATATTCTTTCAGTTCATGTTTTGATCTTTTGACTGCAAAAGCAAAAACATAGGTTTTTCAGAACTTTCATCCTTATCTAACCATTCAGGGAGCCCTTGTGATCTGTCAATGGCTAGCCTGTCATCCTGGAAGAGACTACTCTAATTGGGAAAGAAATGTTTCATGGCAGGAAAAAAGGTGATCGGTCAGAATGATGTTGTATTGATTTGTGCTACCTTGCCAGCAAATGTCCCTCCAGAGAGATCGTTTTCTTCACTTATCTGTACCTCTGCATTGATTGTGTATGTGCCTATGCATGCAAATGTTTGCATTCTTAATGAAAAATCTCAGACAATTATTTTTAAATGCTACAATGATTGCAACCAATGTCGATGATATGTAGTCAGCAACGTTTAAGACTATTATCTATTTGTAGGAAGAACTTCAAAACCAAGTCACGGTTAATAATGACAATCGTCACTCATGGGTAATTCTGCTCTTTGTTTGATTTCTGACAAAACCCTGACAACACATTAAAGCTTTGTATATTCATTAAAATATAATCCTTACATTGATGCCACACACATAAATCAGTCGATTTAACTGATTAAAGTCAATTTCAGTGAATGATACTTTAGATCATATCTACTACATAATAAATTGCTTTAAAAGAAAAAAAATGGGAAACATTGTTTTTGTTTTGTTTTATTACTTTGTTTTTTGTTTTTCACAAAATTAGTGAAATTAGTGCTTTAATAATGATGATGTAACAAATTAGTCCAAATCTGTTACTATCCTTCATCAATGTTCTTCTGGGTTGAAATGTGAGGATTGAGCATCATATAATTTACACTTTCATTTACATTTTCATACTTGTCAAACCATTCATTAAGCCCTCATGTCCTGACAGTGGGGGCATTGTCATTCTGTCTGGGACCACTCCACAGGATAGAAGCGTTTCATCATAGGACTGACATGATCCGTCAGAATAACTTTGCATTGATTTCCTGTGACCTTTCTCTCCTAAGACAGCAAGTTGACCCAAACCATGACAACACAATGACCCTAAAGAATAACAAACACCCTATAGTAAGGGTCACTCTTTCATTCTTGCATTATTTTACTGTTGTGGAGGCGCATAGACTCCCATAATTGCTGAGAACTCAGTGAAGGATGACTCTTGTGCTTTGTGCACCACTGAACTCTCAAATATGCATTTGTCTTCATAATGAGAAGCTTATATACTGCAAACTATAATACCCCTCTCTCTTTATATAACTGTTTTTGTCAGTCTGATTTACAACAGCACAAGTTGCTCTTCTGCTCATAAATAACACTGTCACTGAAAGGGTCCTTTAAACCACACCCTATTTACTGATGTCTTTCATATGGTTCTAATGTAGGTGTCACTTTAGACACTGTTGCTCATAAAACAAGTTGGGGACTGCAGTAAATATTTCTGCAAGCATATATTGGTTTTCAACTAATTTATCAGGTTGTTTCTTTACATTGTCACAGTAGGTTTTTATTATGTTTATAAAGAAAGTGGTATTTAGATTCAGTTTGAAACTAACCTAATATATACTTAAGCATTTATGAATTTACACACTCAATTATATGCATTCTTATGTATTGGTTTTTATTATAGGATAAATGTAGAATATAGAATAATAGGCAATACAGAATGACCAGTGATCTCCAAAGGCAAATGCCTTCCTCAATATAACACATCGCTTTGCTTAAACCATTTGTTACAGATGTCTACAGACAACAAGTCTACAGATACAAGATGAGCCACCAGTCTAGTAGCAAGGCACTTTAAGTGCAATGTCACTCACCTCCCAGACCCGGTCTCAGCCTGTTATCATAGCCGTCCAACAGTCGGTCCAGAATCCTTGTGAAAAATGTGATGTTGTTTTTGAAAGCCTCCGACCCAGACACATCTGATTTCGACCTTCATATATTGGCAATAAAAACACAGTATTAAACATTTATACCCTCACGACAGCACTGTCTCTAAGCCTTTGCACATTCTTATAAAACCTGCTTATAAAAAGAATAAAGGATCAAAAATCTGTCAACAGCATTGACATGAGAAACCTGTCCTCCATCTCACAGTACACCTAAGATGAATAGAAACAAGTGATTTGATACAGTATAAGTGTTTCCCAGGGGCTCTTCCTTAAGCTTGCTCCGCAACTAGTTTAAAGAAGAGGGTATATTTATTTTATACCAGGAGTTTATATTTATTTTATACCAGGTCATATTTAATTAGGTGTACATATGCATTTATTAATTGGTCAAAGAATCTAGACCAAAAAAAAGATGCACTCACCTTTGCCAGACTCCATTTAACATCAGGTAGATCAAGAAGCCATAGGAGCGAAAATATCGGCCATTCATTTCTGAACAAGCTCTCTAATTATGAAAAAAAAAATAAAGAGAGGGAAATGGGATTTTTTTTTTTTTTTTTTTTTTAAAGAAATAGGTTTGCAAAGGTAACGCATACATAAACGCACAGGAGAAGCGCAGCAAGATTATCGGTTGCAGTCTTTGGAGTATAGTTTTAATGCATTGCTTGTGATGAGATACGATGCATATCTCAGTATTCAATGTGGTCTTATAAAGCCATTTAACTTGCTGTCTTCCATCATGAGCTATAAAATCTCCTATCGAACGCTTTCTGTTCCCTTCAGTTTCCACGTCTGTTTATTAGACAGTAAAATCCCGAAGAAAGGGGGTTAGAGCAAGGCCAAAGCTGAATGAAGTACTGGTGAACTCCTTGCAGTGTTGAATTAACACCAGTCTTAAGTCAACTCTCTCTATATCTACAGTATACTGAACAAGGAGTTTTACCTGCCGAGGACTCAGGAGTGTGTCTCCTCGCTTCTACACTGGAGAATCTGATGAAAGAAGGTGTGCGTACAGAGACAGCTGTTTCTCAGTCCTCCCTCCAGGTCAGAATAGCTGTCTTCAATCAAAACCCAGCTCGTGCGCGCGCCGGTTTCCCCACAGAACCCACCTGTAAGCATCCGCCGCGCACGACAGAGCGAAGCGTGCAGAGCGCTCGCGCACGCGAGCCACGAGGAAATCGCCGGGTCCTAAAGTGTGCGCTTACTTGTTTTTCTCTCTCTCTCTCTGTCTGTCTCTCTCTCTCACACACACACACACACGCGCGCGCGCGCGCGCGAAGAGTCACAGGTTATATATTTCATATTGGTCCTTCCATTGACATAATTATTACTTCAGCAGCGACCCCTAACCTTAATCCCAAGGGTGCATCGAACGAGGCAGAAGCGTTGCTATCCGACATGCACACACTGTTCACCGTCACATCACTCAATTCAATACAGTAGCATACTAAATAATTTTCCTGATTTTTTTAAACGTGTAATTTTCGTTTTATATTATTTATTTGTAAAAATGTGGATACATTGATGATATATAAAACATGAGATGTAAGGAATTCATTAAGTCGTGGCCTCAGCAAAAAAAACAAATGAAGAAAATAAACAGCATAAAAAAGTATCTATTAGGACGTTTCGTTAATATTTTGATACTTTTATTGCTTTATTTTACATCCACCCATCTAGGAACCTCTGTAGTCCAACCAGGGACCGTGGAGGCCAATGGTTACAATTGTATTTATTCCCACTTTACAGCAGTGGTAGGATCTCTGTTCAACATTCACATGAGTATTCAAACAATTTGTGCAATTTGTGAACGCCAATTAGCCCAATCTGCATTTCTTTGGACTATGAGAGGAAACCAAAAGGAAAAAAAAAAGCATGGGGAGAACATGCAAACTCCATGATCCTGGCCAGAAATCAAACCCAGGACCTGTAGGTGCAAGGCAACAATGCTACAGAGTGCTGCATTACTGTCTATAATCTATACTGGGGAAGGGGTCTATGTCAGTGTCTGCTGCCTACATTTTACACCACTTTAGGAACTTGCAGCGGTGACAGAGAGAACTAGAGACTAAAAGAGTGCTGATGTTTGCAAGGTGGGGAAGGGTAGGTGGCAAATAGCTATGGGGCAGCACAGCACAGCACAGCCAGACTTGTGTGAGGTCATCATCACCACCACTCCAAACCTTTAAGGCTATGGGGACTGCAACCTCAACCCAAGTACCCAAGATGCTGCCTCATATTAACCAAGCACTGTCATTGAAAGAAAGAGGGGAAAGCAGGTACTAGTGCTCCCTGTGATGAACCCCAGTACCAGCCAAGACACCCTGGCGTTCCCTACAGAGATATTTAAAACCCAAGGGCCCAGAGCAAATGCAAGTAATAAAGATGTCCCCACAAGACACTGGCCAGGCCCCACAATGCCTGTCCAAAGAGAAGGATGACAGCTCTGTCAATAAATCTGAAGATGCCCCACTCACTGTTTTTTTCTGTGATTTAGCAGGTTACCAACAAGGGTAACTTTGGCAAGGATAACTGGCCAGGTAAGGACTCTGGTTGGCCAGGTAAAAGGATTCCAATGCCCACAGCATTTCTCCTTCCAGGTCCAGCACCAAGCACGGACACAATGCAAATGGACTCTTAAGAAATTCAAATCCAAAGATAAAAAGAAGGAATGCCCCGTGGACATCCATCAAACCCTTGCCAAATTGCTAAGATAACCCCCATGTGCTAGTTTAAATCACTGTTCACATTACACCACAACAAGACACTGCAGTTCACACAAGTCACCCACCCTTGCCTACTCTGCCACAATAAATTAAAATAAAAGAGAATTTGTTTTCTTTGTCATCTCTGTGATCCTGTCTGTGTTCTGTCAGTCATCACTGGTAACCACAGGTTTCTGCAGACAATAAAAAAAGAGAAATAAATAATCTCATGATAACACGCCACAGTTGGACATCATTATGCATTACGGCTCAACCTGCACCTTTGTCCATAGTCACTGGTCCCCACACAACAGTCATGATATCACTGAACCAAAAAGACAGGAATTAACAGTATGTCTGTCTAGTTTCGCCCTAAATTATATAAGCTTGTATTGAAAAAATCCTATTACTTCCCGAAGGGAATAATGTGAGATTTGAAAGGTGAGAAACCCACAAACTCAATGAAGCTGTGGAGCATGGTAAAATGACTCATCTCAAAATAACTATCATTATAGCTACCATAACAGTAAGTATCTAGGAAGACTGCACCTACTGTACAAGCAGAGATATTGCTCACGAGCATTACTGTAATTGAGTAGATTTTTTGTGTACTTCTTTTTAAAGTAGTTTTTAAAATCTGTAATTTTACTTTTACTTAAGTATGTTTTGTTTAAAGTATTGTACTTCACTACATTTTACATCATATTCACTACTGAGTAAAAAATAAATGAATGAAAATGAAAAATAATACAAATAATACAACAATTCACAAGAACGATGGAGACGGACAAAGCGGATGCCAGTGATGCAGACACAGCTGAAAGTGAAATGCCAACAAATTATTATTAAGCGACCTCTTTGATTTCAAGCACAACAAAGGGAACAGATTTATTATGCAAGGGTGTTCCATCCCCCATCCCACCCCTGCTGTAAAAAAAAAAAAAAAAGTAACTCAGTAACATTTACTCTGAGTAAATTTTTTATGAGTTACTTTTTACTTTTACTTGAGTAGATATTTATAAAGGTAACTTTACTTGTACTTCAGTAAAAGTTCACTGAAGTAAAAGTACTTTTATTTAAGTACAAAATTTTACTACTCTTTCCACCTCTGCTCATGAGTGCAGTTGAAAGCCTGTTAAAAATTAATACTGTATGTGTCCATGGATGTTTGATTTGCATTTACAGGCCTTATAAATCCTCATGGAGACATGTAATTTGTGCTAACTGATTTTGAAATTATAGTTGAACCCAAGATCATAGAGCATAGAGCTCTAGAATCTTTGGTATGATCTGCTAATCTGATTATTTATTTATCAAAGGTATCAGAAAACTGTTCCAGACTGTTTCATCCCCTGTCTTACCAGCATTCAGATCCAAAATATGCCAATTTAGTATCAGTTTGCATCTAAACAGCTTGCATTAGCTGTGTATTCCATATGAAAATATATTTAAAAGTTGGATAAATGTATCTTTTTAAGTAATACATTTTTTTTGTGTGGGTTAACTAGGTAATCAACTGACAGTGATGCAGACGATTATTCAGCAGTTCAAGGTCAGTCAATCAATCACAAACAATCAGTTCAGTTCTCATGAACACTATAAGGCAAAAAAAAAAAAATCTTGCACACAACACTCCATCCTCTTAACAGTCTTTGTTTAAAGAACTCAAGATGTCACATTTAATTTAGTTTTTAATTTTAATAAAGTAATCAAGAGGTGAAACAGTTACACCCAAAAGTATGTAAACATGGTCTTTCTAATTTAATCCATAAAAATATCGTAATGCCACATTTTTTATTTGGCAAACACCTTCTTAGTTGAATTTTTACATTCCAACTACCAATTATAAAAGTTACCATATCAATGCAATTAAAGTAAAGTCAAGCTGATCAAATGTAATGATAATGTACAGTTGAATTAATTTAAACTTTCAGTGCATGAAAGTTATTTTAAAAAATGTTCTTTACAAAACTAATTTTGTAAAAATCAGATGGAGTGGAAAACTTCAGCTTTAAGCAACTGAGAATACTGCTTCAAATAAATTCAGCTTTCACTGGCTGTGGTCATAACATATGCGAAACTATCAAACAATCAAGTGTTTAGTACATCTTGAAAACACATGAATTAATGATTTTTTTATTATCAGAGTAAGCTAGAATGATTTGTTGTATATTTCATTAAAATATTTGGGATCTGAGGATTTAAAATGTTTGGGATTTGTTTCATGTTTGGGATTTTAAATGTTTTCCTTTTTCTGAAAATGCATAGTAGCCTATGGAACGATATCGCGGACAATATTCAAATGCAATTGCAAATTGCATTTGCAATTGCGTTTCCCATATGTGGACGCACAAACTGTGCCATAATTCAAATGCAATTGCAAACTTTACATTACCGTTTGCTGATTCGCCTTTGCGAGCGCACACTGACTGCCAAATTTCAAATGAAAAAACAAAGTCCATTTGCATTTGTATTTCCCAGGTCTTACACGTCATGAACCTGTCATATTTAAACAGCAAAATCAATCACCACGTTTGCTTTTTCACTTTCTCTGAACCGCGCGTCAGGCCGGCCAAAATTCAAACGCAATCGCTAATCCATTTGCAATTGCATTTCCAACACGTTACACAGAAACCTGTCAATCAGCGTCAGGGGCGGGTCTATACTGTAGGGCGGGGTTGTATGGGGAGTGACGTCACTCGCACTCGCCGACCAAGAGGGGGATATTTGAGCACTGGAGGTGAACCGAGATTACCTCATTTGTTTATCAAGAAATAAACACACAAAAATGACAAATCGCATATTTTCTTGCTCCGGAGTGGACAGAGAAGTTTTTACAAGTAAAAATATTTTTAGATCTTCACCTGTTACAGCCTGCTGGAGCTAAATCTTTCAGGAACGCTGCGTACCGGTGTTATGCGCTAAAATGCCCCCCTGCCACTGATTGCACCCCCACAAAATCTCTGTCAAATATATGAGGACATCACAATCAAATATTCATATTATTATTATTATCAAATATAATATATGAGTATTATCACGAAGCGATTTTTATTATAAATAAGAAATATAAAAATATACATGTACAACCCCTGGCAAAAATTCTGGAATCACCCTCTCAGAAGATGTTCATTCAAATGTTTAATTGTGTAGAAAAAAAAACAAGCACATACATGCCACAAAACTATTTTCACTCAACAATCCAAACTTCTGGCAGTATAAAACACTTAAAAAAAACAAAGAAAGATAACTATAGTCAATGACAACTGTTTTAACAACTCAAACAGAGGAAAAAAATATGGAATCACCAAATAAAAACACTACTTGTACTTTGTTGCACCACCTCTGGCTTTTATAACAGCTTGAATTCTCTGAGGCATGGATTTAACTAATGTCAAACAGTATACTTCATCAGTCTGTCTCCAGCTTTGTCTTATTGCAATTGCCAGATCAGCTTTGCAGGTTGGAGCCTTGTCGTGGACCATTTTCTTTCATTTCCACCACAGATTTTCAATTGGATTAAGGTCCGGACTATTTGCAGGCGGATTAGCGATTGCGTTTGAATTTTGGCCGGCTTGACGCGCGGTTCAGAGAAAGTGAAAAAGCAAACGTGGTGATTGATTTTGCTGTTTAAATATGACAGGTTCATGACGTGTAAGACCTGGGAAATACAAATGCAAATGGACTTTGTTTTTTCATTTGAAATTTGGCAGTCAGTGTGCGCTCGCAAAGGCGAATCAGCAAACGGTAATGTAAAGTTTGCAATTGCATTTGAATTATGGCACACTTTGTGCGTCCACATATGGGAAACGCAATTGCAAATCGCATATCGCTCCATAGTAGCCAGTGTGCAGAAATGTTAATTTAAAAATAAATCTTGAAAGGAATGTTTGCCGATTATCAAATCAGACTATTTAAAAGCCACTCAGATCTTATTGATGGAAATTGTTCATATGCGTGTTGACTACTTATGATAATGAGAAGTCAAACATCAGTGTAGGACTAATTAATGAGCTCATATTAACATTAAAGCCTGCTTACCTAAAATGAGTAGCCCTGAGGGCAGAACTAGTTCAAGATGTGTCACCAAAAATTTGGGTAATTTTCCTAGAAGGTATGAAGAATGTTTGTTGTTGTTGTTGTTTTAAGATGTAATACTTACCTCTCTCCCCAAACAAATGAATAATATACAGTATAAGGGTTAGATAGGGTGGGGAAGAATCCTTTCATGTCATTGGTGCGCATTGGGCAACTACTGTAATTCTCCCCTCCCTGAGATATATTCATTGTTTTTGAAAATTTGTTGTTATTTGTCTTAACCACCAAGCTACCCCTGTCCCTAATAACAAACACAATAGCCATATATTTTATTAAAGAACAATGTGTGCAATTGATTAATATCATACATTCCTGGATCACATTGATCCTGGATCTACAATGACAACAATATTTACATTAAGATTCTATTATGTAAATTATTTAGGTACCATGTGCTTCCCCATGCCAGAATCCCACATGTCATGTCCCAGTCATTTCATATTAAGATCTACATATACTGTACCAAAACAAGATATGTTATGGATGCCTATGCCTTTCAGGCTAGATAGCTTCACAAACAAGCCTACTTATCGTGCATGTTCCACAAGTCCCTCTCTACTGGGAGCTACTATCTACAAGGTAAGTTAATATTGTAGCGTTTTTCAACACTAAGCAGGGATCTTGGAGGACGAGTGAGCTTGGTGGCTACCCAATGTAATGACTGGGAGTATTTTATTCTCTCTCAGCACAAGCATAAACACACATACAGGTCAAAACACACACACCCACATGCTTAAACATGGCCGAAGCCACTAACCTAAAACCAACATCCCACCCATGGTGAACACAAACATCATGCTGGACCAAAGCCGGCGATCGCCAGCCCCGCCCACGCCACACTGCCCCCACCCGAGCTGTGACTGTCCCCGGTCACCCCTAATCCTTCAGTCTCTGAGACGTGCAGGCGGTCGGCGCTGGCGCTGCGAACGCCGGAGCCCTGCTGTAGACGACATGTGAACATTAACCTGAGGCGGCCGGGCCTCTGCAGCAGTCGCCGTCTCACCGGCATGCGGCTGGTAGGGAGCGAGACGGTCTCGGTGAAGCACAATCATCCGCGCCCGCCCCGCCAGCCGCACCCGGTAGACGACATCCGAAAGTTGAGCGATCACCGTACAGGGTCCCACCCAGTGTGACATAAGTTTGGGTGATAGCCCTCTCTTCCTTCTCGGGGAATAAACCCATACCTGCTCTCCCGGCTCAAAGTCTCGCCCCCGGCTGTGAGTGTCATAAACCCGGCGCTGCTTAACACCGGCGTCCGCCAAGTGTTTGCGCACTAACTCGTGAACCCGGAACAGTTTTTCTTTTAAAGAACAAAAATAATCCAACCCCGGTGCCGTGGGTAAATCCGACTGTGGCGGTGGCCCGAAAACGAGGTCCACTGGAGTGCGCAGCTCGCGTCCAAACATGAGAACAGCTGGCGTTAGCTGCGATGACTCCTGTACTGCCGTGCGATATGCCCAAAGAACGAGAGGCAAATGTTCGTCCCAATCACGTTGCCGATCGCTGGTAAGTAGGGCGAGTTGTGTGGTGAGCGTCCGATTAAAGCGCTCCACGAGGCCGTCACTTTGTGGATGAAGCGGCGTGGTGCGGGTCTTTTTCACCCCGAGGCGTTCGCACACCGCCGCAAACACCTCCGCCTCGAAGTTGCGCCCCTGATCGCTGTGTAACTGCTCTGGAGCGCCAAACCGGCTGAACACCTCATCCACTAGTACTCGGGCCGTAGTGGAGGCGCTCTGATCAGGCACAGCGAAAGCCTCCGGCCACTTGGTGAAGTAATCCACAACGACCAGCACATAACGGTTACCCCGATCGGAAACGGGGAACGGTCCAAGAATGTCCACGCCCATACGCTCCATGGGCGCCCCCACCCGAAAGTCCTGCAGCGGGGCTCGCGAGCGCTGGGTAGGGCCCTTCTTCGCCGTGCAGGAGTCGCATCTGTGAACAAAGAGTTCACTGTCAGTGTGACAGCCCGGCCAGTAGAAGCGAGCGCGCAACCACCGCAGAGTTTTTGTCACACCGAAGTGTCCTGAACCCGTATGCCCATGAACCAACCCCAGCACACATGCCCGCAAAGTTTTTGGTACCAGAAGCTGGAAACATTCGCCAGCGCCGCACGGCCGCTCCCAGCGACGGTAGAGTAACCCTTGCCGCAATGCTAGGCGGGTGAACTGTGAGTGCAGAGCTTTCGCCTCTAACCCCAGGTGAGTGATTGCAGTATAATCCGGTCTCCGGCCCGCTTTAACCCAACCCAGAACTTGATGCAGAACCGGATCGCTCTCCTGCTCGGCCGCGAGCTGTTCACTGTCCAGCTGTGGCACAGGTGAGATGACTGTGGGAGGTGCCCTAGGCGAGGCAGTGACTCGGCTGCACGCTGGAACGGTCAGCTGATCACCCCCGGGGGGTCCGGGGGACTGAACGGAAAGGAAGTTGTGCGCCAGTGGTTCCGGAGGTTGGCCTACGTCGCAACCGCGCTCTTCGACCCGCTCGCAGTACCGACAACGTGCTTCGCTGCATGGTCGGCGCGACAACGCGTCGGCGTTAGCGTGTAGCTTCCCGGCTCGGTGTTGAATGGTGAAGCTATAATCCTGTAGGCGCTCCAGCCAACGCGCTAACTGCCCCTCAGGTTCTTTGAAGCTAAGCAGCCACACTAACGAAGCGTGATCGGTCCGCAGCAGGAAGGTTTGCCCGTATAAATATGGCCGGAAGTGTTTTAGCGCCGCGACGACAGCTAACAGCTCGCGCCGCGTGACGCAATAATTCCGCTCGGGCCCAGACAACGCGCGGCTGAAATATGCGACAACCCGCTCTTGGTTACCGGAAACCTGAAACAGTACGGCCCCCAGCCCTACATCGCTCGCGTCTGTATCAAGGGTGAACGCGCGCGCTGCATCCGGATAGCCGAGGACGGGACACGTGACCAAAGCTTCGCGCAACCGAGCGAACGCGCGCGCATGTACAACCTCCCAGCGGAACGGCTGGTTCTTTTTCGTCAACCCATGCAACGGACTTGCGACGGTGGCGAAGTCTTTCACGAACCGGCGGTAGTACGAAGCTAACCCGAGGAAAGTGCGCAGCTGTGACACATTTACTGGTTCTGGCCAATTCTGTACTGCCGCGATTTTGTTTGGGTCGGTAGCAATCCCGTTCGCACTAATTATGTGGCCCAGAAACGCGGTCTCTCGACGCAACAGCTGGCATTTCCCCGGATTGAGCCGCAAGTTCGCCCGTCGGATAGCCAAAAATACCACCCGGAGATTAGCTAGCGCGACCTCAAACTCCTTGCCGTGCACTAGCAAATCATCCAGGTAGACGACGCAACGGTTACGAGGGATATCCGCCAACACTTTCTCCATCAACCGTTCAAACGTCGCCGGAGCGTTGCATAGGCCGAAAGGCATACGCCGGAATTGCCACAGCCCGTGCCCGATCGAAAACGCGGTTTTAGGGCGGTCTTCCGGAGCGAGCTCTACTTGCCAATACCCGCTACGCAGATCTAATGAACTAAACCAAGCCGAGCCTGCGACATGCTCCAGCGCATCATCTATCCGTGGCAACGGGTATGAGTCCTTCCGCGTCACCGCGTTTAGCCGCCGGTAATCGACACAAAACCGCCAAGAATTGTCCCTCTTACGCACAAGCACAACCGGTGAAGACCACGGTCCGGACGCTGGCTCAATGACGCCTGAGTCGACCATCTCACGCAGCTTCTGTTCGGCGACAGCCCGTTTAGCTAATGGGAGGCGTCGCGGGTGCAACCGAACAGGAGCTGCGTTCCCCGTATCAATCCTGTGCTGCACCAGATTGGTATGGGTGCAATCGCGCTCGTCTACCGCGAATACATCCGCGAATTCGTTAAGGAACGATCTCAGCGTTTCGGTCTGTGTCGCAGTTAACCCCGCGCTGCTACGTCGCAAAAGCTCATCTAGCACGCTCGATTGGTCGTGTACCGGATGTTTGTGTGGCGCAGCCTCCGGAAGTTCCGCCCCCCGGGTGTGTGCTACTTTCACATGCGGCTGTGGTTTCGGTGTTAGCAACCTAGCTCTGCCAAAATCCCCACAAAGAGTCCCGTCCGTTAGGCTGAGCACCGCCCCCCACTTTTCCAAAATGTCTAGCCCCAATATACAGTCATCTTCAATGTTCCCCAGCAAAAAATCATGAACATAGTTGTGCTCACCTATGTTGATTCGCACCGAGCGGCGAGCCCGTATCTTCAAATGGCTCCCAGACACGGTGCGGATGCTGAGGGTTGGTTTGGGCACTTTGCCAGCGCGCTCGCATGGTCCCAACACTCCGTTGCGGAGTAGTGAAACAGTGGAGCCGGTGTCCACAAGCGCACGCAGCGGGACGCCGTCTAGCACACAATCCACGTAGATCCCAGCGCGTTGTCCCACACGTCCTGAACGGAGATCGACTCCGCCAATTGGGGAAACAGAATCGGCCACGGGAGGTGGCTTCCCCTCGCTGCCTCCCGGTCCTAGTTTAACGGCTGCTGGGGTACGTTGTCCTCGCGCCTCGAACTGTTAGGGCCGTAATACTGCGGTCCCGGGCCTCTGCGTCGCCGCGGAAATTCAGCGTCTTGCTCGTAGCCTGGCCGTGACGGGTAGCCCTGTCCCCGGCCAGGTTCACCTCCCGAGCGCCCCCTAGTGGCGGGAGGTAGCTCGGCTCTTTCGCCGCCATGCTCGACCATGATGGGTTCAGCGCGCTCGGCCTCGCGCAGTGCCTCGGCCAGAGAACTGGGTGCCGCCAACCGAATGTGCTCGCGGAGCCGCAGCGGTCGGAGCCCCCGGAGGAATGCACGACGAGCTAGCTCTTCCTGCTGGTCGTGCCCGAAGTCAGGATAGCCCCGCCGCGCGAGGCATCGCACGTCCATTGCAAACGCGCCCAGCGGCTCTGAAGCGCGCCGCTCGCGGACCACGAGCTCTTCGCCAGCCGCTTCTCTGCGGTCACCCGTGCCGAACCGGAAGTGGAGCGATTCCCGCAGCTTCGCCCAGTCGTTCCGCTCCTCGGCCCGGAGGTCCTCGAGCACCCGGAGTGCGTCGCCCTCAAGCGAGAGTGCTACGCGGACCGCGATTTCCGCTGGGGACCAGCCCGCGAGATTGGCGGCGAGCTCTACCTGCGCAAAAAATGCGTAGGGTTCGACGGCGCCGTTATAGAAAGGAAGGCGCAGCTGTAAGTCGCCTCGCCGGTTAACGGTGCACGGGGCTTGGTCTGTGGGAGGTTCCGCCCCGAGATCCAGTGCCGGGACCCTCATCTCGCCGCTCTGCTTTCGCCGCGCTGCTTTCTTTGTGCTGGCACCGTCCGGAAGGTGTTTCCTCTGCAGGAGTTCTGCTGCCACTCGGCGGCCCTCTTTGATCTTCTTCAGATCCTCCGCCGTTCGCTCCAACTCGGAGATCTCCATCCCACTTCTGACACCAATGTAGCGTTTTTCAACACTAAGCAGGGATCTTGGAGGACGAGTGAGCTTGGTGGCTACCCAATGTAATGACTGGGAGTATTTTATTCTCTCTCAGCACAAGCATAAACACACATACAGGTCAAAACACACACACACACATGCTTAAACATGGCCGAAGCCACTAACCTAAAACCAACATCCCACCCATGGTGAACACAAACATCATGCTGGACCAAAGCCGGCGATCGCCAGCCCCGCCCACGCCACACTATTAACTGAACAGTTTATGTGATACAGTAGCATAAAACAATTTAATTGGATAAATTGCACTCAGGCGGCGCGGTGGTGTAGTGGTTAGCACTGTCGCCTTGCACCTCCAGGGTCTGGGTCGGATTCCCCGGCCAAGCTCGATTCCCGTCTCTGTGTGCATGGAGTTTGCATGTTCTCCCCGTGCTTGGTGGGTTTCCTCCCACAGTCCAAGGATATGCAGGTTAGGCTAATTGGCGTTCCCAAATTGCCCATAGTGTGTGATTGGGTGTGTGAGTGTGTGTGTGTCCCCTGCGATGGATTGGCACCAGTGCCCGAAGTCTCCTGGGATAGGCTCCAGGTCCACTGCGACCCTGAACACAGGATTAAGCGGTATAGAAAATGAATGAATAAATTGAACTCACTGCCTTGGTAAGTAATAAGTAAATACCTAAATACTGGCTATCAAAGGATCTTAATGAAAAGGTTGTTAAAATTTATAAAACAAGAAAAAGTGGAAAATATTAAAGGAATTAAAACTGCTAATCCCAAGTTTAAGAAAATTACACCAAGCTATGGTCAGGTAGAACAGCAAACTGTCAGGAAATTATTTGGCATGCAATGAAAAACACTGAAATAAAGCTGAACAGCCTTCCTAGACATTGACTGTTTCAAGATGCAAACACTTTAAAAAAAAAATTACATTGTAGATTAGTCTCAAAGGTTCATATAATGGGATGAGGCCAAAATTTAACTCTTTGTCCATGACCATAAATGCTGTAAAGCAATCAATCCGCATGATGACAAGTACACCATCCCTACTGCGAAACATAAAGATAGATATCTGAGGTTTTTGGGGTGAGTGTCAGTGAACATGAAATTTAATTTCTACTACATTATGAATTTCAAAATTCATGGTGAGGGCAGCATATTTCCATTCATCATGCGGATTGATTTCTTTCCAAACATAACATTCACGGTCATGGACAAACAGTTCAATTTTGGCGCATTGACTATAAAAAGTTATAAAAATTATCTGATTGCAGTAGGTCTCAGTATTGGGCAAATACAACCTTAGACAAACAACAACATATAATGATTTTACATTGTCATTATTTATTTAGTAAAAATGATGCCGACTTCCGGTTAGCAGCCACATGGAGTAGGACGTGTTGGTTAGGTGCTCCGACAGTTTCGAATTTCTTCACTCCCTTATTCGTCTCTAAATGTTAAATTTAAATCTTAGTTGATAATAACTTTGTACTCTACCCCACGGTTATATGTTTTTTCATTTGCGATGGCTACCAGGAGTGTTAAAGCCGTGAAAAAGGACGACACTGCGACCCCTCTAACAGTCGAGGCTATCTCTGCGCTGTTAGAGCAACACCGTGATGCGTTAGCGGCGGAGTTTAAATCATCGTTTAGTTTATTAGAAATTAAACTGGATCAGATTCAGGCCCAAGTAGCGGACCATGGACAGCGCTTACCGTCATTAGAACTCGCTACAGACGACCTGAGTCAGCGTGTGACGGAGCTGGAGAACATCTGCTCCGGACTTCGGGAAAACAACTTAAAGTTAACGTCCAAGGTTGTAGACTTAGAAGGCCGGAGCAGGAGACAAAACCTGCGTGTTCTGGGTCTCCCGGAAGGTACTGAAGGTGGACTCCCTACCGAGTTCTTCTCCAAGTTTCTGTGCGAGGTGTTTGGGACTGAAACGCTTCCTTCCCCGCCGGAGATTGACCGAGCCCACCGAATACCTGCATCCAAACCCGCTTCAGGACAGAGACCTCGGCCCGTCATTCTCCGCGTGCACCGGTACCAGGTGAAGGACCTTCTGATTCGGGAGGCTCGGCGGAGAGGGAAGCTGGAATACCGCGGTCAGCAGCTCCGCATAGTGGAAGACTACACTCCCGAAGTTTTAAACCAGCGAGCCGAGTATAGAGGAGTGATGAGTGAGTTATACAGCCGTGGTCTCCGGGCTTCTCTGCTGTATCCAGCGCGGCTCCGGATCACTCTCTCTACCGGACAGAAGAAGTGGCTCCGCTCGGTAGAAGAGGCGCAGAAACACATAGACAGTCTGCCGAAAACTACGTAGTGCACTATATTATTATTATTATTATTTTAATACGCGATACTACAGTTCTCAGGAAAGTACCATTTTTAACCTAAAATCTGGCCACGTTTACGTCTTTCCCGGTAAGAGTGTTGTGTTAAACTTGTGAAGGGGTTATTATTATTATTTTTATATTACTATTTTTTCTATTTTTAATCACGTGTGATTTACGTTTGTATATTTAGAGTTACAATGTGACGTGGGGGGAGGGGTGGTGGTGGTGTGTTTTTCTCTCATTGAGAGATTTCAGTATTGGAGTGTGGAAATGTTTTATTTATATATTTAATTATTAGTTTCTGTAAGTTGTGTCGGAGCAGAAGATGGGGTGGTTAGCAGCAGGAGGATTTGTTGGGTGGAAGATGGAGGAATGGAAGAGCTTGCTGCTCTGTTTGTTAGCAGCTATCTTTGTTTGTTGGGGGGTAGAGGGGTGTGTGGGGGAGGGGTGTGTGGAGCAGGGGTGTGTGGAGCAGGGGTGTGTGGGGGAGGGGTGGGGGATCTCCAAAGCCAGTATTGTGTTAGTTCTTTGTATACTGTGTATTTTTAACACGTTGTTCTGTGTTTTACACTTTAAGGCTGACGTTAGGCATCTTATTCATGTTTATCTACCTGCATTTTCTCTCAGGGAGAATGAATAGTTCTTTAAACTTTGTGAGCTGGAATGTTAAGGGTTTAAACCATCCGGTGAAGAGAAGGAAGGTGCTCTCACACCTTAAACAACTTAACACTGCAATCGCATTTTTACAAGAAACTCACATTCGCAGTTCTGATAATTCTCGCCTTATGTCACGTTGGGGTGGGCAGCACTACCACTCAACCTTTCAGGCCAAAGCTAGGGGTGTCTCAATTCTCATTAACCCAAACATCTCTTTTGAGCATCATAATGTTATTACGGATATACAAGGTCGTTATATCATTGTTTCAGGGAAGTTATTTAATACTAATGTAGTGTTGGCTAATTTATATGCCCCTAATTATGACGATGTCTCCTTCTTTGAACATTTTTTCTCTCTTCTGCCTGATCTGAGCTCATACTCTCTCATATTAGGGGGAGACTTTAACTGCTGTTTAGATCCATCACTTGACAGGTCATCTCCCAATCCTATTCCTCTGAGTAAATCCGCCACGCTACTTCAGTCCTATCTCTGCAGCTTTGGTATCTCTGACATATGGCGCTTCCTTAATCCAAAAAAGAAAGAATACTCCTTTTTCTCACATGTTCACCATACTTTCTCCAGAATTGATTATTTCTTTATAGATAATCAATTGATCCCAATGGTTACTTCTTGTGCTTATCAGAGCATTGTGATATCAGATCATGCTCCAGTTGTTATGTCTATAAAACTTCCAGATCTCCCTCAAGTTACTAAACATTGGCGCTTTAATTCATCGTTGCTGATGGAGGACGATTTTGTAAAATTTATGGAAGACCAGATCGTTTTTTTCTTCACCACAAATGAAACACCTGAAGTGTCACGTTTGGTTGTTTGGGATGCTCTGAAAGCCTACCTCAGGGGACAGATAATTTCATACACTGCAAATATGAAAAGGAAGGCATATAAAGAACGAAAAGATTTGACCAACCAAATTAAAGAAATTGACCAGCAGTATGCTCTATTTAAAAACCCCGATCTCTATAAAAAACGCGTAGAAGTGCAAACTAAGTTTGAACTTATTTCAACGCATGTAATTGAACGGCAATTATTAAAGAGTAGGAGCCAATTTTACATTCATGGTGACAAATCTGGGAAACTTTTAGCTAATCAGTTAAAAGGATTTAGAGCACAGCAACAAATTACGAAAATTCGGATGGAGGATGGTACCATCACTACGGACCATTCTAAAATTAATGATGCATTCAGGAATTTTTATTCTCGATTATATACTTCTGAGTTCCCAAAGGACCATAGTACAGTTGAGAATTTCTTGACTCAACTAAATATCCCAACACTGTCCCCTGATTCTAGATTAAGGTTAGAAGAGCCCATATCACAAGAGGAAATCAGTTTAGCTATCTCCTCATTGCAATCTGGTAAGTCCCCGGGTCCTGACGGGTTCCCTGCAGAGTTTTTTAAATCATTCTCCTCATACCTTGCACCACAACTAGCTTTGGTTCTATCTGAATCTTTCAAGCAAGGTAAGATGCCTGCGTCATTTAATGAGGCTCGCATCACCCTCATAGCAAAGAAGGATAAGGACCCAACAGAGTGCTCCTCATATAGACCAATCTCTCTTCTTAATGTGGATGTTAAAATCCTTGCTAAAGTCTTGGCTCGTAGATTAGAGAATGTTCTACCCTCTATTATATCTGAGGACCAGACCGGTTTTGTTAAAAATCGTTACTCTTACTTTAACATTCGACGCCTTATGGATATCTTGTACACACCATCAGAGGAGACCCCTGAGTGTGTCCTTTCTTTGGATGCTGAAAAGGCTTTTGATCGTGTGGAATGGGAGTATTTATTCAGGGCTTTAGAAAAATTTAATTTTGGTCCAAGTTTTATCACTTGGGTTAAATTATTATATTCAAGCCCCACTGCCTCAGTTCTGACAAATGCTCAGCAGTCTCAACCATTCAGTCTTCAGCGGGGAACTCGTCAGGGATGTCCCCTTAGCCCATTGCTCTTTAACCTCGCCATTGAGCCACTAGCAGTTGCATTCCGAAGCTGTAGAGATATATCTGGGATTTGGAGGCAGGGAGAAGAACATAAAGTTTCCCTTTATGCGGATGATCTTCTACTTTTTTTATCGAATCCAGTCTCCTCTCTGCCACCTGTGCTGTCATTGCTCAGGGAATTTAGCTATTTTTCAGGATATAAATTAAATTTGCACAAAAGTGAATTTTTTCTGCTAGATAATACAGCAGTAACAACTGGTATGCACAATTTTCCATTCAACATTGTGAAAAATCAGTTTACCTATCTTGGAATTACAATCACAAGGAAACATAAACACCTCTTTAAAGAAAATTTTATTAGGTTGTTGAACCAAACAAGAAAGGACTTGGGACGATGGTCACCACTGTCCATGTCCCTGGTGGGCCGCATTAATGCCATTAAAATGAGTATTCTCCCTAAATTTTTATATCTCTTTCAGTCTGTACCTGTTTTTATTCCCAAATCTTACTTTGGCGCTTTAGACTCAATTATATCTTCTTACCTTTGGAAAGGTAAACATCCACGATTGAATAAGTCCCTACTTCAAAGATCTAAAAGAGACGGTGGCATGGCTCTACCTAATTTTCGTTTCTACTACTGGGCAGCAAACATTCGATCTGTCATCTTTTGGTCATATTTTCATAACCAACCTAATCGTCCTGCCTGGGTGGAAATGGAGATAAAGTCTGTTAAAAATCTCTCTGTCTCTGCACTCCTTGGATCTGCTCTCCCCATCCCCTCAATTAAATTAATCAATAACTCAGTAGTGGTGCATACCTTGAGAGTATGGGCTCAGTTCAGAAAGCACAGCGGTCTTCTAGGCTTCTCTCTGTCCAGTCCTATCGTCTCTAACCATCTCTTCCAGCCTTCTTTACATGACTCAGTGTTTCAGGAATGGTACAATAAGGGCATCAAGCTTTGCAAAGACCTGTTCGTTGACCATAAGTTTGCATCATTTGAACAGCTTTCCGAGAGGTTTAACTTACCCAATTCTCATTTTTTCAGATATCTGCAAGTAAGACACTTCATTCGCTCTTTAATACCAAATTTCCCTGAGGCTCCTGCTGCAAACATTCTAGATAACCTCCTCTGTTTGTCTCCGCTGCGTAAAGGCCTAATATCCACTATTTATGGTGGATTGATGGCTTCGAGTCACACCCCTCTGTGTAAAATTAAAACTGCTTGGGAGAAGGATTTAAATTTGTCACTATCAGATGATACTTGGAATTCAATTCTTAAACTTATCAACTCAACCTCCTTATGTGCCCGCCACTCTTTATTACAGTTTAAGGTTGTACACAGGGCTCATTTCTCCAAACTTAAACTCTCCCGTTTCTACCCAGACATTGATCCTTGCTGTAATAAATGTAAAAGTGGAGAGGCGTCTCTTATTCATATGTACTGGACATGCCCGAATTTGGAAAAATTCTGGAGGGATGTTTTTAAGACCCTGTCCTTCATATTGAATTGCAATCTTGAACCAGACCCTCTGATTGCTCTTTTTGGTGTCACTGGAGAAGAGGGTAAGAGTCTAAGTCCAGCCAAAAAGAGATTGTTATCTTTTGCGACACTCCTGGCCAGGCGTTCTCTTTTATTCAAGTGGAAGGATGCCACGTCACCCACTCACGCCCAGTGGCTCAGAGATATCATGTCCTGTCTGTCCCTGGAGAAGATTCACTATTCAATTCATTACCCAGACTTTAAATTTCAACAGGTGTGGGGGCCCTTCCTTCACTTTTTTCATATACATTTATAGTTTGATTCCTGTCTTATTTAATTACTTGTTTGTTTGCTTTCTTTCCCCTTTTTATTCCTCTTTATTTATTTATTTTTTGCACGTAGAACCAAAAAACTTCCAGCTCCATATTCTTTTTTCTTTTTTGGTTTCTCTCAATGCCTGGCGTTTAGCCTTTCATATGCTTGTAAAACTGGCTTGGAGTCGGGGAGGGACGGGGTGGGAGCTATAGGGTTTATAAGGGGATTATAAAACCTGCATTAAAATATTACATGTTTACCCTGTTTTATCCCTGTTAAAATCAATAAAAATATTGTTGAAAGAAAAAAATGATGCCAGAAAATATGTTTTGTTGAAAATATTCCCATAATTCAATGGCTTGTAAATATACCTGTAGCAGCAATAGCTTACTTGCAATAATTACCTGTGTGATTTTATCAGTCTCTCACAACATTGTGGAGAATTTTTGGCCCATTCTTCTTCACAACATTGGTATAGTTCATTAAGGGTTTTTGGGCATCTCTTTATTTCTCTTATGCACAGCTCTGGTTCCCACCACAGCATTACAGCTGGGTTGAGGTTTGGACATTGATTCTTTTCTTTTTTCTTTTTTTTCTTTTTGTTGTTATGATGTAGATTTTCTGATGTGCTTTGGCTTGTTGTCCTGTTGCATGACCCAATTTTAACCAAGCTTTATCCATCCATCCATAGATGGCCTTGCATTTGCCTATAGAATACTACAGTATGTTAAACAGAGGAGTTTATGGTCAACTCAATGACTGAAAGGTGCCCAGGTCCTGTGGCTGTAAAATAAGACCAAATTATCACGACTCCACCACCATGCTTGACAGTGGGTATGAGGTGCTTCACAGTGGCCTTAATGCTCACTGACACTGAGCATTAATGCCAAACAACTCTACTTTGGTAGAGAAAAACCTTACTTGTTCAGTCTTCTTCTAATTGTCCTGTTGTAGATACTTTAACATAAAAAAAATTTGGGGGGACTGTTTTTTTTTTTTTTTTTCTTTGCATTTATCTGAGCATTTCATGTTCTGACCTTGAAGTGAATGTGCTGGGATGTCCATACTGGGAGATTGGCAACTGTTGTCGATACTTTTCCTGTCACGAGTCACGGTCTGTCGGCCGTCTTTTTCCCATGCTGTCACTCCCCCACGCGCTCATGTTTTTGTCTAGCCGTCACGTGCGCTCTCACGCCCCCGTTTCCGCCCCGTCTGCTCAGCTGTTTCTCATTCCCTGACTGATTACTCCAGCGATTTAAGCATGCGCGGCGCGCTGCTCAGATCGCTGGATTATTGTGTGTGTTATACCTCGATTCTCTCGCGTTTTCTTTTCTCTGCTTTCATGTTACGACCTCGCTTTGTTTTTTACTCGTTTTTGATTTTCTGCTTGCTGATTTGGATTGTTCGCCTGCCCTTTTGATTTCCCGGTTTTGACCTTACGCTTCCCCTTTTGACTACGGCTCTCGTCTCGTGTTTTTGCTTAGGACGCTTCGCTGACGGACTCACGGCATTCGACCCTTGCTCACGCCCCCGACCACGCCCCCCACATCTCTATATAGTCAGTATCCGCACTTGGATTCATATCGTTCTGCCAGCGTTCGTGACAGAATAATCCAGCCACTTATGGATCCAGCGGCTTCTGACCATATGAGAGCGGCATTGGAAAGTCAAGGTGCCCTACTCGGGACTCACCAACAGGAACTGCTCAGCACCAAGCAGTCTCTCGCCGACGTCACGTCTCAGCTTCAGAGACTCCAACTCTCCCTACCGCAAGGAGCAAGCTCACATGCGCCACAGGAACCACGCCTCCCCGCTCCTCCCACCTACGAGGGAGATCCAGGCACCTGTCGCTCCTTCTTATCTCAGTGTTCCCTGATCTTCGAGCTCCAAGCCTCCGCCTTTTCCACCGAACGATCTAAGGTGGCTTACGTCATCACACTCCTGTCAGGACGCGCCCGTGAATGGAGCACCGCGCTTTGGGATGCACACGACCCCTGCTGTTCCAATTACGGAGACTTCGCCAGAGAGATGAAGAGGGTGTTTGACCGCTCATGCCATGGCAGGGAGGCGGGCCGAAAACTGCTGAATCTTCGCCAGGGCTCGCGCTCGGCCTATGAATATGCCATTGAGTTCCAGACCCTGGCCCTCCCCAGTGGTTGGAATAACCGAGCGTTATGCGACGTCTTTTTGGAGGGTCTGACAGAGAAGCTCCAAGATGAGCTAATCTCGCGAGAGCTTCCCTCGTCGCTCCAAGAGCTTGTGGACCTGGCTGGTCGAGTAGATGCCCGTCTCCGTCTTCGTAGGTCAGCCCGATTTTCTCCTCCCAGGGCACTACCGCGACCCCCACCTCCACGAGTTGAACCCCAGGAGGAACCCATGCAACTGGGCAGAACCCGCATCACCCCAGAGGAGCGTCACCGCCGGCGGGTGGAGGGGGCCTGCTTCTACTGTGGGAAATCAGGACACCTGCTGAAGAACTGTCCAGTAAAAGGGGGGCGCCCTCTAGTTCAGCTGGGAGCACTAGAGGGCGAGACTCCAAGAAGGCTCCCAGACCAACGTCATCTGCTTCCCATCTTCCTCATCCATGAGCGACAGACCCACCTAGTGCAGGCACTGGTCGACTCGGGTTCGGATCGTAACCTGCTGAATGCGGCTTCAGCCGAGACCCTGGGTATTCCTGCGCTGCCCTTGGAGAACCACCTCAAAGTCCAGGCCCTCGACGGGAGTCCACTCCCATCCATCACCCACAGAACCCCTCTCATTGGCCTAAAGGTGTCTGGCAATCACTCAGAACAAACATCGCTGTTCATCATGGAGGGGTCACACGCCACGGTCGTCCTAGGCCTCCCCTGGTTAACCCAACACAATCCGCACATTGATTGGGTCAGGAACTCGATCGTAGCCTGGAGTCCATCATGCTCCACGTCATGTTTACGCGCCGCCACTACGCCCTGCCTTGACCCAGTCCCCACAAAGGAGCCATCGGACCTCACCCGTGTTCCCCCAGAATACCATGACCTCAGGACTGTGTTCAATAAATCACATGCAGTCTCTCTTCCCCCCCACCGACCATAGGACTGCGCCATTGACCTCCTCCCAGGCACCTCCCCCCCCAAGGGCCGTCTTTACTCACTATCGCCCAAAGAACGCCAAGCCATGGACCAGTACATCACGGAATCGGTGGCCGCAGGAATCATCCGCCCCTCTTCCTCTCCGGCAGGGGCAGGATTCTTCTTCGTAGGCAAGAAAGATGGTTCCCTTCGTCCGTGCATTGATTATAGGGGCCTTAACAACATCACCATTAAGAACCGATACCCCCTTCCTCTAATGTCTACTGCCTTCGAACTCCTTCAGGGGGCCAGCACCTTCACTAAGCTAGATCAGCGCAACGCCTATCACCTTGTTCGCATTCGGGAAGGGGATGAGTGGAAAACAGCTTTTAATACGCCAACTGGACATTATGAGTATCTGGTGGTTCCCTTTGGACTTACTAATGCCCCCGGAATGTTTCAAGCCTTAATCAATGACGTCCTCAGGGATTTCCTTAACTCATTCGTATTCGTCTATCTCGACGACATCCTGATCTTTTCTCACAACCCAGAATAACACCAACATCATGTCAGGCAGGTACTGCAGAGACTCCTGGAGAACAACTTGTTCATCAAGGCTGAGAAGTGCGAGTTCCACACCACAGCTACCACGTTCCTCGGATTCACCATCAGCCCCAAGGGCATCGAGATGGAACCTGCTAAACTCGAAGCGGTCACTAGGTGGCCCACTCCTACTTCTCGACATGAACTCCAGAGGTTCTTAGGCTTTGCTAACTTTTATCGTCGGTTTATCCGAGGCTACAGCTCCATCGCCGCCCCTCTAACAGCTCTAACCTCTACCAAAACCCAATTCTGCTGGAACTTGGAATCCGAAAAAGCCTTCAGCGAGCTGAAGAAACGGTTCACCTCCGCCCCTATCCTCACCATCCCAGATCCGTCACGGCAGTTCATCGTAGAAGTCGACGCCTCCAGCACCGGAGTAGGAGGCATCTTCTCACAAAGATCCAACAGAGATAATAAGCTGCACCCCTGCTCCTTCTTCTCACACCGCCTAACCCCTGCTGAGAGCAATTACGGCATCGGAGATCGTGAACTCTTAGCCATCAAGTTAGCACTGGAGGAATGGAGACACTGGCTGGAGGGAACGGAGGTCCCATTCCTGGTATGGACCGATCACAAGAACCTCGATTATCTACGGAGCGCCAAGAGGCTCAACTCTCGTCAGGCCCGGTGGTCCCTGTTCTTTGCCAGGTTCAACTTTACCCTCTCCTACCGACCAGGGTCTAAGAACACCAAGCCGGATGCGCTTTCAAGAATATTTTCGACCACCCAAGACCCTGCCCCATGTGAGACTATTTTGCCACCCCCCTGCCTCCTCGCCATGGCCGAGCTCAATATCGAAACCAGCGTCAAGGAAGCCCTATCCCATGGACCAAGCCCAAGCAATGTGCCTCCTAACCGTCTCTTTGTTCCCCTCGCTCTGCGCTCTCAGGTCCTGGAGTAGGCCCACAGTTCCAAGCTCGCTTGCCACCCAGGCACCGCCAGAACTCTGGCACTAGTCCAGCAGCGGTTTTGGTGGTCCACCCTCAAGGAGGACGTCTCCCGCTTTGTCGCAGCATGCAATGTCTGCATAAGGTCCAAACATGTCAACACGGCCCCAGCTGGCCTCCTCAGACCCCTGCCCATCCCTCATCGCCCCTGGTCCAACATCGCCCTGGACTTCATCACCGTTCTACCCCCCTCCACCGGCCACACCTGCATCATGACCGTGGTTGATCGGTTCTCTAAGGCTGCTCACTTTATCCCCCTACCAAAACTTCCGTCCGCCAAGGAGACTGCAGAGCTCATGATCAATCACGTATTTAAGCTCCACGGCCTGCCCAAGGACATTGTGTCTGATCGGGGCCCACAGTTCACTTCTCAGTTCTGGAAGGCATTTTGTAAGCTCATTGGAGCCACCTCAAGCCTGTCATCAGGTTTCCATCCTCAATCCAATGGGCAGACAGAGAGGAAGAATCAAGCCCTCGAGATCGCCCTGAGGTGCATGACCTACCGGGATGTCACCTCTTGGAGCAGATTCCTGCCCTGGGTCGAATACGCCCACAACTCCCTAGTCTCTTCGTCTACTGGGCTGTCCCCCTTCCAGTGCTGCCTGGGCTACCAACCACCCTTGTTCCCCTCTCAGGAAGAGGAGGTCAGCGTCCCCTCTGCCCAAGCCTTCATTCGCCGCTGTAGGAGGACCTGGACCCAAGCCAGAAGGACGTTGCTACGACAAGGCAGAATTTACAAGGAGCAAGCAGACCGTAGACGCTCTCAGGTCCCCAAGTACAGGATAGGGCAGAGGGTCATGCTCTCCACCAGAGACCTCCCTCTTAAGACCCTGTCCCGCAAACTCTCACCCCGTTACATCGGCCCCTTCACCATAACCAGGATTGTCAACCCCTGCGCGGTCAGACTTCTACTTCCCTCTACGATGCGACGAATAAATCCCACATTCCACGTGTCCCAGCTACGTCGTCTCATCTCATGCCCATTAAGTTTTTGTCTAGCCGTCACGTGCGCTCTCACGCCCCCGTTTCCGCCCCGTCTGCTCAGCTGTTTCTCATTCCCTGACTGATTACTCCAGCGATTTAAGCATGCGCGGCGCGCTGCTCAGATCGCTGGATTATTGTGTGTGTTATACCTCAATTCTCTCGCGTTTTCTTTTCTCTGCTTTCATGTTACGACCTCGCTTTGTTTTTTCTCGTTTTTGATTTTCTGCTTGCTGATTTGGATTGTTCGCCTGCCCTTTTGACTTCCCGGTTTTGACCTTACGCTTCCCCTTTTGACTACGGCTCTCGTCTCGTGTTTTTGCTTAGGACGCTTCGCTGACGGACTCACGGCATTCGACCCTTGCTCACGCCCCCGACCACGCCCCCCACATCTCTATATAGTCAGTATCCGCACTTGGATTCATATCGTTCTGCCTGCGTTCGTGACATTTCCAAATTGTTCAGAAATGTTTTTTATGACCCTTTCCAGATTGATGTGCAGCAGCAATTGCTTCTCTAAGACCATTGTTTATGTCTTTACCTCTTGCCATACACACCTACAGTAAATGCTCCAGACAAGCAAACTGACAAAACATCTGCTTTTATCTGCTGATGACCGCTGCTGATGATCAATTAACCAAGGGTTACCCTCTTAAATCCTATGGAAGCAGTAATGGGGTACTTAGTATTTGCCACATGTTTTTTTTTTCAGTTTGGCTTCATTCTTTTGAAAAAAATACATAATTATACTTTTAAAAGTTATATGTTGTTGTTCATTACGTTACTGTATATTTGGCTAATACCTGTTATGATCAGATAATTTTTATTATGTTTTTTACACAGAAACAAATAGAATAAAATAGGGCATGAATTTTTAAACTTTTGAACATAACAGTAGTAAGAACTAAGGATATGCTAACTTTTATATGAGGTAATCTGAGTATAACGATTATAATTTTAATAGCATAATGAAATTAAGTACGTACATAAGGTCTAACGTTTTTTATTTAAAAATCTCTCTCTCAGTAAACTGTTAGTGCTGTAAAGAATGTACTGTAGTGTCTGAATATTTTCACAGTTTTAAAATTTGCATATAACATAACATTATAAAGACTTCCTGCATATTGATAGCAGCACCCTGATGACTGCAAATCATATACAATATCCAAAAAATCAATTTTTAAGAGAGAGAGAGAGAGAGAGAGCATACTGATTCATCTGTTCTTATCTAAAGTGAACGACACTTTTTTTGTTTGTTTGTTTTTTGCATTTTGCTGTTGCCCATGGTGGGTTTAATGGTTGTAAAAGACACGTTAATGTGAGTTTAACAGCCTAATTTGTCCATTGGCATTTGATAACATAATTGAACTCACTGGCTAGTTACTAATCTGTACTAAGGCCCTATGTGATGAGCTCAAACTTCCTGTTTACTAATAGAAAAATAGAAACCTTCATGAGTCTTTCATTTTTCATTTTCTGCATATACTGCATAAGGTATTAAAAAGTATTATATATGATAATAATAATAACATAAGGATGCATCTCATTCTTTTATTTCTTTAGGGACAATAAAATAAGAGAGGTCTGTGACAGGAACAGGAAAATCAAAGGGTATTTCAAAGTTCTTTTTAGCAGAAAGCCACAGAGTATGTTACTGCTGAGATACTTTACGTCACTGCTAAGCACAACCTGCCATTCCATGTGTGTAAGCGCTCTGGCAACAATTCAGGATAATATTTACACATTTCTTAGGGGTAGGTAGGGGGAGAAGTTACTGGTACTGATGAGGTTTTGATCTGTTAACATTCATTCATTCATTCATTCATCTTCTATACCGCTTTATCCTATGATCAGGGTCGCGGGGGACCTGGAGCCTATCCCAGGAGACTTTGGGCACAAGGCAGGGTACACCCTGGACAGGGTGCCAATCCATCGCAGGGCACACACACATACACACACTCACACACCCATTCACACACTACGGGCAATTTGGGAACGCCAATTAGCCTAACCTGCATATCTTTGGACTGTGGGAGGAAACCGGAGTACCCGGAGGAAACCCACCAAGCACGGGGAGAACATGCAAACTCTATGCACACAGAGACGGGAATCGAGCCTGGCCGGGGAGGTTGTGTTTAGACACATGTATTTAAACAATAAGCTCAAGAAACATATTAAAAAAATTTAAAATTTCAAATTTTAAAAATTTCACACAGAGACAGGAATCGAGCCTGGCCGGGGAATCGAACCCAGACCCTGGAGGTGCAAGGTGCTAACCACTACACCACCGTGCCGCCCTGTTAACATTCTGTAAACAGAAGAAGGAAGTTATCCATCACTTTAATCAAACCAGTCAGAGCTGCAGCTAATTATATGACAATTGATTTCTCATGCAAAGTAAGACACTGCATGCAGTGTTTTTGAGGTTATGAAAAAATGCTTTCTAGTGTCAAAAGAGGGGGGGGGAACTGTGAAATTCTGAATTCAAAATTGTGAACTATGAATGTAAACTAGTTTATTTCATTATGTGCGAACTGAACTTTAAGCTACAGTAGCTTTTGTGAAGTGTGAACTTGAAAGTTTCAGGATTTCCCTGCAGTATTGACTGGAACTAACAGCTTATATTGTAGCTTATGTTCCAAACAAAATGAAACTTATAAAAGGTCATATAGTTCTGTAATATTTGGTTGTCATGGTGACATTCACTGTCAATCTGCTCAAAATACTATATTAGAGATACCAAACATATACACTCACTTTTATAAGGATTATAAAAATAATTTTATAAGGAACAGCTAAAACACCTAATCACAGCATCACACAAAACTGGCTGGACAGGAGTTAATTAAACTTTATTTAATAAATTGACTTATGGCAGTCAATCTGTATTTGCCTAATGTAAAATAACAATTGTCATATAAATTCAAGAGGAAAACTCTCAGTTCTAGACAAACTTGATGCAAGAATGTGTATAAACTCAGTTTAAAAGGACTGAATATTCAGGGGGAAAATGTAAATCAGTAACACTATTACACTATACAAACACTTACTCTATTACATTATTGGGTAAGTTATTTGTTTCTCCAATTTATAGGTTTATGTATAATAATCCCTAATGGGTTATGCTTTAAAGCTCAGGAAAGTAGCCTAGTAATAAGTTTTTAGCTCAGCTGGAACACACTTTTTATTTGTTTCAATGCAACACAGACACAGAAACCATAATGACCATACACAACACCCACAGTCTTAAATAGGTCCCCAGTGCATTCTATGTAACCAAGTTATATCGCAGGTGTCTTGCACTGATGGTTTTAATAGTTGTGCATAATTTAAACCATATAAGGCAGGAAAATTTGCAGCCCTAGTGAGTGATTGTACACCACCTTTTACACCAAGTCGAATTATATAATATCATGCCATGGTAAGCTGTCAGGTAAATCCACAGGCACCTACAGTACATCCTGAGTTGCTATTTTGACACCTGGTACAGTATATGGGAGTGAAAGTGACCGTTTTTTAAAATTGATAAGTTTGTATCTTTACTACCTATGACATCTCCCTTTAGGTGCCATTACATCAGGTTCCCCCACACCACATAACAGTATGTCCACACCAACCAGTGAGTCTTTGATTCAGTTTTGATTCAGCCAGACTTGTCATAAATGGTTTGGCTATCCTCCACACATGTTCGCAAATCAGGCAAAGATGGAAGTTCATGCAGCCCAGCACATTGTTCGATGTTGCAACAGGACGTGGAAGAGGTGAACATGCCCAAGTGTAGGATGAAAGTGGTGACAGCAACAACAATGTCTCAAAAACAAGACTTTTTTTTCTTCATTTATTCATTTATTTTACCCTTACGGTATTTTTTCAACCTACAGGGTCTTTGGGGGGCCTGGAGCCTATCCCAGGAGAATTTGGGCATGAGGCAGGGGACAACCTGGACAGGATCTGTTGCAGGGCACACACATACTACAGGCAATTTGGGAATTAACATCAGTTAACCTAATCTGCGTTTCTTTGTACTGTGAGTATGCAGGGGAAACCCACCAAGCATGGGGAGAACAAGTTTGCATGTTTCTAGGTGGGTGTCCTTCCACAGTCCAAAAACGTTGGCATTAACACATACAGTACACATTTCCAAGGTGGGGATTGAACCCTCAATCCTGGAGGTGCAAGCCCACAGTACTAATCACAACGCCACCATTCCGTGACTCTGATTTGTTAATTTAAAAATAAAACTTTATTATTTGTAATATTTCATTATTATTTTACAATTGGTAGATGCATGTGTAATCAATCTTATTAAGTACAGTAGCAATAATCCATCCATGAATAATCTTTACACTCGATTCTGGAATCCATTTTGCTTCACCATCTATCCTTTCCCTTTATGTTTGCTAGTAAAATACTGCTCACTGTCAGCACATAAAGTACTATAAATGCTATGTCGGTAATATTTACTCATTTGGACATCTTATCACAATCTTAATCCCCATAATTTGTTTTACTAAAAATGAGAACTAACAAAAATACTACTTATTCCTCAGGCTTTTATGGCATTATTGTGTGTTGACTGAAATTATGCTAATAGTCAAGTAAAATAATAGTATTTAGTGCACTTGTTCGTTCACATGATGTGAAAGAAAATATGATTTAACAGATCACCCCACCTTTTCCCTGTGATCCATGGTTTAGTTATAACCCTCACATGCCCATTGTTGACACTTTTGGCAGGGGACGGGGGTTAGCATGGGCACTCTGACTGAGCTGAGACACACCATGTGTTCAGACACTATTAAAATAATAGATAACAATAACAGCTTTACATGGATTTCCTTCTGGTTCTCAGTCTTCCTACACAAACCGTTCAAGTAGACATCTACATAAATGTCTAAATATGTCAATTAATGAATGAAAGAATGAATGAAACCTAAGTAAAATGTAAATAAATATATAGGTTTAATTAACCACACTAGTGCAACCATCTGGTTTTATTTCATTTTTGCACTGATTCTAAATATGTAATTATTTCCTCTGTTTTGTGTGTGTAAATGCGGTCATATTATTTCACCAGTTTTGACGCGTAGCTTTGGTTTAAAGTTTCACTCACACGACAGAAGTCCAATCTCTTTGTCTCTTGTAGTTTATTTTGTCAGCATCAAAGAATCAACACTTCATACAGTCGTCTTGAGTAAATCCACTGTGATTACAGACACCAGTTGCTGCATCTTGCAAATCTCTGACTCTGAACAACCTGTTTGCTGTATCTTGTAAATTACAGTCTTAGCTCACGAATATAACAACACTCTTGCTGTATATATCCACTTACGTTAGCTTACGGTTACAACAACCTAGTTGCTGTATTTCACATTCTTAACATACCGGGCTTACGTTAGCTGAAGAGCTTACGGTCAAAAGCTTGTGTTTCCTTAGCCTTCCGCATCTAGACTGAACTCTCAATCATATCACAGTCACACAAATGCATGTAATAGTAGAATGACATCACAGACCAACCTACGATTGTCAACTTATGATGCATGACTAAGAAATATAAAGCTTATGGCTTATGTAACAAACTTAATGCTTAATGCTTTACTAATGAATAGAACAAGGTAGAATAAATGAAATAACAGCAAATAAAATAAAATAAAATAAACACAACAACAAATTCATAACAAGTGCGATATGGCACTTACAGTGTGACTAAATGAAAGCTTAAGTACATAGGTTATACATGCATATGTGGATGCATGACCATACAGTAAAGGTCTGGAAGTTGAAGAGAAACAAAGAGAGAAGGAAAGATAAACAGAGAGAGAGAGAGAGAGAGAGAGAGAGAGCGTGCTGCAGTGACTCACACATTACTGATCTCCATGGAAACATGCTACACGGCATCTGCAGAGGGCTGTCATGATGAGTCTGTTATTTCTCTAAAATATGGGCTTTGAGGTTGGCATAGGGGCTTGTGTTTATATGACCATTGTATAACTTTCTTTTGATTTATTTATTTTTTGTGTAAAAACCTTTACCTCTTTAATGCAACAATATGCAAAATGTTAATTTTCTAAACAAACTGCATTACCACTAAGGCCAACAAACTGCATTACCACTAAGGCTTTTGTTGTAATTCTATGGTAGCAAATTCTTTTTCTCCTTACAAGAGCTATAAGAAGCATTTGTACCATGCTTTTGTTGAAATATTCTAATGTTTAATCAGATTTCCTATTCCTGTTTCCTAGTTCCCTATAACAAAAGGTTATGACAGTAGTTGCTATACAAATCAAGGGATAATATTATCCTTTATTCTAAGACGTTATTGTTTTTATGGTAACAGAGACATTTTTACATTCACAGAGACAAAGACATTTTTACTTTTTTTTACACAGAGACATTCCCCATACATGGTTTTAAACAATGTGTATAACTGCTAACATTGTTAAGTTTTATGTGAGAGGAAATTTGTTTATATTTTTAAAAGGAATATCCATATCCATCAGTGCGTTCTATGAGGGGCATTCAAGTCAAACTGGGACTTGATGAAGTGATGAAATCATAAATGTGATGAAATCATAAATGAAAGTGTCAACCTGACAAAAGACTTCAAGCACAGTACAGTGATAAGAACATATAGCCTCAGTGAAACTTTTAATGGGTGCAAGTGTTTTAAAGGAGGCCATACAGTATGTATGTAGCCAGCCACATTCAGAGTGCAATGCCTGTTCCTTGAAAATCAACAGGTCACTAACCTGTGGGAATATTACACACAGTCATTCATAAAGACCACTTGCACAATACAGGACCTCACCTGTTATTGGGTTAATATTGTTATTGAGAGTTATTGCCCCATCCCCTGTAGAGTCCTGACCTCACTCTAAGCATTTGAGCCATTAAAGGAGTTCATGGTAGGCCAGCATTTCAGGTGTAAAATGGACAGTCTTATCATGACTCTTGTGTACTAAGAAAACTTTCTACCTTAATGGTATCCAAGCAATATTCAAACACTGGGATAAGTGCATAGTGTAGCAGGGGAATATATAGAGTGTGTTTATTTTACTCTTATAAAAGAGTTGTGTTGATTATGTTGTTCTCCACAATCATAAGTCATAAGTTTTACTTGAATACCCCTCTTAACAGAGTCTAACAGTTACGTTTCTTGACCAAGAACATCACTGGAAGTTTTTTTTTTACTTTCCCTTTTCCCCCTTTTTCCAGTTTCTAAAGTGCTTCTAAATACTCAATCAAAGCTGCCCAGCACTAACAAAAACGCTGCATTCAAATTCAGTAGAATCACATTTTCCCCCTGTTCTTATGTTTCAACATTAACTGAAGCCCTTGACCTCTATCTGCATGATTTAATGCTTTTGACTGCTACCACATAATGTGCTGATTAAATATCTGAATGAATGAGCAGATTTACAGGTGTTTCTAATATAGTACCTACATGTAAGAGGTGTATCTGTGCATGGAACAGCTGCACTTGAAGTCAACACTCACAAGAAAGTCATCATCACCCTTTAATGTAACCCCTTTAATTTACCCCTTTTATTTAACTATTACATCATTAACTTCTAGCATCTATTTGGTGTTCTATTTTGGTTAACAGTTTTCCCCATGGCGGCGCGGTGGTGTAGTGGTTAGCACTGTCGCCTTGCACCTCCAGGGTCTGGGTTCGATTCCCCGGCCAGGCTCGATTCCCATCTCTGTGTGCATGGAGTTTGCATGTTCTCCCCGTGCTTGGTGGGTTTCCTCCCACAGTCCAAAGATATGCAGGTTAGGCTAATTGGTGTTCCCAAAATTGACCGGAATGTGTGTATGAGTGTGTGCCCTGTGATGGATTGGCACCCTGTCCAGGGTGTACCCCGCCTTGTGCCCTAAGCCTCCTGGAATAGGCTCCAGGTCCCCCGCGACCCTGAATAAAGGATAAAGCGGTATAGAAAATGAATGAATGAATGAGTTCTCCCCATTACCCACAATGCTATCCGACTCGCATCTGGTAGTGGTGCTACTGAGACATAACCAGATTTCTACCTAAAGGCAGTGACACAACAGCACTTTAGCTCCTTTCTTTATCCAGCACATTGACTTCCTCACCTATACAACATGTTCAGCTGGAGTGAAGTTCCAAACAATCTTGCGAAGTGCATTATGAGTGCATTCTGTTAAATCCTGCTATCAAGGATTTAGACTTTCTAGGTTAGACTTCAGAACGCTAACTTTAGTGAGCTTTTCCTGGAACCAGTTAGGGTTATAGATAAAGTATGTATATTTAAAACCAGCCAGGATTGACACTTACTTTATTGTCATTTTACTCTGACTGGATCGTTCTGAGATCTTGTGATCAGTTTCTATTAAAGCGCTGGACTTTTGCTGTACGTGCACCAAAGCCATAATTCTTGTTTTGTTGCTTTATGTATGTATATATTTTGACTAATGTATGCCAAATATGCATGGATTATAATGGTTTGTCTTAAAACCTTATTTAGCAGTATGCAAATCGAATTGGTTAACTTGGGTAATTGGGAAACTGCAGCTCTTGCGTTCTGATTATGTGAAACTTGTGAATCCCCATACTGTAAATAAATATGGGAAAAAAACGTTTTTGGCTACATAATGACTTTTTAGGATTAGTTACAGGTCCCCTGTATGTAATCATAATAATGGTCAAATTAAAAAAGTATTTTGGAAGCTCTATTCTATAACAGTGGAGAAACCTTAGCCATCCCATTCATGAAAAGTGATGTGTTTTGGACGAGACATGAAACAACAACAAGCCATACCACTACACATTCATACATTTTTAGATCAAGTGAATCACAAGTGAGATAGTATCTTGTGCATGCATAGAGCTACTGTAGTTATGGGTCTTTTTCAAGGCCCTATTTTTTCTCCCTCATAACCAGTCACCAATTCATTGCTGATCCTCCACTGCCCTCTGTTGGTATTTCTTTTTACATATTTCAATTATGTACACACAGAGAAAAAAAAACATAGGGATCTAGAGTATTTTTTTTTATTAAGTAAGTAGCTTCATCCTGTCAAGTCCAGAACAAATTAATTTGTTTGCCACACTAATCCACATGTGATGTTATGATTAATCGCAAAATGCATTATCCATATAGAAACCTTAGTGAGACTCTCCAGTCCCAGAGACGTCAACTTTCTGGTTTCAAGAACATAGTGGGAGAATATCCAATGGATCTACATAGAATCATAGATCTAAACTGATCTACATATATTTTTGGTGCCTTCTACCTCGTTGCATTCTACCAGTGTGCACACCATCTACCAACATAGCATATCTTAATTTGTCGATTTTATTTCACTCATCCTAGTAAAATAAAGACTCTCCAGTTCTATCATATTGCAAAGTGAACTGCTGTACACAGCCCTCTTCATGTCATTCCACAGGTTTTCAATATTCAATTCAGTTTTATTTGTATAGCATTTTTAACAGTGGTTATTGTGGCTAAGCAGCTTTACATAATCAAAAGAAAATTATGTGTATAAAATGTAAGAAGGCGATACGGTGGTACAGTGGTTAGCACTGTCGCCTTGCACCTCCAGGGTCCGGGTTTGATTCCCGGCTAGACTCAATTCCTGTCGCTATGTGCATGGAGTTTGCATGTTCTCCCCGTGCTTGGTGGGTTTCCTCAAGGTACTCCGGTTTCCTCCCACAGTCCAAAGATATGCAGATTAGGCTAATTGGCATTCTCAAATTGGCCATAGTGTGTGAATGAATGTGTGTGTGCCCTGGATGGATTGGCACCCTGTCCATGGTGTATGCTGCCATGTGCCCTAAGTCTCCTGGGATTGGCTCCAAATCCCCTCGACCCTGAATACAGGATTAAGCGTTATAGACAATAAGGGAGTGAGTGAGTGAAAGGTCAGAAAATATGTATGAATCAAAATGATCAGATTGTCCCTGATGAGCAAACCGAGGGCAATGGTGGCAAAGAAAAACTCCCTGAGATAGTAGTAGGGAAGAAACCTTGCGAGGAACCAGACTCAACAGGGAATCATCCTCATGTGGGTAATAATGGATAGCAGGAATTGTTTTGCAGTCATACTGTGTTTTAAAGTTAATATGGAGTCCAGTTTATAATTGGAGGCTCAAGTACAAAATTGTAAGAAATTCCAGTGACATCACTCACAAGTTCTCAAAGAATAGCAAGCAGAAGCGGGCCGGAGGGCAGTGGGGGTCTGGATCATTGGCAGCTCAGGAGTGGCATGTGTAGCTCAACAGAGAGAAACAGGGAGAAGAAATGATAGATAACAGTTAGGTTTGGTCACAGTCACACATTGTATGTGGTAGAATGTTACATTAGTGCAATCAGACCACTCCACCATCACTACCCTGAGTGATCAATGAGAGTGGGGAAGACAGCATCTAAACATACCAGTTCACCACAATATTCTACGTCCATGAGTCCCCCAGATCTGCTTCTTTACCTAAGGCAAATTCATTCACAAAAATGATTGGCTAAATAAATAGGTTTATCCTTAAACACTGAGAATGTGTCAAACAATTTGAAGGCTATTCCATAATTTAGTCTCTGTAAAAAAAAAAAAAAAAAACCTACAGCTCTGCCCCCCGCTGTAGTTTTAACGGTACTGACAATCAGCCTGCATCCCGTAGGCGTGGCAGATGGTAAGACACTAGCAGTTCAACAATTAGGTCAAACGTAGTGCTTTAAAATCGATGCGCAATTTCATTAGGAGCCAATGCAGTGTGTATAAAATAGGGGTCATGTGCTCATATCTTCTGGTTCTATTGAGGACTCTCACTGCTGCATTCTAGACTAACTGAAGCTTGTTTATGCACCTAGTTGAACATCTAGGTAAGGACAGTAAGGTGTTACAATAGTCCAACCTAGAGGTGATAAAAGCATGAACACATTTTTCTGCATTATGTGCATAATTATGTTACACTATATTCACTATCTTGCCAATTTTTCTGAGATGAAGGAATGCTATTCTGGTAAGATTATCTACATGAGCTTCAAATAAAATAGGATTTAGATCTGGGATCTGAATGTGCCATTTCAAAATATTGAATGTGAATTTTGAATTTTGAATTCTTGTGATGTTAATTTGCAGGTCCTAAATATTTTGTCCTAAAAAATAGATTGGATCTAGATTTTGAGCAATCCATTATTTTCAGTATGTTGACTACCTCCACAGTCCCAGCTGTTCCAGCTGCTTCACTGTGAGCAAGGTGTTTTTTGAGAAATAAGCCGTCATGTTTTTGTCATGTTTCATACACTATACAGCCATAAGTTTGTGGACGTCTGACCATCATACTTCCCACCAATCTGCAGTCCTTTCCCAAACTATTGCCACAAAGATGGAAGCATATAACTGTAATATACATATCTTTGTATACTGTAGCATTACAATTTCCCTTGATTGGAACAAACATGTACTAGCATGGCAATACCCCTGGGCACAAAGTAAAGTCCATGAACACACAGGCTTTCCAAGTTTAGAGTGGCCTGCACAAAAGCCCTGCCCTCTTTCCTACTGAACACTTCTAATGTTAATGTTCTCTATGTCTCTTTGCAGTCTCTTTGTTCAATAAGTTTGGAGGGATGTCTTTATCTCGTCTTACCTTGTCACTGTATCTCCCCATTTTCTCCACTTATGGTGAGGGTCTTAAAAGTGAGAGCCCAGATGTAATGTCATGTCTGTGTTTCCTTCTGGCTCTGGTTTTTAATTATGCTGTCATAGTCAGTCCTGCCAGAGTCCCTGCTTGCACTCTGCACTGAATATACATTGACTTTACATTGTTTGACTGCCATCTCGTCATCTCTTCTCTTCTCTCTCCCTCTCTCTTTTTCCCTCTACCTGTCTCTCTGTAGTGCTATACATGTCGCTCCTGAGCTGCCAGTGATCCAGACCGCCTCTGCTCTCTGGAGCTGTCTGACTCGTCCTGGTGTCCTGCTTCTGGTTGGAGATCTCGTCACATGGTTTCCCCATGTGGTCTGCCTGGGATGCATGTGGTGACTAGGGACAGTTCCACTTTCCCGCGAAGACGGTCCTGTCCTCGACTGATGCAGACAGCTGTTCTCTGAGGATTCGATAGTTCAGGACTAGAGTTTCCTACAGTCTACCTGAGCCTCCAAGAACAAAGTGGACTCCATTTTAACTTAAACACATCTCCTGTTATACTGAACTTCCAGTCTCACACAGTATGATGCAGATTAATCTCTAAGCCACAAACATGAATCAATTTCATTTCAATTCCACGTGAAAGACCAATACAAAGTGGTGTCCACATGAGAAGTGGAAAGAGGAAAATTTTTTACAAATAAATGACTGAAAAGTGGGGTGTGTGTAATTATTCAGCCCCCTTTGGTCTGAGTGCAGTCAGTTGCCCATAGACATTGCCTGATGAGTGTTAATGACTAAATAGAGTACACCTGTGTGTAATCTAATATCAGTACAAATACAGCTGCTCTGTGACGGCCTCAGAGGTTGTCTAAGAGAATATTGGGAGCAACAACACCATGAAGTCCAAAGACACACCAGACAGGTCAGGGATAAAGTTATTGAGAAATTTAAAGCAGGCTTAGGCTACAAAATGATTTTCAAAGCCTTGAACATCCCACGGAGCACTGTTCAAGCGATCATTCAGAAATGAATTATGGAGGAGTATGGCACAACTGTAAACCTACCAAGACAAGGCCGTCCACTTAAACTCACATGTCGAACAAGGAGAGCGCTGATCAGAAATGCAGCCAAGAGGCCCATGGTGACTCTGGACGAGCTGCAGAGATCTACAGCTCAGGTGGGGGAATCTGTCCATAGGACAACTATTAGTCGTGCAGTGCACAAAGTTGGCCTTTATGGAAGAGTGGCAAGAACAAAGCCATTGTTAACAGAAAACCATAAGAAGTCCCGTTTGCACAGCAAACATGTGGAAGAAGGTGCTCTGGTCAGATGAGACCAAAATGGAACTTTTTGGCCAAAATGCAAAATGCTATGTGTGGCGGAAAACTAACACTGCACATCACTCTGAACACACCATCCCCACTGTCAAATATGCTGGTGGCAGCATCATGCTCTGGGGGTGCTTCTCTTCAGCAGGGACAGGGAAGCTGGTCAGAGTTGATGGGAAGATGGATGGAGCCAAATACAGGGCAATCTTGGAAGAAAACCTCTTGGAGTCTGCAAAATACTTGAGACTGGGGCGGAGGTTCACCTTCCAGCAGGACAACGACCCTAAACATAAAGCCAGGGCAACAATGGAATGGTTTAAAACAAAACATATCCATGTGTTAGAATGGCCCAGTCAAAGTCCAGATCTAAATCCAATCGAGAATTTGTGGCAAGATCTGAAAACTGCTGTTCACAAACGCCATCCATCTAATCTGACTGAGCTGGAGCTGTTTTGCAAAGAAGAATGGGCAAGGATTACTGTCTCTAGATGTGCAAAAAAGACTGGCAGCTGTAATTGCAGCAAAAGGTGGTTCTACAAAGTATTGACTCAGGGGGCTGAATAATTACGCACACCTCACTTTTCAGTTATTTATTTGTAAAAAATGTTTGGAATCTAGCACCGTCGCCTTGCACCTCCAGGGTCTGGGTTCGATTCCCCGGCCAGGCTCGATTCCCGTCTCTGTGTGCATGGAGTTTGCATGTTCTCCCCGTGCTTGGTGGGTTTCCTCCGGGTACTCCGGTTTCCTCCCACAGTCCAAAGATATGCAAGTTAGGCTAATTGGCGTTCCCAAATTGACCGTAGTGTGTGAATGAGTGTGTGAATGTGCGTATGTGTGTGTGCCCTGCGATGGATTGGCACCCTGTCCAGGGTGTACCCCGCCTAGTGCCCGAAGTCTCCTGGGATAGGCTCCAGGTCCCCCGCGACCCTGAATAGAGGATAAAGCGGTACAGAAGATGAATGAATGAATGTTTGGAATCATGTACAGTATGATTTTCGTTCCACTTCTCACGTGTACACCACTTTGTATTGGTCTTTCACGTGGAATTCCAATAAAATTGATTCATGTTTGTGGCTGTAATGTGACAAAATGTGGAAAAATTCAAGGGGGCCGAATACTTTTGCAAGCCACTGTATGCACATTGTACAATCATTTTACAATTTATATTTGTTTTTTTATTTACATATCATTGATGGCCATTAAAAATTGAAAATTTGGGGTTCTTATTTTCCATTTTAGGGGTGTAATGCCTTTTCATATACAGTGTAGTTATCTTTAATAGCAAGCCAGAGTTTTTTTTAATGTTGCCAACATTTTAATTATCTAACTAGCTAATGATGGATAGCTATGTCACTTCTTCATGAGGCACTGCCTATAATGGACATGTTTAGCTGCAAACCTTGTTCAACTAATGAGAACTAATGAATTCATAGCATCTTGCTGGGCAGCAGCTTAGCCTTCAGCCCCATGAACACATCCATGATCCTCAGTGTCGTAAACATGCCTACAAATAAAATAAGATACAATTATCACTCTCTTGCTGTTATAAAGGGAGCTGTGGGTATTACATTGCCTAACATGACATGGGCATAGTGTTTAGCACTGTTGCCTTTCAACTGCAGGGTTGGGTGCGCAAATGTGCATCTGTTGTGTCTTTATTTAGTTTTCTCCCCATGCTTGGTGGGTTTCCTGGTTCCCTTCTAAAGTCAAAAGACATTAGCCGTCGTGCTCCAACATGCCTGTTGGACACGAACATTGCACATGTGTAACCAGGGGCAGAGACGTAGTTAGTCATCAAAGAGGGAGAACTGTGTTTATTATTATTCAATGGAATTGTGAGATAATAATTCTGTGTGTTCTGGCAGTAGTACAGAATTGTGATTTGTAGTGTGCACTATTAATTGTAGTAATTGTGTACTATTTGTAGTGTGCGTTTTACATATTGGGAATTTTGTTTAAGTAATACAGTACAGTATCTGGATGGCACGGTGGTGTAGTGGTTAGCACTGTCGCCTTGCACCTCCAGGGTCCGGGTTCGATTCCCGGCCAGGCTCGATTCCCGTCTCTGTGTGCATGGAGTTTGCATGTTCTCCCCGTGCTTGGTGGGTTTCCTCAGGGTACTCCGGTTTCCTCCCACAGTCCAAAGACATGCAGATTAGGCTAATTGGCGTTCCCAAATCGACCATAGTGTGTGTGTGTGTGTGTGTGTGTGTGTGTGTGTGTGTGCTCTGCGATGGATTGGCACGCTGTCCAGGGTGTACCCTGCCTCATGCCCAGAGTCTCCTTGGATAGGCTCCAGGTCCCCGCGACCCTAAATACAGGATAAAGCGGTATAGAAGATGAATGAATGAATGAGTACAGTATCTTATACAGTAAATGCTGCTGAAATTGCTTGCTTTGTACTGTGTATTGATTGGAGAAATAGAATACTTACCACCAGACTTTAAATATTACATTACACAAGCAAGAAAATCAAATAAGTGAGGGACAGAAGTTCACTGTGAAGACAGTGTGTCAGATAACTGGAATTCCTGTACATTTATCATCATAAAAAAAAGCAGGAATTCACAATGAAATTATTCATCAAATTACTTACATAATTACTTACGTTTTTTCCACCTTCCTTGTCACTGTTATGGATATTTACTATCACCTTTTAATGCATATTCTGCTTTTGAGTTTCCAAATAAGAGAGAAAAAGAATTTTTTTGGTGTAGACAACCAGGTAATAAGTGTGGGTATGTTATAAATTTTGTGCAAAACCATTTCTTCATTTGAAATTATATACGTATTTAAACACTTATGTTAAATATCAAAGCTACTGTAGAATATCATACATTTTTCATAATCACAGTTAAAATTCCTAATTGTAGTTTTCATTTTAAAAAAAAGACAAAAAACAGGCCATTTTCCATGCAATTATTATTGGAATCACCACAGACATTCAAACCATACAGCACAACACAGTTGATTTTTACAAATAGTAAAAAGACCTATTTTTTTTTTTTTGAAGGAGACAAAAAATTAAATTGCCTGCTATACATATTTAAATGTTGTAATCAGTTTCATAAAGATAACGTATCTGATAGCAATATTTCTATGTGTGCAAATCTTTCATAAAAAATGCTTTCACCTATCTATTATTATTAAATTAAAAAAGTACATACGTAGAAAGCTACCTAAGTATATATATACTATATATACCAAATTCATTTAAGAGAAATCAATGATTATTGAAATAGAGCAAACAAAGAAGAAATCAGAACATTTTCCATGGCAATCCATGGTTCTTTGCTCAGTGATCAGCTTCACAATCAAGATCAAATTCTTTTGCTTAAAAAAAAAATGTAATACCTCATAGGGACCACAAAATACCGCATTAATACTGCAATTTACACATCATATCCAGCTTTAGCTGCTGTAATGCCAGTTGCTCATGTTGGCTGTGCTTTCCCTTGTAAACATGCACAGCTCTGGCTCTCCCTCCATGCTGGGGTTTTGCACGGGGCACATGGAGAACCAGGTGAGGTTGAAGAGTCACTGCACGCCTGCCCCTCAGCCCTCACTAAAAGGTTTACGTTCTTAACATCAATGTGTGTGGGTCCCAGATGGAGCAGGCATGCCCAATGCCAGCCATCACTGCTTACAGGATGGCACAGAAGAACTTCTTCTCCCTGAAAGGATTCTCAGAGGCAGGCACGGGTGACAGCAGAGGGTCCTCCTTAGCGTGGGCTTCGCAATATGACATCAAGTCTGCAGCCGCTTTAGACACCTGCCAATGAGAAATGTATAAACTTGTCGTAGGTGGTAAGCTCACATATTTCTGAATAATACATAAGGTAGCATCATTTTTTTTTCAATACACTATTTTTTTTCTGGGTTTTTTTTTCTCACCTTTATACGATCAATGTTAGCTTCCATCTTGAGCTGTTCCACCAGTTTACGTGCCTGGGCGATGCTGGCAGTGTTGTTGCTAGCCATGAGTCTGCTGCACTGGGAGGCTTAAACACGAACACTACTGCACAAGGATAAACACCGATATTAATTATGTTTGTACACTGATTCATGTGCCACAAAATCACATGGTTGGACATTTCCTTTTAATACCAGTGCGTCACTGTGTAAAACTGCCTCCCAGGCTGCCTAGCAACACCATGAGATAGGAACTGCTGATTTGACTGCCTTCGTGCAAATTTTTTTTTTTCTTGACGCAGAAGGAAAGAAACAAATACTACTAATATATCATGCATCATAAATAACAAGTTAATGAAGTACTCCTTTCTAGTTGAAAGAAGCTATTGCTACAAATGCAATTGCTATTTGTAGTTGGCTCCTGTTTGCCTTCATCCATTTTGCCCTCCTCCTTTGACCCCTTAAATCTACAGGAACATTTCTTTTAGATGATGTGCAATGAGTGGTAGTTTGCTCTGTATTTTATGCAATTCATGATTAACCCATTATTAAACCCAGAATGACAGCCATTTTGGAGATGGTATAATGACACTGAGTGGCATTAAGCTCAGCTTTACTGAGATTGGCTATGGATCCTCCAGATTGGCATGTGTTGAATGACTTGTTGGGCCATACATCATCATTTCATTCGGGTCCATTTACGTGCCATCTGGCACATCAGGCGAAGGATACTCCCCATCATGGAAGTATATCCATCGTTTCTGTGGCAGTTACAGTACAGGCCAAAAGTTTGGACACACCTTCTCATCTATCTGTCAATGTGTTTTCTTTATTTTCCTGACCATTTACATTGGTAGATTCTCACTGAAGGCATCAAAACTATGAATGAACACATGTGGAGTTATGTTCTCCATAGTCACCGGACCTGAACCCAATCGAGATGGTTTGGGCTGAGCTGGACCGCAGAGTGAAGGCAAAGGGGCCAACAAGTGCTAAACACCTCTGGGAACTCCTTCAAGACTGTTGGAAACCATTTCAGGTGACGACCTCTTGAAGCTCATCGAGAGAATGCCAAGAGTGTGCAAAGCAGTAATCAGAGCAAAGGGTGGCTATTTTGAAGAAATTAGAATATAAAACATGTTTTCAGTTATTTCACCTTTTTTTTGTTAAGTACATAACTCCACATGTAAATAAAGAAAATAAAGAAAACACATTGAATGAATGAAGGGTGTCCAAACTTTTGGCCTGTACTGTACTTACAGGGATGGGTTGCCACCTCGATACCTGATTGTATCTGACCATTTGTGGCAAAGAACCTTGTTCAAGGTTCCAACAGTAGCGTCCCGGTGGCATCAGGGCTCGAACCGGGACATCCTGATCAACCGTCCAACAACTTAACCACCAAGCCACCCCTGCCCCATAGGGTCATACAGCCAGTGTAAAAGTTGTGTGTGTATCTAATATATAATCTTTGTTAGAAAATTGTACCTTGGATCTTTCTTCCTTGGTCTTTTCAGCTCACGACTCCCTTAAATATCACTACTCAAGGTCCAGTTTTGTGTTCCTCTGTTCAGACTTTGGCCTATAGGAAAGAAGTTGGATCATTATACATATATATACACACACACACACACACACACACACACACACTTATCAAAAGACAATTCTTTCAGGAGTGTAGACTCCTGGCTTAGCTCTACTGGGCGTCAGCATCACAGACTGATCTCTGCGTGATATTTCCCAGTTATTAATGTGAAATGGTAGGGTGTGTGTGCATGTGTATATGTGTGTGTGTGTGTGTCATTGTTGTGCAATATTGCCACATGGACAACAACGACATGCTGTGTCAGAGGGTGGGAGTGTGCATTTAGGCTTGGTGTTGTTTGTTCCTCTACATGGATGTTGGTAGCATGCTGTGACACACCTGTCAGGACTGTGAGCTCAAAGGGTGTGTGGTGTATTAGAGTTTTTAATCTCAGTAGGCCCATCTGCAGAAAGGTTAGTCACAAAGGCCTACTAATGAGACAGAGCAGCAGGGGGCGCCAATGTGTCAGCTGTCACTGACCCCAGTCTCACTAATGAGTCAAGCTCAGCCTGCTGACTTAAATATAATAAAAAATAAGAAGAAGAAAGGAAGAAAGAAAGAGGCAGAGAAAGGAAGATGGAGGAAGTAACCAAGCAGTCCTTGATTACACTGTTCTATTATTTTCTTTACATTACAGTAATGCCTCCATGCCTCTATAATTTGTCGAAGCACGAGTGTACAATCTGCTGTGTCTCTAGTTATACACATCCTGAAACAGCTTAACTTCATCAAGGAATATCAGTTTACTGTATCGCAGTATGCTGTACTAATAAACTTTTTAATGAAGTGAGTCTCCTGCTGTCTATACAATTATTTATAATGTTTTCTTTCTTAGCAGATTGCATCCAATCACATTTCCTGGACTTATCGCATTATTGCACTGAAGTCACTGTGTCATTTTTAAATCTACAGTTAACAATGTTATTGTGGCAAGCAGGAAGCAGAGCCCTACTGGGAATTCAACCTAAAATGGTATGTGTACTCTCCAGAATAGCTCCAATCTAAATTGACCATCTCATTTTCATCCTGAAGCTCAGAGCTAAAAAGAGAAGTAAACCTTTTCACAACTATTAGCCTCTGTTAAACATGACGGTGGTTAGGACAATTTTAGGCGATGTTTTCATTAATGCCCTTCATTAAGACTTAGGGGGAAAAAATGTCACACTGAAACCAGTAACCCCTCTTTTGCAACGAACATCAGTTGCTAGGCAACCTAGATGGCAAAGCATCTAGGAGAGGTGAAATGTTCCACTCTGAAATCAACACGGAGGCTAGACCCAGGCCAAGCACACAGGAATCTGCATTTAAGTAGCTGAGAGTGGAAGTCAGAACCAGCCTAGTCTTGCTAAATCAAAATGAAATCAGTTTATAGAAACTAAGAACATCAGCATACATCGGGGACAGTGAACCTTTGGATGTCAGTTCCTGTTTGTTCTCACATCATACTGCTCACTGTTTTACCTTATAGGGGATCAGAGAGAGAGAGAGAGAGTAAGAAAAGTGAACTGGGTATGTCAAGAGTAAGAGTTTGGCCAGACTCAATAATATGCAAACTGTGGTATATGAGGTGAGAGGTGCAGGAAGTGGGAGCATTCCTGTGTAATGGTTGACGTATGTTATATCCTAAAGGTGTAGATTTCTGTGCAGTGAATCTGTATTCTTTCGGTGTCTCTCTGAGGAAATGGTTAATAACAGAGGATGTATTGAGTGGGGGAGAGCATTGTGGATGATTTTGTTTAATCTGAACTCCTGGAAAGGGGACCATATGCCCACTCTTTACTCAGCTCCATCTCCTACGGATACACAGGAAGGAAGCTTAGTCTTTTAGCACCATTTCAACATTAAGCAATATAAACTGTAAGGCTGTGTTCGTAAAAAAAAAAAAATTATAATTAAAAAAAAAAAAAAAAAAGACAATGGAAAATCTTTCTCTGGTGCACTTGGTTTTACTGTCAAAAAGGAGCGTTGAATCTGAAAGTAAGCAAATACTAATTACTTATCTTCCAAACTACAAACCACTAATTACTTATCTCTAGCTACTGTAACGCAGATGTAAAGCCTCTTTAGGAGGTAAGAAGCAGCTCTGTAGAACATGCTGCTTAAAGTAATGCTTTGGTTATACAGTGGATCATAAGATCATAACCTTTAGTAGGGCACACAAACAAAAAAGTTTCACTGGTGCAACTGCTGCAAGTAGCCAAATTGTGGATACTTGTAGAAAAGAATAAGCAGTATGTACAGTACATTGGGACATATCGCAACCTCTCTTCCTCTTTTAATATTGTGCTCTGTCTTTCACTCACATCTTAACCATGGTCTTTCTCTTCCCTATTTCTACCATCTGCCAGTGGTGTGATACCATTGTTTTTTGCTTTATCTACTTCAGCTACTGTAGAAAAAGAAATAAACTCATGAGTTAATGTTTCATCAATATCATACAAACATAAGACTTGTTTTTATGTACAGTACATTTGACGACTGCAAAGTACAGATTAATCCGAAATCTGTAATTCTGGCCACTCCTACCAGGAGATATACAGTAAATTCTAAGCTAAATCTTATATAGCACTGTGTCATTCACTTTGCTGAAACAACCTCTGGGCAGAGGAAACTATTTTTTGGGATATTAAAATGTCTGGTTTAAAAGATTAGAGCACCCTTCTGGGGTCATACAGTTCCACGTGGAAACTGCTCCAAAATGTAAAACCTTGGGCCATTCAAAAAATGTGGTCTAATTAATGTGGACTAAAAGTGGTCTTGTTAGACATTACAGAAAGAGTGAGAGCAGTGTTATTCTTTCCAGAGAGGCTTAATTAAATCCAGTCTTGAAGAAAAATGCACTGTGCTGCTTAAGAAACTGGTTTATGTTTGAAATTTTTTATTTTTTTAATATGTTTATTGAGCTTATTGTTTAAATACATGTGTCTAAACACAACCTCCCCGGCCAGGCTCGATTCCCGTCTCTGTGTGCATGGAGTTTGCATGTTCTCCCCGTGCTTGGTGGGTTTCCTCCGGGTACTCCGGTTTCCTCCCACAGTCCAAAGATATGCAGGTTAGGCTAATTGGCGTTCCTAAATTGCCCGTAGTGTGTGATTGGGTGTGTGAGTGTGTGTATGTATGTGTGTGTGCCCTGCGATGGATTGGCACCCTGTCCAGGTTGTACCCCGCCTAGTGCCCGAAGTCTCCTGGGATAGGCTCCAGGTCCCCCGCGACCCTGAACACAGGATTAAGCGGTATAGAAAATTAATGAATGAATGAATAAACACAACCTGTGTTTAGATATTTATGATCAGACCATTTTAAAACAAGGTGCCACAATGAGGAAATGAAAAAAGGGAAATATTACATTTTTATGGATTTTTTTTTGTAATACTTTTGTAGAAGTATAAAAATGCAAAAATAAAACTAGGCAGCATGGTCTTGTTATGGTTAGCGTTGCCGCTTTGCACTTTGAGGGTCTGAGTTTGATTCCCTTCTCTGCGTGCATGGAGTTTGCATGTTCTCCCCGTGTTTCCTCCGGGTACTCCGGTTTCCTCCCACAGTCCAAAGACATGCAGATTAGGCTAATTGCCATTCCCAAATTGCCCGCAGTGTGTGAATGAGTGTGTGTGTATGTGTGTGTGCCCTGCGATGGATTGGCACCCTGTCCAAGGTGTACCCTGCCTCATCTCCCTAGTCTCCAGGCCCCCCCGCGACCCTGAATACAGGATAAAGCAGTATAGACAATGAATGAGTAAACTAAAGAATGTTAAATATTTAAGCTTTCTTTGTTGTCGGTCCCACTCTGACAAATGGAAAGAAAGTTACCCTTCCAGAACACCATTAGGGAATCTCATCCTCCCACATTCATAAATTGCTTCTCCACATAAATTAATCTTCCTTTGTCAATAGCTGTTTTGATGGCAGTTTGATTACAACAATCTGATACCGCTATACGTATGCTATGTATAGCTATACAGTAATATCCTACATTCTAGTAAACTAAATATGGGCTCATAGCTTCCAGAAAGGTTCTTGAAATCTTAAAGGCTTTCTGAGGAACTCAAAGTTTTTTCTAAGCATGTCCTTTGAAAACAAAGTGCAATCCTTCCATACAGAATATCATTTGTATAGAATAAAACACTATGGTTATGCCATTATAGGAATATAATCTACAATGCAATGCAATGTTTTTTGTTGAGTTTCCACCTCAAAGTTTCCTGGAGTATTTTATTCCTCTTACAACTCAGCTATTAATTTTTCAAATTAATAAAGGACAAAATGTAAAAGTTATGTTTATTGTTTCAGCGAAAGTCATTACAACTTTTAATAGACTACTTTTAATAGATAGACTAGCCACAATGTATACACACTACAGGAAAAGAACAATAGTATGATGCATATATAATATGTGTGCATATGTATAATATTGATATAATCTTAATAATATTATCATATTAAAATACTTCTACAAGTTGTCTTTTCCTGAAGTAAGTATGTATAAATTCTTTTGACTGACTTGAAAAACTTTGACTGCACACACACACACACACACACACACACACACACACACACACATTATATATATATATATATATATATATAAATAAAACACACACACACACACACACACCACACACACACATATATATACAGTGGTGTGAAAAACTATTTGCCCCCCTCCTGATTTCTTATTCTTTTGCATGTTTGTCACACAAAATGTTTCTGATCATCAAACACATTTAACTATTAGTCAAAGATAACACAAGTAAACACAAAATGCAGTTTTTAAATGAGGGGTTTTATTATTTAGGGATAAAAAAAATCCAAACCTACATTGCCCTGTGTGAAAAAGTAATTGTCCCCTGAACCTAATAACTGGTTGGGCCACCCTTAGCAGCAATAACTGCAATCAAGCGTTTGCGATAACTTGCAACAAGTCTTTTACAGCGCTCTGGAGGAATTTTGGCCCACTCATCTTTGCAGAATTGATGTAATTCAGCTTAATTTGAGGGTTTTCTAGCATGAACCGCCTTTTTAAGGTCATGCCACAACATCTCAATAGGATTCAGGTCAGGACTTTGACTAGGCCACTCCAAAGTCTTTATTTTGTTTTTCTTCAGCCATTCAGAGGTGGATTTGCTGGTGTGTTTTGGGTCATTGTCCTGCTGCAGCACCCAAGATCGCTTCAGCTTGAGTTGACGAATAGATGGCCGGACATTCTCCTTCAGGATTTTTTGGTAGACAGTAGAATTCATGGTTCCATCTATCACAGCAAGCCTTCCAGGTCCTGAAGCAGCAAAACAACCACAGACCATCACACTACCACCATGTTCTTTTTCTGAAATGCTGTGTTACTTTTACGCCATATGTAACGGGACACGCACCTTCCAAAAAGTTCAACTTTTGTCTCGTCGGTCCACAAGGTATTTTCCCAAAAGTCTTGGCAATCATTGAGATGTTTTTTTAGCAGAATTGAGACGAGCCATAATGTTCTTTTTGCTTAAAAGTGGTTTGCGCCTTGGAAATCTGCCATGCAGGCCGTTTTTGCCCAGTCTCTTTCTTATGGTGGAGTCGTGAACACTGACCTTAATTGAGGCAAGTGAGGCCTGCAGTTCTTTAGATGTTGTCCTGGGGTCTTTTGTGGCCTCTCGGATGAGTTGTCTCTGCGCTCTTGGGGTAATGTTGGTCGGCCGGCCACTCCTGGGAAGGTTCAGCACTGTTCCATGTTTTTGCCATTTGTGGATAATGGCTCTCACTGTGGTTCGCTGGAGTCCCAAAACTTTAGAAATGGCTTTATAACCTTTGCCAGACTGATAGATCTCAATTTCTTTTGTTATCATTTGTTCCTGAATTTCTTTGGATCTTGGCATGATGTCTAGCTTTTGAGGTGCTTTTGGTCTACTTCTCTGTGTCAGGTAGCTCCTATTTAAGTGATTTCTTGATTGAAACAGGTGTGGCAGTAATCAGGCCTGGGGGTGACTACAGAAATTGAACTCAGGTGTGATAAACCACAGTTAAGTTATTTTTTAACAAGGGGGGCAATCACTTTTTCACACAGGGCCATGTAGATTTGGAGTTTTTTTTCTCCCTTAAGAACGTAAACCTTCATTTAAAAACTGCATTTTGTGCTCAATTATTTTATCTTTCACTAATAGTTAATGGTTTTTGATGAGCAGAAACATTTAAGTGTGACAAACATGCAAAAGAATAAGAAATCAGGAAGGGGGCAAATAGTTTTTCACACCACTGTATATATATATATATATATATATATATATATATATATATATATATATATATATATGTGTGTGTGTGTGTGTGTGTGTGTGCAGTCAAAGTTTTTTGATATATATATATATATATATATATATATATATATATATATATATATATATATAGCACAAACTAGTACCAAAAACATTTCTGATTTTCAACTATCAGTAATCCAATCATCCAATGCCAGCATACATTATGTAAGTGACCACTTTTTAGACAAAAAAAAAAAAACTAAATGGAAGATGTTGGGTTTTGCATGCAAAAAAGAAGCAGGTGCAACAGTCAAAGTCCTCAAAAAACTGTGGGTGGTTCTGCAGGATGCTCAGTAAAACTTTGTAACTAATTTTCTTATAAAACTGCACAAACTGTATCTGACACTAAAAGCGTCCTCCAAGCATTGTCACACAAAATACTGACGTTGTTTCATTGATTATGGTTTACTAGTCTTCATAGTTTTTAAGGCACCATTGATCTATAACATTTAATTGCATGTGCCTAAGACTTTTGCAAAATAATGTACATAAATAATCAACTGCTCAATCATATTGCAGAATTTAACGGCGTTGTGATATAGGTGTAAAATAAAGCCCTTTCCTCCAGGAACTTAGAGTCATGTACACACTCCAGAGAAACCAACCCTTGAACACAAGTCTGTTATTTCCTGGGGTGAGTGACTCAGCTGTAAGATAGCCCATTTGTTCCTCATCACCATGGCCTCTGTTGGAGAGTGTGCATAGTTCCCTAAAGGTTAGCTATACCAAAGAGTTTCACACACTTCAGTTCATTAACACTGTGGTTTTATGCAGGACTGTGCATCTTAGTTCATTTTCACCAAAAGATAGATTGAAATGTATACTACAGCAGTTTTTTGTGTGTGTGGACTTTTACCAATATAATTGATCTCCTTCATATATGTTTTTAATCATATTTAAATAAGATTTTCTTGATAAAAAAGGAGGATAGAAGCATCTTTGACACAGCAAGGTTTGGTGGATGACCAGTATCCAGAACTAATTGCCTAAAAGGAATGTAAAGTAAACTACGAGGGTTTTGTTATAATAGTTTGTCCATCCCAAGGTTTTTTTATTTGGTCACTCCTATACAAAGTTTTCTACTATCACGTTATTGTATTATTTTGTTATATGATTAACTGAGTAGAATAATACTAAATAAAATAATAACATATAACAAGCCAAAAACAGGAAGTTTAAGAGATCCACCTAACTGAAAACTTGCAAACCTCTGTTCAGCATTTCTTGTAACTTTCTGTTTTCATCATAAACAACAAACTGGAAAAAAAAAATCAACAGTCAACAAACTGTGCATGGACTCACAGGGTACTCACAGGTTTGCGCAAAACAAGGCATAAAAGAGGTACATAAATTATTTTTGAAATGTTCATAACCATCAGTTATGATGGTTATGAACATTTGGAACACAGATGGTATAAGTGGTGCAAATGTAAAGAGGAGAAGGTTTGAGCGAATAAATAATTAGAAAGTGGTTAATTACGCTAACGTGATAGATAATCAAATCAGCAAAAAAAATTGTAATGACATAAAAATAGATTTAGTAAAATAGTTTCTACATCTTTTTTTACTGGTAACAACGACTGAGCACATCAAACAAATCATTTTCTGATCCTGTTTTCTTGCCATGGTGACATGCGAGTAGTGTTGTCTGTGTGCAACTCCAGTGTTTGAGGTTTGATGTTCACGTGCTTGATGGTTTTCCTTTAGGTACTCCAGTTTCCTCCTTTAGTCTAAAGATATGTGTTGTAGCTTTAATGCTGTTTCCAAATTTCCCTTAGTACAAAGGAATGTTCAAGTCAAAGTGGGTCTTCCTGATGAATAAAGGTGTAAAACCAATTGACATTCATAGAAGACTTGATGATGAGACTCTTGAAAAACATTTCAATTATAAACATTTAAAAGAAGGTCGTATGTCCATGAATGATGATCCCCGGCTTGGAGTCCACTACAGTCATTCCTGTTAACATTTAGCGAGTGGGAGGTCTGACCCTTGAGAATTAATGGAGAACTTGTGGAAGATTTGCAACAGTGGAAACTGTACTTGCACCTTACACGAGCTCAGCTGGAAGTTATTGACACATCCTGACCTCGCTCTATGATATTTCCACGTTTGGGCAATTATAAGAGGTCATGCAAGGCCAGTGTGTCAAAGTGGTTGTCTGATCATGTATCCGGCAAAGAGAGAAAACCTTCTACCTTGGTGGTATTCAAGCTAGGTTATGTGCATAGTGTATCAGAGGATTATGTAGAGATATAAAGCTGTTTTTTCTCCTATAACATCTCGGTTTGATGTGAACACCTCTCGTCAATGAATGAAGGAGTGTGAGCTTGGCCCTGTGTTGGGTTTGCACACTCACTTGGGATAGACTCCAGTCCTCCAATGACCCTACACAGGATAAGCAGTATGGTTTTTGCTTTGAATAGATTTCATGTCGATATTTACTGGTAGTGTAATAAATATGTAATAGTAATAGAAGAAGGAGAGAATGATACAGAGAATGACACTCTATCCACGTCAGCACAGATCATAAATTCATGACCACAAAATGACCAATGTGTGCAAAAGCAAAAAAATATCTGGATGTTTTGGCCAACCAAAATAGGAACAGGCCATCATTATCCAGTAAATTGTAGTTGTATTAGCACAAAAAAGAGAGTCATGTGTGCTTTGTCAGCTCCCATTAAAAAGAAGATTAAATATTACACATAAAAAAACATTATTAAAATATTAGTAATATTAGAAGAGGAGATTTTGAATCATAGTCTTCTACCTTTTTCACCACAGGTCACCCAGTGGTTAGTTACAATTATGTCTCCAGTTACATGTACAGTGGCTGACAGTGGAGATTGTGAAAGTACATCAGTTTTTCCATGTCCTCTGTACTTCTGGAACTACATCAGCCGTATCCATTTGGTTCTATTACAGTAAGTCATTTTGGTTTTTATTAATTGGCCTAAGTTGTTTAAAGTGCAGATTTTGCTAGAGTAACTCTTGCTCTATATATTCTGTATCACAAATGATGCATTTGCACCATCGTTGAACTCAACTCTAGAATCTCCTTGGGAAAACATTCTGGTGTGTGCTGTTGTGTCCGATTTTCACGGTGTGATTTGTTTTCAGTGCTGATTTTCCCTTATTTAAACTTCTTCATCCTTCTGTGCACATTGCTCTCAATGGTGTCATCTCCATAAACATTCTATAGCCTTCTGTGGATGTCGGGCAGCCTGCACCCCTCCTTTATCAAGAACTCAATGATGGAACAACATGAAGAGGAGTTAGAATAGAGCAAGAGTTACTCTACCAATAGGTGCACTTTGAACAGTTAATTTAAAAAAAAAATGCTATTTTGCAATACCTTTGGTACAACCCTTGAATATTAATACCAGATATTGTAGAGCAGCATGTGCAAGACGTATGACTCAAGGTTAGTCTGCTTGCATGTTTCTCATAAACACACCGCTCAAATGGACTGTGAAATTTTTATTCTGAGTATAAAGCGCTTAATACATGCAACCCCGCCTGGCCTGGTTTTAGCTTACAGCTGCGAATGAAGAGCATACAGCAACAAGTCACAGCACTGTTTCACAACCAGTCCATCCTTGAGGATTAAGAGATCAATCTAGACCACATTTAAAACCTTCATTGCTAAAACAAGCATGGTCACATCATCAAGCTTAGGTGATTTGAAGGCTGCTGTCATATGTAGTTGATTAACGTATCATCTGAAAAAACATATGCAACACAAAATACAATGGCAAGAATCACGTTGTTATAGTATTTATCTCTTACTGTTTGCATGTTGACCACAATTATAATTTGCACATGTCTTACAGTAAAACGTGATGAGACAAATTGCAGGTCTTTCACCTGAATTAGGGCTTGAAAAGGCTTTAATGATACCAGTTCCAGAGAACACTTTGTTTCCAGGGAAACAGGAGCAAGTGTCTGAGTGTGTGCATGTGTGCGAGTGAAAGAGAGGGCGGGTTTGTGCGTGCGTGTGTGTGTGTGTGTATGTATCTGGTATAAACATGGTTTCCTTCAAAATGGACCATGCTGCCAAGAACTCCCAAGACTCCTGGGAGGTTAATAATATTCCAAACATTTAAAGCTATAAACTCTGCACATTCTACAAAAGTAGAATTCCACACACACACACACACACACACACACACACACACACACACTAGCTGTTTTTAACAGTGAAGTTGAGGAATCTTCAACATCAACATAAATATAATTCAGTTTAAAGACAAATGACAAATGTTAGACATGGTTTTTCCTGGACGCTGATATCAGGTTGCGATTGGTTTTCATTACCTCTATGAATCATTGAAATGCATTCTATTAAGGTTTTCTTCAAACTTATTCTTTAGAAGTATATTTATTCCTGGCAGCAGATCGTTAGATCTTGTATCTCTGTCGTCTCCCCATTAGTGGTCAGCTTTAAATATGCTGCAGAATGTATTACTTGTAAGCCAATGATTTCACAATTGCAATAAGGATTTGACAGAAAGCAGCATATTACAAGAACAAATCACTATTTCAATTAACCACATATTTCAGAGTTTATATAGGTATGTGGAGAAATCACAGCATTCAGATGAACTATTTTAGTATATTTTAATAATATATGTTAATTTAACCATGCTAAATTATTAGTTAAACATAAGGGGGCACAGCAGGCCATGCCTTGCATTCCTTTTCTCCTGTAACTATGTACATTTTCTATTATTACTCCTTCTGCTACTAAATAATTCCTAACAGATGCGTTATGTGATTGAAGCTTAAGAACTAGAAGGATGAGTTTAATATATTGGAAGGTATGTAGTGATCACGAAACGTAGGGCAACATGACTCCACCCATGTCATGCTGCCCTATCTCCGACACAGTTTAAAATGAACTATACAGATAACATGCACAGTATATTAGAGAGGTTACACTATACCCCATTCCACAATCAGAGGCATGTGGCTAATAGTCTTCCATTGTGAGAAGGAGCACACCATGTGTGTGTGTGTGTGTGTGTGTGTGTGTGTGTGTGTGTTTGTGTGTGTGTGTTTGTGTGCACACGCAGTGTGATTATCTGGGGCCCAGGGTGGACGAAAGCTGCTAAGTCATTCCACCTCTCTGATGACTGGTTTGACATTTTACAAGGCTTAATCATAATGATAATCATGTTTTTTCCCTAAGCATCGAGGGGAAGACATGGGAGGAAAAACATTATATCATTTGTCTTGTTTCTCTTTAAGTGCCTGTGTTGGCGTGAGACAAATATAAACGCATTTTCCGGTGAAAAATGATAAAAACTTTTTTGTAAAGAAAAATATCACCCTAAAACAACACACACATCTCTCTCTCCTCTCTAACTCTCACACACATTTATCTTTCATTCTAATCAATTCATTTTCCCATTCTTTCTTTGTAAACATTAGTGTTATAACATATTTTAAACAAAAATACCACACACCCACACACACACACACACATATATATATATATATATATATATATATATATATATATATATATATATATATATACATACATACCATGAGGGTTCCAAACATTTGTCCAAATATAGTTAGACAAGAATGCACGTATACCGCAACGCCTGAACGTAATGAGACGCTCACTGTTACATAACATGGCACGTAGTTGTGGTAAGTACAGAAGAAACAATATGGCAAGCACCAGGGGGCCAAATAAGAGCTCACAGTATGTATTATGTATTTCCGGATCACTGTGATCTATGTTACTTCACTATATAATGTGTTATGAGCTCCATTCAGCAAAATGAATGATGAGATGAATTGCTCTACAGCTTACAGCACTACATCATCAGCCTTCCTTTACACACCTAAACATCTCATAATAATAGTCTTACAAGAAAGCAAAACTGTTTGACCACTATGAGAATTCACCAGGGACTCCTTGGGGATTCCTCACAAATAGGCTACTTTTTCCTCTATCAGCCATCATTCTTTCTCCAGTATCTTCTTTATCCCCTCCCCCATTTTTCATGAATCCTTTTTTTTTTTTTTCTAACACATACACAAAGGAAGTACAAACATATCCTTTTTCTAACAGGTTCCGTTCTACAGATTCACACTGTGGAAATGAATTCTTCTCGTATTCTTTATTTAATAATAAGCTATAACAAGCCCTTCGGGGAGTCTTCTTCTGTCTGTGTTAACGATGATGTACAGTGACACACATGCAATAGCTATGGATGAGTGGTGTTTCCACACAACACCACCCTGATTCTACACATAGCCACACACTCACACACAAAGGCATTGTTCACAAACTATCATTAATCAAATACACATGTACATTAAGCTAAAATCACACTGTGGAGGAAATGCCAGTCGATTTTGTTGGATTATGCTGTAACGTCCACCTCTCACAGAAAGATAGATTTCCCTTTCAGTCTTGAATGTACAAGTACACATCTGCAGCTTCTTTTCTTTTCATTTCCCACAGTGAGCTGATGAAAAAGTCTACGTCTTACCTTCTCAGAGAGACTGTGATTCGGTTTAGCTCTTCTCGGAGACTCCGATATTGCAAAGGATGCAGTAGTAGTGGCCAGAGGTTCTCTCTCTCTCTCTCTCTCTCTCGCACTGTCCCTCTTCCTCACACTTTTGCAACACACACACATAAACACGCAAACACACTGTCTGCTACACCACTCTGGCTGACAGCCCTTCTCATGCTCCGCCCTACAGCTAGTGGAATCACTCAGGAAGCCAACTCAAGCCCACTTCCCCCTCTCTCAGGGAACACACTTATACTTAGCCAGACATTGTCCAAAGGAAAATACAAAGGCTCATACAGTACCTGCCCTCCTCTTACAAATACTTCATCGTATGGTCACAATGTTGAGTTCATGCCCCTTCATTTGTTCTGCCAGGCAGGTTTTATATTTGTACGCTTGAGACACTAATTCCAAGTTATGTGATGTGGTGCAGATCTCTCCAGTTGAATTGCTCCTCTATACAACCTCTGCCTTTCACAGAATGCACAGGGCAGCCAATCCTGTGCTGTGTGGTTCTGGTACAGTGTTAAGAGCAAGAAAAGATAAATGTGCACAACTGCACCTCCCCCATTGAGCGTGACTGAGGGGGAGAGAGAGAGAGAGAGAGAGAGAGAGAGAGAGAGAGAGAGAGAGAGATTTACAATTTTTCTTGATAGACTCATTTTTTTTTTTTTTTTTTTTACATGCACACAATTAATCCAAATCCAAACGCCCAAGCTCCTTTAATCTTCACATTGACATTATTATGGCTGCGGATTATTATTAAAAAGTGGCACCCATAGATACATACAAAGGTATCAGACAAGTGTTATAGTTATTGGATTATAAAATGTGTAAGAAAATGACAAATTGAAAAGCATGCATTCCAAATACTGACCCAGAAAAATAGATGAATTGGATGAATGATTCAAGTGTAGCATGAATGGATGGATGGATGGATGAAATAGTATATTTTCTATTAAAATTAAATGGTAATCAAAATGGATTTAGACTGTGTTAAGTACATGTTGAGCCAAACATTTTAAACGTCATTGATGAAATGCCTTAATTTTATAACTAATATCATTATTTATTAAATTAGTTGAGGAAAACAAACCAAGACTTAGCTGCAGTGATTGTTCACTAATTCCTTGCTATATAAATAGACATGCACACTCCCACATCTATTATTCACATCAGAAAGCCCTTAAGCAGACTATGATTAACATATTTTGTTTAATATTTATTTATTGTATCTTGTTTTTTTTTTCGGTGGGGGGGGGGGGTCTGGTATCAATAGCAGCTGCTGTCCTGCCCTATTGCCCTGTGGAATTACTGCAAGGTCATCATTGTAGGCACTGTCACCCAGAGCTTTATCCATGCCTACTGAAAAAAGCCGTTAGTCAGCCATGTACACAACAGCATGCACACACAGATGCATTATCTTGCAAGGGTTTTTTGCTGCTATATGGCTTTTATCATCGTTGTTCCCATTTCTATTAAAATAACACACCAAATATCAGCCAATAAGCAAAGAAAATTTCCAATTTGAAAAAATGGCAAGCCAGGATGTTTAGATTTAATAGTTATGTTGTTTGTGGTTGTGGTGTTAATTCATGTGGCCTGATTAATGATCCTGCATGAAACGTAAGCAGACAAGAACAGAGACCAAAGAAATTAGGGTAGAAGAAGGAAAAAGTGGGTGGGGGAGGGAAGAAGAAGGAGCAAAAGCAGGCGGAGGGCAGTATGACGAAGACAGCTGATGAAATGGATTTCCCCTCTAGTCACCATGGCAACAGTAGTGGTAGATGAACGATTTCCTGTACAGCTGGGTAGCAGTAAGCAGTAGACTTACAAGAAGAACCATTTCTTATTTGAAACAAAATCTTGGTGCACAAAATTATATTCATATTATCTAATCTAACATTTCTTCCCCTCACATGTTAACTTATTTTGTTCATCACCAAATGAACAATCAGACAATTACCCATGTTTCTATTCCTCAATGTCTTTTAAGAGAGGCAGACACACAAACAAAGGAACCAACAGCCTCTAACCAAATTACAGTAACACATTACTGTAACAAATAATATTGCAAAAATGTGTGATATTTCTGAAATTCTATTTGATGTTGACCACACCCTTTAACAAATATGATATTACTTATTGATATTGCATGCACATTGACAGCACTTACATTATGATAAGATTGTGTAGGTCCCTTCTTATGTCACCAAAACTGTGATGCACTTTCTATCAGAACCAGATTAAACTTTTCAATAATTTAAGGTATTGTACTGTACAGTAGCTCTTCTATCGAATTAGCCTCTAATTCTTTTCTAAGGTGAGTCTTAGCCACCCATGATGGTGTTGCTGATTGGCCTTTTTTTTTCTTCCTAGGACCACTTTTAGAAGGTCTTGACAACAGGTCTTGGGAACGTTCCATAAGAGCTGCAAGTTCCAATCCATCTAGCCATCACAATTTGGCACTTATCAAAGCCACTCAAATCCTTATGTTTGCCCTTTTTTCTTCTGCTTGTAACAGATTAAATTGAGGGAAAAGGTGTCTAATACAGTATATCCCATTTACTCTCAGGTACCATTGTAACAAGATATTGTTACTGTAACTACTGTGACAAGATTCATGATGGTTTTTGGTGGCAAAAGGGGTGAACTACTGAATCTTATGCGTGTAGTCATAATGTTATGGTTAATATGTACAGTATGAACTATACATTACTTTTTATGTGTAAGGAGAAAATATAAATGCTAATAAATTAATTTGTCCCAATAGACCTGAATTCACTTTTTTAGTTTACTCAGTGTGTCTGATTTATATATATATATATATATATATATATATATATATATATATATATATATATATATATATATATATAAGGCGCGGTGGTGTATATATATATATATATATATATTCATTCATTCATTCATTCTCTATACCACTTAATCCTGTGTTCAGGGTCGCGGGGGACCTGGAGCCTATCCCAGGAGACTTCGGGCACTAGGCGGGGGTACACCCTGGACACGGTGCCAATCCATCGCAGGGCACACACACATACACACACTCACACACCCAATCACACGCTACGGGCAATTTAGGAACGCCAATTAGCCTAACCTGCATATCTTTGGACTGTGGGAGGAAACCGGAGTACCCGGAGGAAACCCACCAAGCACGGGGAGAACATGCAAACTCCATGCACACAGAGACGGGAATCGAGCCTGGCCGGGGAATCGAACCCATACCCTGGAGGTGCAAGACGACAGTGCTATCACAAAATATATATTTGTTTTTTAAAAGAAGCCATTGTCTGAAAATACTACAATGCCAACGTTCTGAGAAGAAAACTACGGTACGAGTTAAGGTTTTTTTTTTTTCATGTTGGTTTGACACATCTTCTTTTAAAATCAGGCCATTGGGTTTGCATTAGACCAGAGAAGAATCTTGATGCATGTTTGTCTTGTGGGCCATGTTGAACCATGCTAGTGCAGAGCAGGGTTTATTAGGAAATGAGAGCTGGGTTTATATGCAAGTGTACGTGTTTAAAATCTGCCAGTTGAGGGAAGGCAGCAGCAGTGTGATTTGGGAGAATTTGTGCATGTTTGAAAGAGTAAGATTTCTTTCTGAATCAGGCTTCTGATGGCAAGCAGGGAACAACCTGCCAGCTTTGATCTTCTCTGCTGTAGAAGATAAAAAATACATCATTTAATTCAACTCCAGGCGGCGCGGTGGTGTAGTGGTTAGCACTGTCGCCTTGCACCTCCAGGGTCTGGGTTCGATTCCCCGGCCAGGCTCGATTCCCGTCTCTGTGTGCATGGAGTTTGCATGTTCTCCCCGTGCTTGGTGGGTTTCCTCCGGGTACTCCGGTTTCCTCCCACAGTCCAAAGATATGCAGGTTAGGCTAATTGGCGTTCCTAAATTGCCCGTAGTGTGTGATTGGGTGTGTGAGTGTGTGTATGTGTGTGTGCCCTGCGATGGATTGGCACCCTGTCCAGGGTGTACCCCGCCTAGTGCCCGAAGTCTCCTGGGATAGGCTCCAGGTCCCCCGTGACCCTGAATAGAGGATAAAGCGGTACAGAAGATGAATGAATGAATGAATGAATAATTCAACTCCCAATCCAACCTCTCAATCTTGTCATGACTGGAAATATTTATTTTGTATCATCTTTCCACTTGCTCCAGTAATTCGTTTTAGTAAAAGAAATATTGAAACTAAATGACTTCAATTCTCATGTGGTGACATGTTTTGTATATCTCTATAGAGAACAACTTGACTGATTTCAGGACATAACCCATTACTACCATGTTTGAATCAGTTCAATCAGCTGTCTGAAGCCACAGGCGCATTGCAAAACTGTTTGATTCAACTAACTGATAAAAAATGCGATGTTATTCTTCTAAACATCCGTGTGAATATGTAAAACACTGCGAGCAGGCGGGTGGAGCATGGCGCCGTTTTCACTCATGAACCCGCTTACGTCAACATCAGCTCCCTACAAACATGTCCAACATTGCCACCTTGTGGCAAAAGTCGACACTACAATAACTCAGATTTTAGACAAATTAAGCTCATGCTGAAAATTTTCAGCTCAGCCTCTACGTGAAAATGGGTGTTTATGGTTTTCTGGGGTTCCTGTTCGCTACGATCATGTTATACACATGTAGAACTTTATGTATTAGCATATAGTTACTAAAATCCCACACAAAATGCCAAACAATCAGTGAAATAAGTTAAAATGTTTTGTCTAATAGTAGTCATGAAACATGAAACTATAAAGGCTTTTTTAAGCTCATACTGACCACTGAGGAATTTAACGAAGCCAGCTCAGACTAATCTCACTCGCTCACTCACTCATCGCCTCATACTGTATTGCTTTATCTTATATACAGGTTTGCGATGAGGCTGGAGCCTGGCACGAGGTGAGGTACACTCTGGACAGTGTGTCAATCTATTGCAGCGCACACACACACACACACACACACACACACACACACACTGTGGGCAATTTGGGAACACCAATTAACCTAATCTGCATGTTTTTGGATCGTGGGAGGAAACCGGTGCACATAGAGGAAACCCACCAGTGTTTGGGAGAACATGCAAACTCCATGAACACAGACCTCAAGGCGAGTATCGAACCCGGACCCTAGAGATCCAAGGTGGAAGTACTAACCACTAAGCCAACGGCACGCCAACATCTAACCTATTTCCATTTATTCCATTAACTGATCTAAGAAATCATCATATTATTTATGATATATCATTTCATTGCTCTGATTTCAAGATTTTTGGCTTAGCATGCACTTAACTATTCGAAAAAGTCTAAACCACGATTAAATCCCATATAATTCCTTTCAATAACAATTATTATTCCTCTCTATCCGTCCCTCGATCCATGCATCTGACCCTCCAGTCGTTCTTCCATCATTTTTCCTCTATAAATATTTGGAACTCATGCTTTTCCAAAGCATTTTGTCATTTTCTCACACATTTCAATAATCCCAAAGTCCCAAGTCATAATTCCAAAACTATATAACCTGGCATCTATGTGTGTGTGTGTGTGTGTGTGTATTTTTGTATGTGTGTGTGTGTGTGTGTGTGTGTGTGTGTGTGTGTGTGTGTGTGTGTGTGTGTGTGTGTGTGTGAGGGTTGTACAGCATACGTCGCAGCTTTTAACAGTCAATAAAATGTAACTAGATGAACTTTTAGAACGCCTGGTATGATTTTACAAAAGCTGTATGTAGTTAGCTGTTTTTACCTTTTTTGCTGCACACATACACATACAGTATGCAGCCATTTAAGCGTGCACACACTCCAGCAGACACTTGCATGTATTGACGCACATGCTCTCTATACATGATCTTAAACATTTCAATATTGCAGATTTTTTTTCTCACCAATCCCAACCCAAATGCATAAATGATCAATTAATGGTTAGTATAGATTCAACAATGAATAAAACATTTATTACAATCTTAATCAGGAAACGCTTAATTAACTTTCATATCATATATTATACAACAGTTAGTTCCGCCTAAGTCATTTGATTGAACAAGAGGCATTCTATAAGTGTACTGTATGATCATACAGTAAGAGCCTAACAGGAATGGGACATTTAACTATATGTATCATGCTCCTTTACAGTTTTTCTAACAATCATTAAACCCTGAACAAAGGCACTGCTCAGTGTATGAAACAAGGGATTCTAAACACTGCGTAGCACACTAGTTTACATTTTAAATATACAAGTGAAAATATGAAGACAAAACTATAAGATTTACAGGACAGTTCACCACTTCCATTGTTTATTCTCCTCGCCTTTTGCCTAAATAACACTGGTAAAAAATTTTAAGTTTATTTTTAAAAATGACAGCTGCTCACTGCCAGTCTCCAGCTTAAAGCTAATTCTGCCAATTGTAGATGGATAGGCTATGTGTTGGCAGAGGCAAGTAACTGGTGAAATATATATAAACAAATCATAATCTGCTGATAATAAATGGCATTTGTAGATGGCATTTGTAAGTGGCATTTGTTTTTTACAACAGCAATATGACACTTGAAGTCATTCAGTTGTACTAAATATTAGCACAGCTGTGATATCTACAACTGCATCACAGTCGTGCTGATATTCAGTACAACAGCACTCCCTCTCATGTGGCATTACTTAATTATGCAACAGTTAGTTCCAACCAAGCAATCTGATTGAAAGAGAGCCATACCACGACTGGTGATAATAGAGGGACTGGGACGTTTAGCAATATGCATCACTCCCTGTCACAGGCGTTCTAACAATTATTAATTGCACTAGCTGTTGGTTGCCAGCATTGGTAAGAGTACAGTAGGTCAGTATGGTCCACACAGGCCACACACACATACACACTACGGGCAATTTAGGAACGCCAATTAGCCTAACCTGCAATTGGACTGGGAGAGGAAACCCACCAAGCACAGGGAGAACATGCAAACTCCATGCACACAGAGACGGGAATCGAACCCGGACCCTGGAGGTAAAAGGCGACAGTGCTAACCAGTTCACCCCCCTGCCACTCAGAACAACCTCTAGTCTGATAAATGAAGCCTTTGCAGACGTGCCAAAACATGCAGTTCCTTGAATGTCCACTGGGATATCCAAAAGTGAATCATTCATTCATTCATTCATTTTCTATACCGCTTAATCCTGTGTTCAGGGTCGCGGGGACCTGGAGCCTATCCCAGGAGACTTCGGGCACTAGGCGGGGTACACCCTGGACAGGGTGCCAATCCATCGCAGAGCACACACACATACACACTCACACACCCAATCACACACTACGGGCAATTTAGGAACGCCAATTAGTCTAACCTGCATGTCTTTGGACTGTGGGAGGAAACCGGAGTACCCGGAGGAAACCCACCAAGCACGGGGAGAACATGCAAACTCCATGCACACAGAGCTGGGAATCGAGCCTGGCCGGGGAATCGAACCCAGACCCTGGAGGTGCAAGGCGACAGTGCTAACCCAAAAGTGAATCAATCCCCATAATCTCCCATAATAAAATGGCATGAATTCTTATGTAATTTGTAAATTAAAATTAGAATAAGCCATAAAATTATACATAAATAGGGGCATGTACAATTTGAGTGACAGCTGTAATGGAGGTGTCAAACTACATTAAATGTAGAGGTTGACATGGAACGAAGTGTAGGGTATGAATGGCAGAGTTCAATCAAATTCATAGTAACATCAGCATATAAATTATCATTAGCAAGTTTAGCATTTTAGCTAAGCAAAATGCTAAGTTAACTAGCTTATGTTAGCTGAGGTAAGTTGGCATATTCCAACCAGACGCCAGACACTGTTTACTCCACCCATATAGGCAGAGTCAGCTCCTGCCAAGGTGATGATGTAGACCAGCACTACCACAGTTAAAGAGCTTGAACAGTTCAAGAGTTTCAAAACTGCTCTTCAGAAAAACTAATGGTGACATCATGGAAGGTTTTCCTATGGAAGTATATTGTTATACTTCCATAGTTTTCCAGTTGTTTTTTTACACTCTATGTTGATCCACAGTACTGGAAAAGACCAGAGAGCAGCTGCCTTCCAAAACTCACATTCAAAATCAAAGTCATAGAAGTACTTTCATCTAATAATTTAGATGAAATCTATGTAATCTTTAAAAATAAATAAATAAATAATAATAATAATAATAATAATAATAATAACAAAAAATAAATAATAATAATAATAATAATAATAATAATAACAAAAAATAATAACAAAAATAAATAATAATAATAATAATAATAATAATAATAATAACAACAAAAATTTTTCAAATAATAACAAAAATAAATAATAATAATAATAATAATACAATTATATATATATATATATACACACACACAGTGGCTTGCAAAAGTATTCGCCCCCCCTTGAACTTTTTGTCACATTACAGCCATAAACATGAATCAATTTTAATGGAATTCCACATGAAAGACCAATACAAAGTGGTGTACACGTGAGAAGTGGAACGAAAATCATAAATGATTCCAAAATTTTTTACAAATAAATAACTGCAAAGTGGTAATTATTCAGCCCCCTGAGTCAATACTTTGTAGATCCACCTTTTGCTGCGATTACAGCTGCCAGTCTTTTAGGGTATGTCTCTACCAGCTTTGCACATCTAGAGACTGAAATCCTTGCCCATTCTTCTTTGCAAAACAGCTCCAGCTCAGTCAGATTAGATGGACAGCGTTTGTGAACAGCAGTTTTCAGATCTTGCCACAGTTTTGTTTTAAACCATTCCATTGTTGCCCTGGCTTTATGTTTTGGGTCGTTGTCCTGCTGGAAGGTGAACCTCAGCCCCAGTCTCAAGTCTTTTGCCGACTCCAAGAGGTTTTCTTCCAAGATTGCCCTGTATTTGGCTCCATCCATCTTCCCATCAACTCTGACCAGCTTCCCTGTCCCTGCTGAAGAGAAGCACCCCCAGAGCATGATGCTGCCACCACCATATTTGACAGTGGGGATGGTGTGTTCAGAGTGATGTGCAGTGTTAGTTTTCCGCCACACATAGCGTTTTGCATTTTGGCCAAAAAGGTCCATTTTGGTCTCATCTGACCAGAGCACCTTCTTCCACATGTGTCCCCCACATGGCTTGTGGCAAACTTGCAAATGGGACTTCTTATATTTTTCTGTTAACAATGGCATATATATACAATATATATATATACAACAATATATATATACACTCACCTAAAGGATTATTAGGAAGACCTGTTCACTTTCTCATTAATGCAATTATCTAATCAACCAATCACATGGCAGTTGCTTCAATGCATTTAGGGGTGTGGTCCTGGTAAAGACAATCTCCTGAACTCCAAACTGAATGTCAGAATGGGAACGAAAGGTGATTTAAGCTATTTTGAGCATGACATGGTTGTTGGTGCCAGACGGGCCGGTCTGAGTATTTCACAATCTGCTCAGTTCCTGGGATTTTCATGTACAACCATTTCTAGAGTTTACAAAGAATGGTGTGAAAAGGGAAAAACATCCAGTATGCGGCAGTCCTGTGGGCGAAAATGTCTTGTTGATGCTAGAGGTCAGAGGAGAATGGGCCGACTGATTCAAGCTTTGACTGAAATAACTACTCGTTACAACCGAGGTATGCAGCAAAGCATTTGTGAAGCCACAACACGCACAACCTTGAGGTGGATGGGCTACAACAGCAGAAGACCCCACCATGCCCACCATGTACCCATCCTCTGATGGCTAATTCCAGCAGGATAATGCGCCATGTCACAAAGCTCGAATCATTTCAAATTGGTTTCTTGAACATGACAATGATTTCACTGTACTAAAATGGCCCCCACAGTCACCGGATCTCAACCCAATAGAGCATCCTTGGGATATGGTGGAACGGGAGCTTCGTGCCCTGGATGTGCATCCCACAAATCTCCATCAACTGCAAGACGCTATCTTATCAATATGGGCCAACATTTCTAAAGAATGCTTACAGCACTTTGTTGAATCAATGCCACATAGAATTAAGGCAGTTCTGAAGGCGAAAGGGGGTCAAACACCGTATTAGTATGGTGTTCCTAATAATCCTTTAGGTGAGTGTATATATATTGTGTCCTTATTAATTCTTATTAGCTGCCCCAAATTGCTGCTTAACCATATGTTTGGTTGTTTTTATTGGAAATTAGCTGATATTCTAAAGTGGAATAATCAAAAATATACAGTAAATTTTGTAGGTTTCTTAGGTCTGTCCATCACCCCCATGGTTTATTCTTCTCACCTTTTGGCTACATAATACTGGTAAAGATTTAAAAATACCTTCACTACTACTTTTTCACTTAATTACACTAACTGTGTCACAGGTGTGTTTGCAGGTTTTTCTCTGCAAATGTAACAGTAGGCAGCCTCATCATCAACTTTTATGTCATACTGTGAGGTATTAATATACAGTAAATGAGGTATTAATATACTGTACAGTATATTAATACAAGTCATTAGATTACCAGATTACTGGATGGGTGTGTGAGGAGTCACAGGTAACCTTTAGTATATCTTTAAAATTGCAAAGTTACAGCAATTTCACTCAAGACAAAACTAAATTATTAATGTATTTTGTTTACAAGGAAACTTAAACAAAAATGTGATCAGTACCAAAATCCCCATAATTTCTTTAATATAAAACTTTATGAAATTTTAAGGAATTAAAGAATATGGCATCCTTTATAGGGAAAATGCTGTTAAAAATGGTCATTGACTCTTTGGGTGAGTAATTAAATAACTAATTTAGTCAAAGCATTAATTCATGTTTTAAGGACTTGACGAAGACTGCATGACATTTTTACCCCTACATGGAAGGAATCATGAGAAATGTTTGTGGTTATCTACTTGGATGATAATCCATGACAATTTCCACGACAAAATCCGTAACTAGAATGAGGTCTGAACAATTTTCCTCGCGTCACAGATTGTTTGCTCTGCCATAGTTTCCTGGGATGTTTTGCAAAAATAACTAAAACGTTAACATCTAAAAACACATTAACTTATATTTTGCTTCTATCCAATGAGTTTGAGTTTATTTTAGTTCCAATTTATTTTAATTCCAATTTATTTATTTTTATTTTAACAAAATGGGAATGACGTGTACTTCACAAAGTCGAAAATTCCGAACAGTGAACCATAAGAAGAGTGGAAGGCTGCTATTGTTGTGAAAGCGGGGCCAACTCCATATTAAAGTATATGTATTTAAATACAATGTCACTGCAGATTTGGACAAATACTTTTATTTATATATACACTGTGCAGGTTTGGCCATATACTTACTGACTGTGAAAAGACCGCATGAAACATACATGTATTCTGTCCCTTCTCTCTTTGAGGAAAGAAAATTTCGGGAGTTCGTCTTTAAATTTCCAAGGCGACTTTTAAAACGCATCTTGGGCGGAGTTATGAAGCCGTGTGAGTCGTTTTGCCGGGAACTGCAGCACCACGTGTGTCCGGGCCGGCGGCGTGAGTTAGTCAGGGCGGTCTGATTCACATTTTCGCAGAGTTTAAGTTGTAAGATGGCGGCCCGCTGGGGAACCGGTGAGGAGATGTTTCCAGCGTGTAAACTAGAGTATTTTTCACCAACGACCTATGACGAGGTAAGATTATTTATATTATTTACTCCGTAGTTCTGTAATTAACTTTAAACGGTTGTCATTCTTAGCTTCGTTTACAATTCTAACTAAAACACTGAATGTGCTGGAGAAATGACACGTGGGTTGTGATGGTGTGATGGCCTTTTGGTAAACTAGATTCCAGGTGTTGCTTAAATGATCGCATGGATACTTGCAGAGGTGAATATCTCGAATATTCTTAAATCCATAAGATTACTAACATTTTATAAAAGCTTAATTAATTTGTTTTCAATGTATCCAAGAAATGCGGTCTGCTACATAAATGTCTCCATGCTACATTAACAGACACTCTAATCAAACTATCTCTTTATCATCGGTGTTGCCGAGAGTTTTAATTGTGCTTTCTTTTTTTAATTGCACTTCATGCAATGGTTTTCATTCAATACCGGTCAGGAATGCAGAGAGGTGGGCTCACTGTACGAGTATGAGCAATGTGGCTGCTTAGTGTGAAACGTGTCGAGCACGAGTGTTGTATAGGCCAGTCGTAGGTTTGCACAAAACAATCTATCCGTGATCTTCATTTTTGTAAAAGAAAGCAACTTAAAGCCAGTCTCTTATTAGTATTTGTAATTCCTTTGGGATCAAGCCTTAAACATGTCTTTACATGTTCCTACTAAAAGCCCCACGTGCGTCCTGTGATGAAGCACACAGAAGTGCAGTATTTTATTTTCTAATTCAACATTTATTCAAAATTGGGGCATAGATTTTTTTTTTATGCATTTGCGATCATATTCTTTCCAGCGGGGGCAAAGTGCTTGACTATAATCAACATCAAATTGAGCATATTTGTAGTATATGTTGTGACAGGCATTGCTCATTTAAATGCTGCTCTAGTGTTTCTGGAATTTCCTTTGTGATCAATAAAGTATCGTGTATGTATGTATGTGTATATATATATATATATATATATATATATATATATATATATATATATATATAAACATAAACACACACACGCTGTGATGTAGTACTGTATGTTATTTTTAGGTTTTATTATAGTCTGTTTGTACCTAAAGTTTGCAGCATTCCATCATGCTAAGTGGTGATTAAATGAGTCTGTATTGTTTTTAGCGTTATTTGCATAAACACTTATGGCGTGATTTTAAACAACTATAGAACTAAACCTCATCTAGTGCGTTTGTTGTAATGCAACACGTGTGTGTACAGCCGGCCAGTGACATGACTTTGTGTGAGTACTAAATGTTTCCCTGATTCTTTAACATCTGCACTGTGCAAAGCATGAAGTAATGCTGTAGCGCGGAACATGTCACAGTACGGCGATTTTCTTATACACCGGATAAATAGCAAAATATTTGCCCATATCTTTGGGGAAACTGCAACGCAGAGCACGTGTCCTGTTACAAACCAATAAAACCTGACAGTTGTAAATCTCGGATGAAATCTCGCGCGATTATGGAAGCCACCCGAATTTCCTGGTGGACGGAACGTTCCATAGCGGCTGCTCTGCGCCGGAGCCCAGCAACATGCGGAAGTAGAAACGACGTCACACACGGCTGAGGCGACCACATGTTTTCTTTTTCACGTGCCGCTTGAACGCATGTTTTTCTTTCCTTTTTTTGTTTCAGTAGCATTTTAGCAAAAGTTAAAAGTACAATAAAACTATTAAATTAAGTATATCCCTGCAGAAAATGAGAAATACAAGATTCCAAGCTATTTTGTAGGGTTTAAGCACAAATCTAAAGTAAAAAAAAAATGCTAAAATGCTTTGAGAATATAATGTTCTTGCAGCGTTTAAGCTTCTTTTTATTACCTTCAGCATTCAGCTGTGGCCAGTATTTATTGCTCAACAGTGTCACAACACTAGGAATGTGATGCATCTTGGCCCAAATCTTTAAGGAAGCCACATTAACGTCCATCTCTTCTATAGTATTATTCGCATGAAGATAATAATTGAAGACCACACAGGTTTTATAAAGCACCATCATATACAAAACTATCAGAAATGGTATTCCATTTACATTTGGTGGCCATTTTATAGCATCTCATGGATTATGTACGTGGATAACTTCTACATGTGTGTACTCTACATTGGGCAGAAAGTTTACAGTTGATTATTTGGTGGTGTTGATATTCTGTATCTTTATGTTCAGAACAAAGATTACAACTGAAATGTAAAACAAAATGTCAGTATTTTTCCGCTAGTAATGCCACAGTCAGCAAATAAGTCACTGTGATGTATTTACTGCATCCTTTTAAATTTCTCCTATGTTTTGTTATTTTCTTTACAGTCAGAAAGACTACATGAAGGTCTGTGTAGTCTACAGCACAACGGTCTAGACACTGGAGATGCACTTGGAGCCTTGCATGGTTGTTTGGATCCGTCCATTCTTTCAATCTTTGAAGATTGTACAAACGGAGAGGTAAATCTCTGATTCATTATAACCTTTATTGAGTAGTTTTATTTGTGCTGTTTTATATGATTTATACCTTGATAGATTTAATCCAACTGACTTTTTTTAATCTTCTTTTTTAGGTTAAAAGTGGTGTTGATGAAGAAAGTGAGGCAACACTGCTTACTGCTCTGACTGAAATACTTGACAGTGTAGATGATGAAAACTTGTCTCCTTTTGACACTCTACCAGACATGGAACTTTTACAAGGGCAGAAGGACCATGACTACTCACCTGTGAGTATGCAGCTTAATCTAAAGCTGGTGGTAAATATGAAACAATAAACAAAAATTATGTTCTTTTGTCTGCTCCTGTTAAGGGGATGCTTAAGCAGACCACCCAAGCCACGTATTTAAACTGGCACAGGATTTACACCGAATGCCTTACATCTATGTCCATAATTGGGACTGGCACTAAGGATGCCCTGCATCCACTAGCTGGGTTTAGGGGATTGGCTAGGAATTGAACTCGATGCCCAAACAAAATTATAAAAGATAATCGCTGCAAAAATCTTTGTCATCTGTACTAAAAATAAAATCTAGATTTATAATAAATTCTCACTTATTTATGCTTGACATATACATATACATTCACCATAAATGCATTTAAGATTTCCGTAGGATGAGCGTGGCTTCGGGTAATTATGTAATGTTTGGTTGCTAATTCTCCACGTTTTCTGTAAGAGATGTAGACATGTCTCTAACCTGTTTTGTAATTTTACAAAACATATAAATATTATTGTACCATGGTTCAGTCGTTTAAATATGTGTTTTGTATGTGTTTGGGGTCCCTGCAGAGATATGATGGTGTTGAGGATTGTGCTGCTAGTCTTTCTCAACTTGTACATGATTTGGATGTATCATCTGAATTGGACTGGTGCCATCCCATATCCCTGGAGCAGGATGGGGAGACCGTGTCTGTTACTCTCAGTGATTTGGTCAAGCACCTGCACCCATATGCCATGACATTATGTGTAGAAGGAGAAGAGCAGCTTCTGTCTGAAGGCGGAATCATTTTGGAGGTGATGGATAAAGGAGAACATGGAGAACCCATTCTTGCTATCCCAGACCTGAGCTTTCCCCTCCCTCTGGATAGTTTAGAAGATGAACAAAGTGTTCCAGAAAGCAACCCAGAAAAGGTGACCTTTAATCATGATCACGCTGCATCAGAGGTGTCCCTGTCTAAGGTTTCAACAGTCATGGACAACACGGTGGAGAATGTGGAAACAAAACTGCCTAAGAAAGAGTCAGCTGAAAGGAGTCACTCAAAAAAGAAAAAGAAACAGAAAACTGAAGAACCCAAACCTGTTAAAGGAAGAGTGTTGAGAAACACATCCTCTAAAAAGGTAGTCGAGGAACCAAGTAAGGAGGTGGAAGAACAGAAGAGGAAGAAAAAGGTCACATTTGCACCTGTGCTTAGTGTAGATGAGAATAAGTGCCCAGCTGAAACTTCAGAGGTGAAGACAACTGAGGTGCTGCAGGTGCCTAAGGAAGTTCCTTCCTCTACCATAACCACCACAGCAAATCTTCCATTAAGTCAAGTATGTACAGATGTCATGGAATCAAAATACTTGAATGTTTCTGAGGAAAGATCCACACCTGATGAATTGTCTAGTGATCAATGCAGAGAAACTGCTGTTTCTTCAGAGCAGCAGCCTGAACTCAGCCAGCCAAATGAACCCAGGCAAAAATCGCTCAGTTTACAACAGTACCGTCTTCTTCGCCAGCAGAAGAAACCGTCTCCTGTGACGAAAGTTGGTGACAACCAAACTAAATGGCCTACTTTACCTGAAGCACCCAAGGAACTTCCTCCAATCCCCTGCCTGCCTGTCCCCAGCCCTAAAGACCCACGTCGTCCAGCCTCTGCTTCTGTGGAGAAAGAGTCTGTCTCTGAAGTCATGCCTGCCTGGCAGCCACGAGGTCCTGGAGCACCCCCAACTCCTCAGGCATTGCTGGTTCCACCAGCGTCAATGTTGGCTGCTTCTAAAAAAACTGTGACCTGTAAATCAGTTTCTCAAGGTCCCACAAAATCTGCAGAAAATTCTGCTACATCCACAAGCTCCTCCACACAGCCTCAGAAACTACCTGTTCCAACCGTTGTGCCAGAGAACACTATTCCTATCCAGGAATCTCAGGCTGCTAAGAAAACATCAGCTGAAAACACTCAATCACTACAAGTTGCCCCTACAGAAGCTCAGAATCTCCATGTGTCTGAGCAGGCATCATGTTTACAAAATACCCCTTCTGTCGCAGTGAGCCAGTTATCAGCCCTCGCTAAGGGTCAGGAAATCGCTCAAACTCAGGTTGTGCCTGAAATCACCACAATCACTACGAAAATTGATATCCCTGTGGCTGCTTCTGATGATTTTGATACTGCAAGCATAGCTGAGGAAACATTGAAAGTTTCTGTACCTGACCCAGCAAAGCCCAGTCAGTCAGTCAGTTCCATCAAGCCTACTGTCAGTGCCCAGCGTCATGTTGCACCCATAGCTCTTCAGCCCTTCTCATCCGCTCCAATTCAGGCCAGAATTATGAAGCTAGCAGAGAAGATGAGGATGGCTTCTGCTGTAGTGCCTAAAGTAAAGAGCCCAACTGCAGCACTTATCGAGTCCTTTACCAGTGAAATTGGTAAGCATAGTTGGAGTAAAGCAGGATCTGAGGTCTAACTTATTGTAACGTACACAGGAAATCACCATGGATTTATTTTTTTTCCCTGTAGGAATTGAGGCTTCTGACCTTACCAGCCTTTTGGAGCAGTTTGAAGAAACTCAGAGTAAGTCATGGTCTTTGTTATAATGCTGTAAAACTAACAACTCGGTCACGGTTGGTTATGCTTATTGCCTTTTATAGCATGACGGATCTCCAAACTATTATTTGCTCATAATTTATAACATTTATCATCATAACACCATATAACATGATCATACTATACCTTGTCTGAACCATTGACACTCTTTGGCCAGCACAGATGCTGTATACTTTTTAAGTCTAAATATGTTCATCAGAAGTGTCCAATATACTTTTTGGCCAAAAAAACAGCTCCTATACATGCATTCTAAAAGAGGAGGTAATGTAATTGTGAGGAGGCGCTGTGGTCCTAGGAGATCCCCCTGTATAGCCGAAGCAGCTGCTATGACCTCATGCTCACTGTGCTGTTGGAATTCTGCACTGTTTGCACATAGTTTAACTCTGTATCTTTTTGTCTGTGCCAATGTGCCAGCACATGAGATCCACATGTATGTACTTTCTTGCTTGCCAGGATACAGTACAATACTATTGTCTTCTGGATCAGGAACTATATTATTCTGAAGCACATTTTACACAGTAGTTTAATGAATCTCAAGAAATAATTCCCCACTACTCCGTACATTTCATTTATTTTAGTTTCCGTCACACATAAGGGAAAGGACCCAAGAGTTTGCTCTGACCCTTGACATTTACTAACTTCCATTTCCTTTACAGCCAAAGGGGAGCAGAATGTGCCTGAGGTCTGTGGTAAAGCAGCTGCTGTAGGAAACTCCAGGTGAGTACGGTGCAGTTTTGGTCAGAGACGGGAGTTACCCTACAGCCCTAACGCTGCTGCCACACCAAACCTTCTCTGTTTGTGTGTGCACGGTTGCGTTTGGTTTAACCAACAACAGCCAAAATGGTGCTGGACTACAAAAGTGGATAACATTGAACATTCAGTGCGTCCACTGAAACGTCTACATTTTAAAGAATGGCTTCTTGTTTAATGTCCTTAAGATTTGAACCCCATAGTCTGTTGTCTCTGCAGTGTGGAGCAGCATGCAGAAACCACAGTGCTCAAAAAAACTTGCAGTCCTGATCTGGGCAGCACAGCAGGTAAAAAAAAAAATAATAATTAAAAAAAAAACATCAGTAATATGAGAGAATTCTCTTCCAGCAAAGTCATTTAACTTAAAAGACTTTAAAATGTTATTTTAATTTCCATTGCACAAACACAGATGTATCTGACTTTAATCTCATCCCCCTTTTTCTTGCTATATAGGCCTTACTCCACCAGCTACGCCTCCTCACCAGATGTGGAAGCCCCTGGCACCAGTTGCTTTATTAGGAAAACCAAACAAGTCAGATATAGCCAAATCAATGCTGACTAAGACTATACAAATAGACCCATTGCCTTTGCCTGCAAGCAAGCTCCAGAGCAAGCCCCAGACTCTTGGAAAAGTCCAGCCTTTTTCTCTAGACCACGATTATTGTCTCTATTCAAAGGAACCTTCCCAGAATGAGCAACAATCAAGCATTATCTTAAATTCTGATAAGACACCATGTGCAAACAGCAAGGCATCTGTGCAGACTGAATCGAAACTCCCTTCAAACCAGACAGTTAAAGAAAGCTTCCAGGAAAATGTCAAATCTCAGCCCTTTGTATGTGTGGGTCAGACAGAGAGGGAGGCCTTGACCGGTACTCCAGGCATCGTCACTCCCGATGCTTCTCCAGATAGGCTGGCTTCTGAGGGATGTCGGGGATATTCTGAACGTTCCCCCAGCCCATGCCACCAGAAGAGAGGCCGCACGCAGAGGAAATACAGAGCACGGTTACCTAGCAGGTCTAGATCGACGTCAAGCAGCTCTGGATCCTCTGGATCACGCTCACCACCCAGGAAAAGGTTCGTTGCTTTACATCATGTGTTGGTTTAAATTAATTATTGGAATTATCGATTCAAGCTACCCATATCTCCATTGCATGCAGTATTACTTTGTCTTGAACACAGTATTTTCTCTTTGCATAGATATAGGTCTCGCAGCACTTCCAGATCTCCAAGATATCGCACCCGTTCGCGCTCATCATCTCCTCGCCAGCGCAGGCACTCGTATTCCAGCGCCAGCTCCGATTCTTGGAGCCGCAGCCGTTCTCGGTCCCGATCACATTCTCCGTCTCCCTCTCGCAAATCTCACCGCTGGGACATTCGTCGCAGGTGAGAATTGTTGTCCATGTTATGGATTTCCTCCTAAAAATGTTTCATTAGTTTCTTTGGTGGTACAATCAAAGAAAGGGAATCCTACATACAAGTTTATAATATGTTTATATATATATATATATATATTTTTTTTTTTTATTTTTTATTTTATTTTTTATACTACAAATAAATAGCAGCACACATTCACTCGTATGAAAATATGCAAACTGTATGAACTTTATTATTTGAAGTCAATGTACATCCCCCCCCCCTCTTGTAGCCCTAACCATAGAACTAACTACTGCTATGATGTTAAGCATCATAATGAAGAAATTAGAAGATACAAGGAGAAGGCTATTGTGAGTATGACTGATTTTAACAACAGGAAGTGAATATAATTGATACCAAACATGCAGAATCTTCATATTCTTTGCTGATTTTAGGAGGAGCGTAGAGTAGTTTACGTTGGTCGCATTCATGGAAGCATGACCCGTAAGGAGCTGAGGGAGCGTTTCTCGTACTTCGGGGAGGTTGAGGAATGCACTGTACACTTTAGAGAGCATGGGTGAGTCAAAGTAGCAATTTGCATTCCTTGACAAAAAATACATGCGTCAATAATAAATGACAATTGTGTATTCATGTCAATTGTCAAGAATTGTAATAAACATTCTTTTCATTGTAGAGATAACTATGGCTTTGTCACGTACTACAACAAAAAAGATGCATTTAATGCTATAGAGAATGGAAGCAAGCTTCGGCAGCCCAATGAGCTTCCTTTCGACCTGTGCTTTGGAGGCAGGAGGCAGTTTTGTAAGACTAGTTATGCTGATCTAGGTGAGTGTTTTATTCTTTTTGCAAAACTATCATTCACACACACACACACATCATGATCATCTTCACATATTATTCACACAAGCATTTTGATCATAATTGAGGTTAGTCCTAGATTATTATGGATAGGAATAGATAAGGATAATTTTAAAGATTTTAATCATAATGATGACAATGAAATAGGCATCCCCATCGTTCACAGTAAAGATGAGTTTTTGTAGTGTCTGCCCTTTGGAACCTTTTGTTTACATGAAATAACCTTATTTATGGTAGTGTGTAAGCCTTTCAATTTCCATTAGATTTCCAAAATTAAGCTTACATTACATAACCCTTAGGGGAAGGGAGTAAACATTTTCATTTGTTATTGCACAATCCTTACAAATAAGGTGCTCTGTTTTCTTTCAGATTCCAATTGTGGCTTTGATCCAGCCCCAATGAAAACCAGGGTTAGTGCATTAGACTTTGACACTTTACTTAAGCAAGCTCAGAAAAACTTGAAAAGGTAACACTTGAGAGGGGGAAAAGAGGAAGACTGAAATCATATCATGTATTACCTCAGTGCAATGCACAAACCTTCAAAGTGCTGCCATTTAGTTAATGTAATTTTCTTTCTTATTTGTGTTTCTTCAAGTTTACACCTTCTATTGAAGTGAAGATTTGTATGAAAAGTAAAAGGAAAAAAATGGAATAACATAAAAGTATATAATGCCATGATTTTTTAATGAAGAATTTATTTAAAATGTTTAAACTAAAATGTTGGATGCATTTTAAGAGTTATGTTGAACAGTTGACCCAATGCTGAGAGGATGGATTTACATTGCTGAAAATGTAGTTCACTCCCAATAAACCCATACAAGAACTTTGATGTGCATTATTTATTGTTTTTGCATTGTACTGTCTAAACCTTGTACTCAAACAGTTTGTAGTGTTTGATTAATTAGTCCAACGAGAAATGTCAAGGCCTATGCAGCAACCACCTGATACAGTGCAGAGGGATACTGTTAATGTGAGATTTTAACCGTGATGCCCCCCCCCCCCCCCCCAATCTGATTCCATGGTCCAGCTAATAAACAAGTAACTCCAATCACTCCAATACAAAAGAGAAAAACAAATGTAAAAACAATCTGGAATTACCAGGGCCCGTATTCACGAAGCTTCTTAGGAGCTCTCTGAGAGAATTCTATCTTAGATTAAAAAGTTCTAGCTGGGAGTCTTAAACTAAAAGTGATTTAGAAAACGTCTTAGAGCAACTCTGAGGAAGGAAAGTACAAAATCCTTTATCTTAGTGAGGGGGTGGGGTGGACCCCTTTGCTAGGGATGATGCAGCAATTCAAGGACTATGATTGATTGATAAATAACCTCTGACCTCTGTAAAGGTCTTGAAATGTGCTCTTTGTGGAAAATAGAATATGATAATAGAACTTTTAAATCATAATGTTTGCATATGAATAAACTGTTAATATAAATTTCTTAAAGATAATTAAACAGCCAAATGTTTAAAATGTGTCTACTTTTGAAGCAACCGATTTCCACACATTAGTTACTATATTTTCTTACATTTATTTATCACACTGATTTTATTACCTTTAATACATTTCAGATTGATGGAAGCAAAATAACAAAAATGATTTTACAGTTTACATGATTGCAGGACAGTTGCACTTTTGGATGGTATGTAGCCAACAATACAATTGAGATGGAAGGAAATAAAAGGACAAGAAAACCAAATTGGACAGAAGAGCAGTGTTTACTTTTAGCTTTCCATTCAGTGTTTGGAGTATTTCTTCTTTCCACCATTTTGTCCTCTGCTATAGAAACTCTTAAGCCTCTTAAAAGTCCTCCTCTCTACACTTCACAATTTTTATCATAGGAGCTGTTTTTAGGGATAAGATGTTTTGTGAATCATTTTTATCTTTAAGATTTTGTTCCAAAATTTAAGGGGAAATTCTAAGAAAATGTCAATTCTATGAGTTTTCTTAGAATTTTGTCAATAGGAGCAACTTTTAGACTTAAGAAGCTTTGTGAATACGGGCCCAGATTTGTATGTTTTAATTATTTTATGATTTGTATTTTATAGATAAACATCTTCCTGAAACATACCACAAAAAAAAGAATAATTTAAAATAATGGCTTTACTTTTTAGATTAAACAGAAAATATTGAATCACTTAATTTTGAGAATTTGGAAATTTCTTTAATTTGAAGGTGGCAAAAAATGTTGCTTGTTCCAAACACCTTCAAACTTGATATAAGGATAAACAAGATGAGAAGGTTATAAAAGGGTAAGCCATGTGAGACAATGAAGTGTCAGGATGGGAAAACTAAAAGAAATACATGAGGGGAAAAAAAATGGGTAAAAACTATTTTTATCACAAAGAAGAAAGCAAGGTTACAATGTGTTAAAGAAAAGCAATCGGAGTGTGTGCATGATTTAGATAAGTGATGTTCGGTCATGAATCACAATGCTGCATTGACCAAGGATATGATGCTGGAATATCGGTTTAGTACCAATCCTGAGTTCTTGACATGGTTGAGGAAAGGTTTAAAAGTAATTGGACAGTTACTTGATCTGCAGTTTTGTGGCCAGGTGTACCCTAGTTCTTATTTTTGTGACGTGTTTAATGTGAGAAAAGATCTTGGCCCGTATTCACAAAGCTTCTTAGAATTCTCTGAGAGAGATCATATCTTAGCCTAAAAAGTCCTAGTTACGCTCAGTGTTTGGAGAATATTTCTTCTTTCCACCATTTTGTCATCTGCTATAGAACCTCTTAAGCCTCTTAAAAGTCCTCCTCTCTACTCTTAGCAATTTTTACCTAAGGAGCTGTTTTTAGGGCTAAGATGTTTAGAAAAACATTTTTATATTTACTAAGATTTAGTCCTAAATTTAAGGGGAAATTTGTCATTCTAAGAATATTCTTATAATTTCATCACTAGGATCAACTTTTAGGCTTAAGAAGCTTGTGAATACAGGCGTTGTTTGCAGTGTTGAATTTGCAAGGTAAGCATCATAATATTAGGAGTGGCCAAATCAACAATGTGGTAAATTCTTAAAAAGAAGAAATGCGCAGGAGAGATCAGCAACAACAAAAGGCCTAGATGATAGCTAACCAAGTTAGGAATCCTTTTTTTTTTTTTTTTTTTTAAACTTAGAAAAGATAAAAACCAAGGCTGCGCAACGCCTTAGTGGCCATCACTGTCGCCTTCCACCTCCAAGGATTCCTGCTGCAGGTCTGTGTGTACAGTATGTTCTCAGTGTATGGTTTCCCTGTGCTTGGTGGGCTTCTTCCGCCAGGCCAAAGACACGTGCCCTGAGATGGATTTGTACCCCATCCATCATGTACCCCACCTTGTTCCCTAAGTCTACCTCATGCCTTAAGTCTCCTGGGATAGTCTGCAGATCCCCCTGACCCTGTATACAGGATAAAGTAGCATAGACGATGTGTGAGATCGAGTAAGCGAGACAAAAAAACGAAGGCAGAAGCAATTTAATGGAGGTAACACAAGCATTTGGTGACTGGATGTGTTCACGATTTGAGGCAGTCACTGATGGGAAAGGATTTGCAACCAAAAAAAAAAAAAGAGGCAAAAAACAAACAAATTAACAAAAAAAAAAAAAACTAAATTTAGTCACTGTATTGTATTATTTAATTGAATCACAAGCTTCTATTAACATTTTGCATTTGAATTGTAGCGCTGACACACACAGCATACTGTACAGGAGGGAGGACTTCTTTAGGGAGGACTTATACTTTAAATGAAAACACTCACCCTGATTTATATTTTCTGAATCCATCAGTTAGTTAATTAGCAGCAATAAATGCGTAAATAATTTACACTAAAATGCATCAATTGCACAGTGAAATCCTATTCTTATTTTCGTTTTCATAATACCCCAGTTTTCCCAGTGAGACTTTTATGAATGCGCAGAGTAATGTACACAGTTCAGTTTCCGGTTTGAACAAATTCTCAACTTTATTATAGCACATAATTGTGTTAAAAAAATGTTTAATATATACATGTATATATATTATTAATTTTTGATAGCCTACGAATGTAGTGCTTGTCACCTTCGAACGTCTTTGATAAAGCTTTCTGTTTTTGACGATGTGTTAAACCGGCTGTGACTGGTTCGAACTGGTCCAGGGAGTTTGCGCAGTGAGTGTAAACAGGAAGAGGAAAAATAGTCTGTTCAGGGACGAGACGTGAGACTTTATAGGTTTATAGTAAATAACTTGGAGCACGAAAATACGTAAATATCCGCGACGAATTATGCGTGTTATAACAGAATATTGGCGACAACGTGTGTAAGAAGAAAGAGCTAACTAATGTTACTGATCAGTCCGCAGCTCTGACAGGAATTTGACGCTTTTGTACATCTCCGTTAGCCGACTGCCTGCATAAACAGTTGCATGAGTAAGAAAGGCAGACGTATTACTTAAAAGGTACTTTATAACTAATGAAACGTGTTATAACTAAGTAGAGGCAATAATACGCTTTATTTCAATCCGTGTCCTCCAAGTCGACGCCATGGCCCACTAACGTAATATCTAGCTACTAGCTAAGTTAGCCACTTTTCAGAAAGAGGAACGCCTTTGACCGTTTAAAACTACATTACGTGCTTCTGGAAATGGTTGAGAAAGATAAAATTGCGGAATTGTCCCAGTCGGACACAGAATTGTGCCCGGGAGGGACAGAGGTCGGTGTTGTGGATGTCCAGACCTCAGGAGAAGAACACAGTGTTGTGGCTGAGAGAACAGGCCGCAGAAAATTCATCAGCGGTGTTGTTGAGGGTGAGTTAACGGGGTTCTGTAGCTCCGTGGTTTACATTTTTGGCATTTGACCGATGCCCTTAGCCAGAGCGACTGATGGTTTTTCATACATCATCCATGTAAGACGGTGCCGTAGTGGTTAACATTGTCGCCGTACACCTCCAGTGTGTGCATGTTCTCCCCGTGCTTAGTGGGTTTCCTCCGGGTACTCCAGTTTCCTCCTACAGTCCAAGTTCAGACAGATTAGATTAATGGGTGTTCCCTAATTGCCCGCAGTGTGTGTGTGTGTCCTGAATTGGATTGGCACCCCGTCCAGGGTGTACTTAAGTCTCGTGGCATAGTCTCCAGGTCCCCTGCAACTCTGTATACTGTATAAAGTGGTAGTATAACAATGAGTAAGTACACATCTGAGCAGTTTAGGGTTAACGGCCTTGCTCAAGAGCCCAAGAGGCTTGTGAGGTTTTAACCTGGGATATCCTAAACATGCATGACATGTCGAGCATGTTTGCATAAACGAGGACTTGCATTAATGTGTGTTGGTGTTCTGGGATGTGGGAAAGTTTTTTTACCAATACTCTTACCATGTTTTCAGGATTGGAATGTGTGTGACGATTTCCCATTGTCTGTTTTTACTAGGCTTTTATGGTCGGCCATGGACAATGGAACAAAGAAAAGAACTATTTAGGAGGTACTGGGTCCACTCACTATTGCAAATACAAATAACATATACTTAATAGTAATAAAATAGTTTGAGCAATAATGTATTGTATATTACCCTTTTCCTACTATCCAGACAACAGAAATGGGGATTGAACACCTATCTTTATGCACCGAAAGATGACTACAAGCATAGGATGTTCTGGAGAGAGATGTACTCTGTGGAAGAAGCAGGTAAAGTCTGGATTATATTGGAGTTTACTGTGTTACCCAAGAATGTTGCCTAAAATGTTAGTGATTTTGCGGTTAAATTGTTTAATTGCAATACGGTTACATTTTTGTCATATTTCCTTTAAAGAACAACTTATGATACTGATAAGTTCTGCAGAAGAGCATGGAATTGAGTTCATCTATGCAATTTCACCTGGCCTGGACATAACATTCTCAAACCAGAAGGAGGTTTCTACACTGAAAAGAAAATTAGACCAAGTAATGCAGATTTATTCCATTTAGAATTCAATAAATTTATATTTATAGAGTAAGCATTTCCCCCTTTAACTAATTCTTCATTGTTTATACAGGTCTCTCATTTTGGGTGCAAGTGCTTTGCTCTACTTTTTGATGACATTGATCACAACATGTGTCCAGCTGACAAAGAAGTATTCAGCTCCTTTGCACATGCACAAGTTTCTATTACCAATGAGATCTACCAGTATCTGGGAGAGCCAGAAACCTTTTTATTTTGCCCCACAGGTAAAGTAAAAGTTTATTTATTTTTTTGGTCTGCAAAACGCCTCTTTTGTTATCTCTCTTTTTGTTTATTTTTTTTTTTTATGTAACTTTTATCTTGCTTTTTTTTTCCAGAATACTGTGGAACGTTTTGTTACCCAAATGTGGCCCAGTCGCCCTACCTGCGTACAGTTGGTGAAAAGCTGCTGCCTGGAATTGACATTTTGTGGACAGGTATGACTTCAACTGATAGTTTATATATACATGTAATACTGAAAATGTTTATATTTAAATGATAACCAGCAAAGTTTGTTTGTTTTAAGGTCCAAAAGTAGTTTCTAAAGATATAACGGTAGAGTCTATTGAAGAGGTGACAAAGATCCTGAGGAGGCCTCCTGTCATCTGGGATAATATTCATGCCAATGACTATGATCAAAAGCGGTTGTTCCTCGGTCCTTATAAAGGCAGATCTACAGAACTGATCCCTCGGCTAAAAGGAGTCCTCACCAACCCCAACTGCGAATTTGAGACTAACTTTGTGGCAATCCACACATTAGCAACATGGTATAAGTCTAATATGAATGGCGTGAGAAAGGATGTTGTCATGAGTAAGTATCAGTATTATTAAGTATTTTGATTAATAATTGGGATTATCTGTATTATCTGATTGATATTGGGTTGGGGTTTGTCTGATTTCTTGTTATGCAAAATGTAACTCAAAGGGATAATTTCTGGTTAAGATTGCTTTGCTGTTGTTAAAGACAAATTGGACAAATCAAGAGTTCGGTTTTAGCTGTGTGGTCTTTCATAACATGACCAGTATTACTAGGTAGTTTTGATGTTAAAACTAGCAGATTTTGAACATTGTACAGGTTTTAATCACAGGCCATCAGTTTGCAAAGAATAACAGAAATAGTTACTTTGGATTTATTTATATGTGTAATATTCTTTAATTAATTTATTATATAGTAAATAATTCTAGCCATTTTTGAGGTCTGTATTTTTATTGTGAATTTGTAAATGCACTCATCGGTCTGATTTAAAGTAAATATACACATTCTCTATTTTTTGTGTGTTTTCTCAGCGGACAGTGAAGACAGCACTGTGTCCATTCAGATAAAGTTGGAGAATGAGGGAAGTGATGAGGAGCTGGAGACAGACATTCTTTACAGTCCACAAATTGCCCTAAAGCTAGCACTTACTGACTGGCTCAATGAGTTTGGAGTGCCTCATCAGTACAACAGTAATTGCCATTTATTTGCTAGTAGTTAAATGAATCCTAAGTTAATGATTGTCCAGTCAATTGTAAATATATTGCTCACTCCACTTATTCTTGCAGGTCGTCAGGGAGCTCACAGTGGCCCAAAGAGTGCCTCCACCGATGTGCCCTCGATAACTTCCCCCAGTCTTGGATCCTCCACTACAGTAACCACAGTTTTTCAGCAGCCCATTATGAGCCCCACTGCTCCCCTCAGTGAGGAGCCACCAACACTGCACAAAGAGGAGGAGGAAGTAGAGGTGGAAGTAGAGAAGAAGGATTCAGATGAGGAGCCCATGGAGATGGTGTTAGAGAAACAAGACGAAGTAGAGGATGCCAAAAATGTCAACCAGATTCTCACAAAAATTGTTAAAGCTGCAATGTCTGAAGAGCTCAAACCTATGGACACTGATAAGGAGAGTATATCAAAGCCTCCTGAGATCTCGGTTCAGGAGGACTCCAGCAGTGACATTGCACCCATGCAGACTGATGATCAGCTCAATAAAGAAATGTTTGTTCCAGGACCCAATGAGAAACCACTGTTCACCGCTGAGCCACTCATACTGGAGGACCTGTGTCTGCTGGCAGAACTGTTTTACTTGCCATATGAGCATGGTCCTAAAGCAGTGCAGATGCTCAAAGAGTTCAACTGGCTCAGGGCTAACACCAGCATTGTTAGTGTAAACTCCAAATGCAAGGACTCAGAGAAAGTAAGTGTTACAATTAATAGTTAAAAGTGTTAGTTAGAACCTAATCCCCGTCAACTCTCGTCAATATTTAAAGTACACATAACTGTGTAAATTTTATCATTTATAAAATTAATAATTAACACTTACTTTGCTGAATATTTCAGTAATCTGTCATTCTTTTGACACAATTTGTGCGTTGGTTCACACTTTTAACCATTCCATTCTCTGAACATAATTATTGTATCATGTTATGGGAAATGGCATGTAGCAAGGTGCTACAGTGCATCAAAATGGAGGAAATGCAGCCTGTGTTCTGACCACTTGGTGGTGCTTTCTAAAAACAAAAAAAAAAGTTTCATTGCCTCAAGTAGTTCTTTCTTTTTGTAGCAATTAATATTGATTTGTGCTTCTGTCAGGTGGCTGAGTGGCACGCCAGAGCAGAACACTTTGAGGATATGTGTTGTGCCGTCATGCAGATGTTCACCAGACTCTCCAACTCGGCCAATCGAACCATTTTGTATGATTTGTATCCCTATATTTGGGACATAAAGAGTATCATCTCTATGGTGAAATCATTTGTCCAGTGGTTAGGTAGGTATGACCACTCATTTTATTTATTTATTTTTTCTTAAATGAAGTTGATGCGGATCACCATACACTAAGATCACAAGCATATGTAAACTGGAGTTTAGCATTTTTTTTTTTTTTTTTTAGATTTAATATAGAAGAAAGGAATGTCCCTAGAAAAGACAGAAAAATATTGTCTTTATTCTGTCTTTATTATATTCAAAAAAATATAAGGCCATTATTATATAATTCTCAGTTTGTTAGTTTATGGGGACACAAACTATATATTTTATAAATTCCATGCATCTGCATCAGTTTTGGTAGGTAAGAAAATTAATTTTGAAAAAATATACTTTAGATAGGCTTTATGACTATGTTGCTTTCTTTTTTTCCCTCCATTTTTCACTGTTTTGTGAATACTGTTTTCTCCAGTGACTGAATGCTGTCTGCAGTGCTTTTCTTTCCATTTGTGTATCAAACAAATAAACAAACAAAAATAGGTTAAACTTAATTGGCCTATCTGGTTATATACAGAGGTTCTATTTGGCCACAGTTTGAGTTTCCAGTATGGGTCCTGCTGCTTGCTGTGTGTCCAGGATGATTGAGGGTTAACTCAGCAACCCCTGCTGGCATTTTTTGATCAAGGGCCTGATCGTGATGGAAAGTTGATTCTTTATGCCCTAGCGCGCCGCGCATGCGAGCTTGGAACGCAAAACAAGGGTATAAAGGCTATTCTGGTGCAATTTTCATTTAATAATAACAATATATGTAATCATGGCACACAATCAGTACAATGTAATGTGTACACAAAACTGATGAATGCTTTACTCTAACTTCGCTGATCGATGCTGGGACAGTACACTATTCCAAGTGTTCTGTTATACAAAATAATCTGTTTAAAGATTTGGTTTAAAGAGAAAATATGTAACTTTTTTAATGTATTGACTTTTATTGTCGGTTCTTTTGGGAACCATGAGAGCTATAATTGATGTGATCTATCTGAATTATGAATTTGTATGGTTAGAGTACTGGATTCTGTTCCAATTGATTGTATTTGTAAAAACAAGGTGATTGATTAATTATAGCACCAGCATGGCCTGGGTTACCTTGGTAACCACATTTCATTCACAGGTTTCTGTCCAGCTATATGACAAAACAACACAGCAGGCAGCAACCAAAACCTGGTCAAGCCTCATCTTGGTCTATAAGAATGGAAGAAATAAGCATGATAATATATGCTACTGATCAAAAAATGTCTTGAGACAATGTGAAACAAATTAATTTATTAACAAAAACAGTTTTAGTATGTTTAAAATATATATATATATATATATTTGTAGCTCCAGATCTCGCCATGTGTGGTGTAAGAGCATGTCTTTTCGACATGTTTCTCAGCTTTTCTGATAATCCAGGCAAATGAAGTATGCCTGCAATTCTACCTTATACTTATCACCTCTGTTTCATTGGTCTAAAGCAGTGCAGATGGCAGTCAGTCAGCACCTCGCTGCTGTTGTACTAAAATTACTTACTAATGAGCTCTTCTATTGTCTTTTCCCTTCATTATGTACAGATGGAAGAATCCTCAGCACGAGTTTCTACTGCTATTGGATCGACAGTGGACTATGTATGCACTGTGTTAGAGTTCTTAGTTTTTTTGGGGGGTGGAGGGGGGGCTTTTATTTTCTTACGGTTCATCTGTTAGGTAACATTTCCATATGTTTTAGAAAAAGAAGGATTTTGTATGAAGTCACGTTTGCGCAGCGATAGTTGCAGGTATAAGTGTTAACCCCCAATTTCTTTCTGGCAGCTCTAACATCATTTGTTTCTGTCAGTAGGCCTGATTGAGATGGCTTCATGACCAGCCATGAAGTACCACCTTAGGGGAAGCATTGTTCCTGGCTTTATTATTTGATTTAATGTGAAGTTGTATTTCCTAATGTATTGTGTGTACTAATTAACAACATTTTGATCAGCTGAATTCCCCTCAGATGGTGCACATTGTGCTGTGTCCTGCCATTTCTTCAGAGGATGTGCTTAAGTATTTGTATGAAATGAAGGTTAAATGGGAGCTTATTGTCTCCTGTGTACTTGCTGCATTTGTCTTGTTACATGACTCTGAGTATCACCTCCCTTTCATTATGGTCAATAAACATGAACAATTTAATCAAAATGGGATAAAGGGATAAGCATTAGTCATTAAAATTTCTCATAGTCAGGGATTCGCTCTTTCAGCAACTTCGCTACCCTTTAAAGGGGGTCTGCTTGTGTAATCACTTGGGCTCAATGTCTAAATTGCTTGAGCTGAAGAACAGTACTTGTCAGTCATGTGACAAGGCAGATTAAATGTGACTTCAGATGAGTTGTAGAATTCAGAGGGGCTTCAACAGCTGAAGTTTAATTAATTACTAGCAAGCCACTGATGTAGAACTAACAAAATCTCAAAACAGACTGCAGTTAACTAGAGGGGCAGCTTGTTCGACATCTCCTGCTAAATGCTTTCTTTCAGCATTATTTTAAATGAATAATTTTGATGTTAAAATTAATGTTAGGTAAAAAAAAAAATTCCCAATGTAATTGTGAACACCAGTTACTCCGTTTAACAGGCTGTGATTTTAAGGCCTATCCTGCAGCACAGCTCGTGAATCCTTTGATGATTTGGCATTGCATATGATTGTTCCATCAGCCATTGTCCCGTTATCAATCTAAGCTTTAGCTGCTTGAGCCCAAAAGACCCAGGATTAAAGTGTTTTGTTTATATTTTGATATAGTACATAATTTTAGTGCGCAAAAGTATTACCATTTACTTTTCAATGGAGTGATATGGAAATAGGCACCACTATACCCCATACCCCCTTCCTCCTCATTTTGGCAGAAAGCCCCTCACATAACATTCTCCGCTTGGATCTGATCTCAACAGGGTGTCGTAGTCAATCCTCAGCACAGTTCTTAAGTGGAGACCAAGAGCCCTGGGCCTTTAGGGGCGGTCTAGCGGGAGAGTTCCAGGTATCCTATATTGAATTCAAAGCCAAATGTTAAAAAGGAGTATTATTTTCAATTTTGTTTCTGGTGTGCTTGCACAATGTTAAGGATTGGTCTGTTGAAGGTAAGCTGATAGCTACAACAAAATAAATCCTAAAAATCTATTATGCTTCAATCTATTATGCTTGATCAGTAGAATTGTGAATTTATTCTGAACTGCATCATCAAAGGAATATGAATAGCTTCACATAAAGTTTTTAAGATGATTAGTGTTTTCTAACACAACCTAAATTTGGGTTTCTTTCAGCAACTGCCCAAAAGAGATGCAGCTTTTCCCCTATGCGCTTGCGACTGCGCAGCATGATTAGGGATTATTTTGATGACACCTTATTCCTTTACAGGAAGCTCAAATATTATCTACTGCGCCTGCATCTGAAATACCGCGCTAAGGTTTGCGCCTGCGAGTTCGCCTGCGAAGAAGCTCCATGAGCAAATCTTAATATTTTATTATAAACCTTAGGCCATTAATAATTTTATAGTGATTTTATATTCATAGTTAAAGCTTGGAGTATGGAGTAAGTTATGTTTTGAACTGATATTTGGTCATGGAGTTTTTGCTTGATGTGTGCGCACATCATTTTCTCTACAGGAAACGCGCAGCGAAAATTTGCGAAGCCTTGCTGTGGGAAGGGGGCATCTCCTTTAGCCAGTTAAGCCTTTCTCAGACCAAGCCAGCAGCCAGATGTTCCCTTGTGTATTTGTTTTTGGTTCTTTCAAAAACATATGAAAAATGCAAAGAAAGGTGTTTAAGTTAGTTATGCTGTTTACCTGCTCTTGCTGATCACTGACCAACCAAAAGAGCCAGTAAGATCCCACTTTAAAGCATTTCTATCAGGCCAGCATTTGTTTATGTGGTGCGCTCTTAGGTGTCAGGTTGGTTCAGCAGGGGCAGAGGAACTCAGAAGTCTAAGTCTGATTAAAAGCAGCTCAGTCAAGCACTTAAAGCTGGTCAAGTACTAAATGTTTTTGCATTGGTCTTCACAGCGGCTCTTGCCAATAGATGGGGCAAACGACCTTTTCTTTCAGCCACCACCATCACTGCCAACTTCCAAAATCTATTCCATAAGGCCTTACTTTCCTAAAGATGAGGTAAGTGTTGAATTTGTACATTTTATATGGCAAGATTTTTAAAGTAGTTTCTATTTATAGTCCATGGTTGAAATGTGTATTTATTTTCCCCAATTGCAAAGGTCTGTAGTCCACTAAATCCATGAAATGACTGAAACAATCTAACATGAATTGCACAGAAATTGTTATTAATATTGTCCCAGCTTGCACAGTGTTGTTAATTTAATTTGCAGCACTATTGATCAGTTGTGCTAAATCAGCAGTCTGGTCTGCCTGTTGGCCCTCAGAAACCTTATACACTGCATGTCTCTCTTTCTCTCGTGTGTGTGTGTGTGTGTGTGTGTGTGTGTGTGTGTGTGTGTGTGTGTGTGTGTGTGTGTGTGTGTGTGTGTACACGCACGCACATGATTGCCTTCTTAGGCTGCTGTCTACAAGATCTGCAAGGAAGTGTACACAGAGAGTTTCGAGGACATTCCTTTCCCTGACCAGGAACCAGACCTGATTGGGGACAGGTAACAGATACTTTGTTAGCATTATCTGTGTTCAGATAACTATAATTACTATAGTTTGATTGTAAAACATCTAAATAGTACATTTCATATGGCTCACAATTTTAATATGTATGAAAATACCTGTATCTCTATTGATTCTGTTACAAATGACAATAATTGTGTCCTTCAGGTTGGTGGGAGGCTTTCTGACCCTCAGTCCAGATTATGGCTTTGTCCTGGAGGATGAGGAGGGGATCTGTGGCTATGCCTTAGGCACTGTGGATGTCCAGCCCTTTGTCACGAAGTGCAAGTTGAACTGGATTCCATTCATGCAGGAAAAGTATAACAAGCCTGACTCTGAGAAGGATTTATCTGAGGCAGAGGTAAGATACGGTCCTTCACACACATGGAAGAGTTGTTAGCCAGTGACTTTAAATGTACAGCATATTGACCTGACTTTTTATTTTTGCATTCTTTCAGAAAATGATGCTCAGCTTTCATGAGGAGGAGGAAGGTTTGCCAGAGTCATTTCTTAGTAACTTCCCCTCACTCATAAAGGTGGATATTCAGGCCAAGGTGACTGACCCCAGTGTAGCCAAAAGCATGATGGGCTGTCTCCTTTCATCTTTAAAAGCCAATGGTATGGGCCATATTATTTCTAATTTCGTAATTTTTCTGTCAAGTAGTATCCGACTTCCTGATCTTAGGATATTTACTACAGGTTTATAGCTGCCATAAACCTGTTTTAGAGATTTATAAGTAAAATCAAGCAAAGTTTGAGTTTTTTCTTCAGATCATATATTCACTAATGTTTCCTTTTTCAGGCTCTCATGGTGCCTTTTGTGAGGTCCGACAAATAGACAAACGAATGTTGGACTTCTATGGCAAACTTGGTTGCTTTGAAGTAGCCAAAATGGAGGGCTTTCCAAAAGATGTAATCATAATGGGAAGAAGCTTGTGAGAGGAAGTCATGTGGAAGTGTACTGCCCTGGAAAGAACTTGTACAAAGCTACAGTGGTCTGCATGGAAGATCTGGAGTGTCTTACTACCTGTTAGAATGTGCACATTGGTACCTGTGGTTGCACTCATTGCAGCCTGTTATTATAGTTTATTTTCTATAATGTGTGCTCTTCAGAAACATCTTGAAGCATTTGTATAATTTAAGGTGCAACTGATGGTTTCTGTGCTTTGCAAATCAGAGGTGTGTGCTTGTATTTTTTATGTTATTTTTTAAAAATAGGACCCTCTTCTGGTATAGCGAAAACAGCTTGAGCTGGCCCGATGCTGTTTAGCTCATTACGTATATATGGATGGTTACTTTCAGGACACATTGAGTGTATTGCAGGTTTCAGTGAGCATATTTAGGTGCAGCACAGTTTGCTGCCACTCCACCATTGAGCTAAGTTCATTTTCCATGCCTTTTTATTCTTGCGTTTCCAGCTTCACTGACTCTTGGTTCTTCACTCTAGAACCAAGTTTTCTTGCTCCATTTTCCAGACACGGTATGTTAATGCAGCGTTAGAATTTTCACAGCATCTTTGAATATTCTAAGAGAAATTATTCAATGTGCTTTAAGTAATTCTTTGGAACTGTTAGGAATGCACATATAAGGAACGTGTATGACCTTAGAGCTGCATGGACATTACTTTATTTGCTTAAGTGCAAGGCATGTGTATCTAGATGATGCCATTGTGGTTTGGTCTGTTGACTTCATCAGTATTTAGCAGAATTTTACCCCTTTAAAAACATTTTGTGATGTATGTGATTGGAGGCTATGACATTTACACAGGGAGCCCAAAATCTGGATCCTTATGCATTTTTTTCCTTTGCTTAAATTTTTTTATATTTTTCTTTTTATTTCAGATTGAAATTTACAGTAGAAGGTTGAATACAACTCATTCTCATGCTTTTTATTCACACTTAAGTTAATGCCCAATTGTTTTAGCATTTTCTTGTTTGTCAATAGATCCACAACTTTGGACCACCGTGTATAATTATATTTTCAATTATATGAATGTCAATGTTTCTAACTAAAAGTATGTGACTAATGAAGTCTAGAAGCATTTAACCATTGTTTCTAGTTGCTTGCAAGTCACTTCCTAAGGTATGAAATCATAATTTTATCTGTAAAAGACACTGGGGCTTCATTCAGACAGTGTTTGTTTTTGTTTACTGTAATGTTTTGTTCATTAGTAGCAACAATTTTTTTCCATATACTTTGTAATCTCTTAAGAATAATAAGCTGCCTAAATACAGATTTGAGTAGAGTAACATCTGACATGTGCTCCATTATACCCTGTCCCCAAATGTCCTGAGTAGTGCTTTGCATTTCATTGCTTTACAGTATTCAGTTTCAGGAGGTTGAGATGACATTCAAGTGGAAAGGGCTTCATTTGAAGCTATAAATACATCTAAGGAAACTCAGTACAAGTTGTAATTATGAATATGTATGTAATATAGTTGTACTTTCTGTAAGGTTTGTATGTAATTAAGATGGTTCGTAACAATAAAGTATGTAAAAAAAAAAAAAAAGGGAACTGAATCATTTGATGTGTGTTTATTTAGTGTTGACTGAAGGGAGGGAAAGTGTGTAAATTCTGGAAAGTGTGTGTGTGTATATGTATGTATGTGTATATGGGAGAGTATACAGAAAAAAATAAATATAACGTCTTGTAACAGTACTTTTAGCTTTGACTGGAGAATGAAAATAACATCCGAGTGCTCTTTCATTATGATTACAGTTGGATGTGTACTTTACCAATAAAAAGATATTTCAGTGAGAATCTATTTCAAATTGTTGGTCATAGAGGAATTATTATTTAGAATCTATTTGGATATATCTTGTTTATATGATATAAGAACCGAACTCAGCCTGAACAAGTACATATAAAAGTACAGATAAAATAATACATATTATAATTATAATTTAATTAATAGAAGAACAAACCGAGTGTGCAAATTAAACTAACTAATATCTATTAAAAATCGACACATTTTTCGTGTTAACTACGTCATATGTTCTGCGACGAGGTTCGTGTACTCGTCATATGTTTTGAAGCTAACTTGAAAGTCTGAAGAATTGCTTTTTTTTTTTAACGTTCGGTTCAGGTAAAGGGTTTTGTATACTGGAAATTATGTCGTTTTTGGAGGACGAGAGCGCGAGCAGTCTAACCGGTGTACATTCACGACTGGAAAGCTATGTTTTTAGTAAGTAGAATTTCTATGGGGGGTTTTCTGTGTAGTTAAGTGTTAGCTTGCTAGCGAACACGTGGACTACAACTATATAATGCTTGCATGAGCAACTAAGGTAAGAGTTATATTGGTTGGGGAGCGATATATAAATATATAGATATAGATATAAAATGTTAATTACGAGTTTTACCAGGAAAGCCGGAAGTCGGCTAATGAGAGCTTTAAACACAAAAAAGAAAACTCGACTTTTAGACTTCTCACTGTTGGTTGAAGCAGGAATACTGTTCATTTGTGCAACATTTATGCTGTAATTAAATTTCTGATTCATTACGAAATAAAAATTTTACAGTTAGGTTTCCTGTCTACAAAAAAATAAACAGTTGTTTTCTCCTGAAGGCTGTGAATTATCATCTGAAGTCCCCTTCTACACCTTTCAAGGCGATGAGGAAGAGGACTTGGAGCATTTTCTAGAACTCCGTACGGTGTGTAACAAAAGTACATTGTATAGCATTTTTATATTAAACTTTAAAGATGTGTATATATACACATGTCTGGAAAAGTGTACAGTACTTGTTTAAGCACGGTTGCCCTCTGCTGTCCCACCTGCTATAGATCTGCCTTGGCGAGGGTGCTAAAGAGGAGAACAATGTGGTGGAGGTGACTGCCATGAACCACCAAGGGAAGAAGATTTCAGTGCCAGTAGCCAACCTCCACATATCTTGTCTTCCCATGGTAATGTCATTTGCACTGGTTTAATTTAAATTAATTTATTTCTTTGCTTATGGATATATACTTGTCATCCACTACAATAGCAGCAGCAGGATGTCAAAAAGGCACTTTGTCCAAAATTAACCGCATCCTGACTGTAGAATGTATTTTAACTATTTTTTTTATAAAAGAAAAACACATAATCCATTGATATAAATAATCTCCTTGGGTTCCAGTACACTCTGTCCATCTGTCAACAAGCTTTCATATTCCCTGGTTAAAAATGCTTTAGCATTAGCTGTGAGCCACAAATGCACCGCTGTCTTCACTTCTTCATCAGAAGTGGACCCTCGTAGGACTGCTTTCAGGGGACCAATATAGTTCTGATCCTGCTCCATCAGACCTTTTTAAAAAAAAAAAAAATTATATATATATATATATATATATATATATATATATTCATTCATTTTCTATACCGCTTAATCCTGTGTTCAGGGTCGCGGGGGACCTGGAGCCTATCCCAGGAGACTTCGGGCACTAGGCGGGGTACACCCTGGACAGGGTGCCAATCCATCGCAGGGCACACACACATACACACACTCACACACCCAATCACGCACTACGGGCAATTTAGGAACGCCAATTAGCCTAACCTGCATATCTTTGGACTGTGGGAGGAAACCGGAGTACCCGGAGGAAACCCACCAAGCACGGGGAGAACATGCAAACTCCATGCACACAGAGACGGGAATCGAGCCTGGCCGGGGAATCGAACCCTGGACCCTGGAGGTGCAAGGCGACAGTGCTAACCACTACACCACCGTGCCGCCATATATATATATATATATATATATATAATTTTTTTTCCCCAGATTTTCTCCCTAATTTAATCGTGTCCAATTCCTCCCCGTCACTAAGGGGCTCCCACATTAAAATTACTACTACCACTCAGTCGGGAGGGCCGAAGACTATCACGTGTTTCCTCCGAACAACTTGACGCCAGCCGACCGCATCTTTTCGAACCGCTCGCTCACGCACCGTTAGGGGGGCGTAAAACACTCGGAGAACAGCGCTATCCACTCCCTCCGCATGCGCGAGCTCACAGACGCCCCTGATTGGCTGTAGAGCCGTGATTAATGTGGAAGCACCTCTCATCCCTCCCCTCTGAGAGAGCTTGGCCAATCAGCTCTCGTTAGACCTCCGGCTGTTAAAGGTTACAGCATCACCTGGGAACCGAACCGGTGACCTCCGGATGATGGGGCGAGCACTTAACCACTGCGCCACTCTGAGCTCTGTTCCATCAGACTTTAACGTTTATAAGGACTATAGGGAAGATGATTTAACTCTTCAAAACTACTTTTTTCGCAATGTGTTGACATTGTGGGCAGGAGTCTGGGGAAGTGCGTTGTCATGCAAGATCATAACACCCTTGAATAGCAGTCCTCTGCATTTAGTCCTCTGCCTTTGAGAATCCCAGAAGTCGCAGTTACAATTGGACTGATGTAACAAGTTTCCACTTCCAAAGCATTGACTGGGGAGACAATTGCCTTGAACAGAAAGTGCTGATAAGATTTTGTGGCCAACAGAAATTTTAATATAACTGGAGTGTGAATAATTTTTGACTTACCCTTGTATATTACAGCACATTTAAAATTCACCCGCCCTCCCCCTACATATTCCAGGAGGTCGGGTCAGATCGCAGGCTTTGTCACGATACACAGTGTTTACATGATTCTGTGTAAACTTGTGTGTGAAAATCTCAGGAGAGCAACATTTTCTGAAACACACAAACCATCCCTCCTAGCTCATACAAAGCTCCAGTTAATGTCACAGATATTTTCTTCAATCTAATATTACCTAAAGCACTTGACCTTTATCTGCATGATTTTATGCATTGTGCTGCTGCCACATGATTGCGTGGTTAGATAACTGCATAAATGAGCAGTTGTACATGTGTTCCTATTGAAGTGGATGGTGAGTGTATGAAATGCTACACATTTATTATCATACACAATCATCTGCTTGTTCTAATATGGTTTGTTTTATTTCTTGTTAATTACCTTTAGAGTTTTGACCTAGTAGATATCACTAATGCAGTATTCAAACTAATATCAATCACAGACGGGTCTGCTTTGTGCTTAGGCAGCTTTCAATGTAATATTGCTAACTGGCAGGTTGATTAACTTGTAGACTGTAATGTTTAGTAGATGCACAGATCAGCCTTAAAAAACCACTGGTGCATTATTGTGATTAAAGAGGCCAGTACCATTAAGGGAATACAGTTGCCTTGAAAGAATGTACTTGGTCTGAAAGAATGTTTAGATAGGTACTTGTCATTGTAACATCCACATGAATGCCAGGGGCCCAAGGCTTCCCAGCACAATATTACCCAGACTATCATATGCTGACACTTGCCCATTTCTCCTGCTTCTTGCTTCAAACTTTGAGAACTGACTGTTTACTTGCTGCCTAACGTGCACCACCCCTTGACAGACGCCACTGTAATGAGATAATCAAAGTACATTTATTTTTTTACTTTGTGTGGTAATCAGGTGTCCCCATAATAATGTTTATTTAAGATCATACCCATAGTTAACCATTCAAGCCATAGTATAACTATGGTGCATTCAGAAAACTTTTTTATTATTATTCTTATGCAGAATTCTTTATCTGGTCAAACTTAAGTTGTACAGAATGAGTATTTACAGTCTTAAGTTGGTTGTAATATCTTTTTCAGGTAAGCCTGGGAGAATTTGAATTGATGGCACCTGTAACACTGCGCCTGAAATCAGGAAGTGGGCCTGTGACAGTTAGTGGATTACACTTAGTTGGTAAGTTGTAAGTCCACCTCTTTTTTTTTTTTTTTTTTTTTTTTTTGTCCGTTCTTTTTTTTTTTTCCAGTCCTTGCTTCTTAGGCTGCAAGAAAGGGATGTAAAATAAAGGAAACAGGAGAAGAGGCATTTCAAAAGAGATGCTCACGCTTATAAAGTGTCACTTCAAAATGACTATTTTGTTGCCGATTCGTTGTCTAGATATAATGCATTTACTGTATATAGCCAGTATACACATACAAAATGCTGTGTGATTGCATACTGAATGAATATTAGTTCAACATTGCTCCACATGTTTGTGTACATGCTGATGTTCTAGCCTATTCCAGAGCCCCTAACATGTTTTTAAACTAATGCTACTGCAGAACTAAGCTTAATTAAATAAGCTGCTGATTACAGTTCAATTGACATACCCTGAAAGAATTGTGAACTGTTTACATAAACAAATGTGGTGATGCTACATGCTACAGCCATCCGTAGCTGGGAGCCTAGAGAGCAGATTGGCCGTGCTCTCTTGAGAGCGATGAGTGGCCACTTTCACTGCAACACTAGTTAAACAGGGTTTTAAACGATGTGATCTGCAGCTTTATGTGCCCCAGAAGAAGCAGGTGTTCGTCTCCGTCCTCCCTGGAGGGTACAGTTTTTTCCTGTAATGATTCTGCAACTACATGTTTATGTGACCAGTGTTTCATGCACTAAAGTTAAACAAAGCAGAATAGAGACATGATTACTTGCAGGTCAAAGTATGATTACTTGACGCTCTATGTCAGTCAAAAGCTAGTACCCCCTATATTTCTGTGTTATTGTGTAAAAACATAAAAATCATCAGAAAATTGCTTTTCTCTAAGCATTGCACTGTCTGACCTTGGGGTTTGCCGGGACGTCCGCTCCTGGGAAGATTGGCATTTGTCTTAAATGCTTAACACTTGTGCAAAGTACGAATTGTTTGGAAATGGTTTCAGAACCCTTTCCAGATTGATTTGCAGTAACAGTTGCTTCCATAAGATCACTGCATATGTCTGTCCCTCTTGGCATTGTGTTAACACTCACCTGGATGTTTCAGATTAGTGGCACTAGGCTGCAACTTGTTTTTCTTTTTGGCTGAATTTTTCTTAAATAAATAATGAACCACACTAAAGAAGGTTTTTTTTTTTGTGGTGTTTGTCTAAAGCTGTATTTGCCTAATAATAACACCAACTATGATCAGATGTTTTTACACATCTATTAGCATCTATTAACCCTACTGGGGCAAAATAAAAATAGTAACTACTTAAAACCTAACTGATTCAAATTGCTTAACTATTAGTGTGACTCTAATCCTCACAGGTTTGGATTGACAGAAATATAGTATCTTTGTAAATTTACCTAATTTGAAACTTTTTTCTATTTTTGGGCCAAAGTAGTTCAAGATAATGTTTTCTAATAACATGTTTTTTGTTAGTTTTTTTGTGTTAAAGCTTGATAGATAGGAAAATAAATTTCCCATAACTTAGGGCAAATCAACTGAATACCCGGCAGTAAATAGGGTTCTGTTGTGCATGTTTCTCACGCTGGCCACAAGAAAGATTACCATTCAAATTATTTCACAAATCCAAACACAAGATATGCAACTATTCCAACACTGACACATAATTTATGTTCCATCCTTTCATAGAACTAGTTTTTATGTTCTCTGACATTTTTCTATCTATGAAATGACTAATGACTTAATAATGACCTAATAATAACTTATTAAATGACCTATAAAACTTCTATAAATTAATCAATTAATTATTCGTCAACTATTTTTATTACATTTTTATTAAATTTTTCCAATAGTGTATCAGTTCCATCACATAATAAATAATGTTCACTTTTTGTTATGTAATATTCGTTATTTTTCAATTGTTGTAGGTAAGATGTTTTTGTTTCATGTTAGTAATAGAGTGGCGAACAAGTGATAAGTCTGTTTTGTCAACATTTACTGATATTTATATCTACAAATAAGTTACCTGATGAACAAAAAACATTATTACAGTTGTAGACTGTACTAGTATTAATTTTGAAATAATTGTATAAAGTAAGTTTATACATCTAACAGGTTGTTTATAAATCCAAACATTATTGAATGCTGCAGTTAAATATAAATTTAGCCACTGCATATTTTATTGTGTTTTGTGAGCTGCTTTAATAGGTGTTGGTAAATGATCTCAAAATTAACTCTTTGCTGTATGACTGATTAACACACTAATATCTCACCTCATTCAGCTTCAGAGAATGAAGAGTCTGAAGAATCTGATGAAGATGATGATTCTGAGGAGGAAATGCCCTCCATTAAACCAGCCAAAAAGAAGCAGAAACTGTAGACTCAGCAGTTGAAGACTTCAATACGTTTTATACAACATAATGTTCCCCTAAATTGTTTTCAATCCAGTTACAATGGACTGCAAAGCAAAGAAATGTGAAGCTTGAATATTTTTTTAAATAACTATGTGGAACAGCTTCATGTGCATTTGTGATTTTTCATGTCAAAGTGTTTTAAAAGATAACCCGTTAAATTCCAAAATGTAATACAAGCTGTTTTGCTTGTCTTTATAATGCTTTAGGATACATGCCATTTTAGAACAAAACTGTATTTCATTGTGTAGCTATAATGTTTATTGTTTTTCACTTGTCAAGGAACAGCTAAAGGTTCACTAAGAAATACATATTGTTCAACTACTATACAGTGTACAAAAAAATTTCCATACATAGGAGAAATTAACCAATAGTTGGATCAACAGTTTTGGGGTTCTTGGATTGGCCACCAACGCCCCATAGTGTGCCCCACTAGATTTGTGCCTGTTGGGGCATGTGAAGGCCATGATCTTTCAGGAAGAGATACAATATTCAGCACAAAGATTATTAAAGGAATGCATTCAAAGTGCAATTACATGCATAATATTAGGTGTGTTAACACAAGTACATAATGAGTAGGAGAGATTATTGTGTAGTGTGTTTACAAGGAAATGTTGAGGATGTTTTGCGGTTAAATTTTGGTCCAAATTTTTTATTTTGCCTTTGTATGGAGAGTTTTTGGATACCTTGTATTAATGAAGTTTAAGGACATTCACCAGCACTGTTTCCTGCAGCCGTGCAAGTGTGATTTGTAATCTTTTTTTATTTTTTGGAATGTAGTAAAGGTTTTGCTGGTGCATTTTCACTTATATGTGTTAAAACACAAAGGACTGCCATTGCTGACTTTTTTGTACATTTATAGGTTTTCTGAATTAAAATAGATCCATCTGTAGCAATGGATAATTTTTTCATGCTGTGTTTAAAAGGAGACAGAGCTATTTCTGCTCTTTTACAATATTGCCCTTCTCTTTTCTCAAAATAAGTCAGACGAATTATGAATGCACTCAATTCTGAAAAAAAGTCCAGCTAGAACTTACTGTAGCTACTGCCTTAGAGTTTTGTATACATTGTATTGGACAAGAATAGGAAGCATTAATGTAGACTGTGTTATTTTGGCAACTAGAGATTGCAAAAAGACCCACAAGCTACGTTTTGCTTATTTTCTAAATGTACTTTAATTCAAGGTTTGATTTCTGTCATGTCTTTAGTGTGAGATTAGGATAATTCATAAATTTTTTTATAATCAATATTTATCAAGACTCCTAATGATTCTAGAATTTTAGTGTGAATGTTAAATCATCCTACTGCCACTGGTTGTTATTTATAGGTTTTCTTCCAGTGTCCTTGCACCACTTAATGTTCAAGCATAATGTTAAGTGTCCTGATTCATGGACTTGGCACACCAAGCTGGAGTCTGCAGACACAAAATGAAGATTGTTTCAGTTCCATAAAAGAGAAACTGGGGGGGGGGGGGGGTATTGTGGGGGAGGTATTGGTCGGGATACCTACAATATGATACATTTCTGAAATTCTCAAGGGCCATCTGTATATGCACAGTTTAAAATACTTCATATTGTATAGAATCATGGTGGCTTACCCTTTTGTTTTATTTATTTTCATCAATGTAGTACTTAATGTTTATCTTCGATCCGCCCACAGTCCACCGTCATAGATTAGGCTAATTCACCTTTCTGATTTGCCTGTGGTGTTTGAATGCGTATATGTGCTTGTCACACACTACGGGCAATTTGGATTTTGGAAGGAAACCGGAGTTCCCGGAGGAAACCCACCAAGCACAGGCAGAACATGCAAACTTCAAGCACGCAGACCCAAGGCAGGAATAGAACCCGGACCCTGAAGGTTCAAGGCGAACCACAGTGCCAACCACTAAGCCGCCCCATACCCAATTATTTGTATTTTATTCATTATGCACAGAATGAAAGCACAAACAAAAATATAACTATTTATCTTTTTTTCTTTGAGTTGCAGCATGTTTTTGATTTCTTACAAATAAACATAATCAGTCCCTAAAATTATCTGGGAACAATCCAGAGTAAAACTACTCAATGCCAGGGTGAAGTGTCAGTATTTTCCAGTTTGTCTTATTGTCTTGCTTCATGAATTGAAAAAAAAACGTAGAAAATCTACACACAATTTAATGCACATAAAATCAATGAGTGGATCCACATCAATGGGGTGTTTCAGAGCAGAAAATAAAGTTTAAACTTTCCCTGATATCCAGATGCAAGAATTCACCCTGCTGATCTTCATCACCGATGATGATGATGATGCCTGTGCTGTTGCAGGAGCAGGCTTTTATCAGAGCCGTGTAGTGGGGTGTTTGTGTGGATTATCTCTCACAGGATCTCTGAACCGACTGAGCCCGTGACGTCACCACCTTCCCCTAGTAACCCTCCTCGGCGTCTCCGGAGGAAAACCATCAACATGGTGCGTAGCGAATTCACTTGTTTATTAGTTTAATGCTCAACAGGCAGGTCGGAAATCATACCGACAATTCATGCAAACACTCTACGTGGACAATTAACGACAGACTAGAGCATTAAGGTCTAAAGGGCCTGGCTAGTTAACGTGACAGATTTAGGTCGCTAGCTAATCAGCTAGCTAACGGACTGTGCCGCTACTTGTGCTGCACTACCTAGCCAGCTCGCGCTAGTTTAAACAACACCGCTAATTACACTACAAGCGGTTTGATGACTTTTCTATCTGAAATAATATTACTCAGAACAAGGTGTGTTTTAATATAATAAAGTCATGCAGTTTGAATCAGATTTTAACCCCAAAATTTTTTAACATTTTGCCCGTTGGGAATCTGAAAACTAACTATAGAGCTAACTAGTAACTTGTCAGACTTAACGAGTAAATTAACTAGAGCGCGAACTCCTCTACATGTCTGCTGAGGTGCTTTTCCAGAATACACACACACACGGCCTGGGGGGGGACAAATCACACACTATTATTGGACCACATTTTGCCTTAATTATGAGCATGACATCATTTTGATGAGCTTATACAATATCACAACATTTATGTCCAACCAAAGTCGCGTTAATGTCTGTCTTGCATAGGCGGCTTAGTGGTCAGCATCCAGGGTCTGGGTTCAATTCCCGCCTCTGGCTCTGTGTGCGGGTTCAATTCCCGCCTCTGGCTCTGTGTGCGGGTTCAATTCCCGCCTCTGGCTCTGTGTGCGGGTTCAATTCCCGCCTCTGGCTCTGTGTGCGGGTTCAATTCCCGCCTCTGGCTCTGTGTGCGGGTTCAATTCCCGCCTCTGGCTCTGTGTGCGGGTTCAATTCCCGCCTCTGGCTCTGTGTGCGGGTTCAATTCCCGCCTCTGGCTCTGTGTGCGGGTTCAATTCCCGCCTCTGGCTCTGTGTGCGGGTTCAATTCCCGCCTCTGGCTCTGTGTGCGGGTTCAATTCCCGCCTCTGGCTCTGTGTGCGGGTTCAATTCCCGCCTCTGGCTCTGTGTGCGGGTTCAATTCCCGCCTCTGGCTCTGTGTGCGGGTTCAATTCCCGCCTCTGGCTCTGTGTGCGGGTTCAATTCCCGCCTCTGGCTCTGTGTGCGGGTTCAATTCCCGCCTCTGATGAGTTTGCATGTTCTCCCCGTGTTTGGTGGGTTTCCTCCGGGTTCTCAGGTTTCCTCCCACAGTCCAAAGACTAATTGGATTAGACTAATTGCCCAAAGTGTGCAAAAGATAGGGTATCTTTTTTTTTTTTTTTTTTTTTTTTGAATCCGGTGCAATATCGATACTTTTAAAACGGTACCGGTGACAAAACGGTGCCTAAACCGATCCTTTACAAAAGCCACAAAATGATGGTGGATGACTCAAGAATAAATTTTTATTGAACAAAAATTTCTAGAAATTTTCCTTAGTCAAATTAGCCTTCTTTGCAATGGTAAATGGGGTCGCTGTAGTACTACTAGTACAGGCTGGAAAGGCATAATTGTATAAACAGAATCCATGTTACATTAGTATTTTACAAATCGTTTGACCATTTGTTAGCATGAGTGCAAGTTTAGCATTTTGCGATTAACATTACATTAGCCTACTACTAACCTGCGGAAAGGCTGCTGTCGTCATCATAATCGGTGGACTTTTTTGCTACGGTTGGTATGACTGGGGTTGTCCACACCGATAGTGCCAGCTGATGTCCACAAGCTGTCAAACATGGTGCCTCCCTCTGCTTTTAACTTTATTCCGTGTATTTATTCTGCTTTTAAGTTTATTCCGTGTGCCCTCAAATGATTCATTAGATTTGACGTGTTCCCTCCTTTACACGCAACTGCTATAAAACATTTGCTGCACGTCGCGGTGCCGAAATCCTTTCTTGTGAAATATAGCCACACTTTCAACCGTTTAGTTTTAGGCATTTTAACTAAAGTTGTTTCATTTAACAAGCTAATATAGCGGTAGCCCGCCTGCTGCCGTCAGAGCAAGTGTAACGTTAGTTGCTGCATTCACGCGCATCTCGGATGGTCTCTCATTTCCTGATGATTTGTGCTTTTAATTTTTTCACCTAATCTAAAACTTTTAATCTACAAAAATAAAAAGGACAGTAACATTACTGCAACAATGTTTTGGATTTGTATTATCAAAGCTTTCCGAAGTTCTCAAGATTTTTCTAATTAAGGAAATAATAAATTTTTCCGATCTTTTCTGACACCCCATGAATGCAGTATTTAAATTTTACTAGAGATCATGTGTGTTGATGAATTTGATTCTCATTACAACTGCGTCATTCAATCGACAGTTCAGGCATTTAAGCGGCACCGAAATGAGGCACCGAAATTCGCGTTCTGGTTCGGTCCGGTACTTACCGGTTATATAGGTACCGGCGCTGGTTTTCGGTACCCAACCCTGCTGTTGACAGGAGATCAACGGTTCCAAGGTTGTGGAAATGGGAATAAATACAATGTTACCATTGGTCCCCACGGTCCCTGGTTGGACGACAGATGTTCTTGGATAGATTGATGGGAAATCTTCTATTGATGATGGGAAAGTTGGGCCCCTACATAAATCCTTCTCCAGCACATCCCCAAACATTCCCAGTAGGGTTTTAAGCTCTCGGCCAATCCATGTGTGAAAGTGATGTCTTATGCCCCCTGAACCATGCTTTCACCATGCTTTCAGAACCTTGCTTTCGGTACAGTCCAGTCATCAGCTGACTTTAGTTTTTGACCATATAATGTTGTTAAAACTGGACTTGACCAATTGAAGCAACCTTAGACCATAACTCTTGTACATTAGGCACTAAGGCATGATGGGTACATCAATTCATTAACCTCTCTTCTCACCCTGATGCACTAATCACTTTAGAATAGGGGAAATCTGAACTTATCGGATCACACAATCATCTTCCAATGTTCCACACTTCATTATTTATGCTCCCTAGCAAATTGTAGCTTTTTGTCCTGATTAGCCTCACTGATGAGGGTTTTCTTAAGGGTACACAGCTGTTTAGACCCGTTCCCTTAAGTTCGCTTCAAATTGTGAGTGAAAATGCTGTTACTTTTAGTAGTAAACATAACTGTAAGTCCAACTGTTGTTTCTTTTATGATTTGGTTTCACTAAACATTTAAGTGATCTCCTGTCACTCTCATTCAGGATGTTTTTGCAACCACATTTGTGCGTCAAAGATGATGGTTCATCACTATACCTCCAGGTTTCTTTCATGCATTTTACAGCTCTTAAGTAAGTTATAGCAGTGTTCTTGGTTGCCATAACCACAGGACATGTCTTCTGACTTGTTTGTATAAGAAATGAGAAGCAACTCACTCCAGCAGTTAGGGTTAAAAACTTGTTGCCAGATGAACCATATTTATCACTGCAGTAATTAAGCAAGGCTCTTAACATTTTGCTTAGTTAAATCCGAATGGGTACTATGGCTAGGCAGTGTATATTAAGCAGACAGAGTATATTTTTTCAGCCATAAAGAGTTTTTAAAGTGTTCAGAAGAGAACCATTGCTTAATCTGGTGATTGCTGAACTGCTGTTCAATATTTATATATTGTGTGTTTGAGATGAACGGTGAACTTGGGAAAGGTTATGGAATTGGAAAAGCTGTCCACATGATCATCAGGACCAGTCCAGTCCTGTGTATATTGCTTTTAGTAATCTTTTCAAACTTCTTTTCAATAAATTTTGTAATCATATGTTCTTGATGGTCTGTTAATTACATGTGTTCTTAACAAATGGGTGAAATAATTTATTTATTTTCCCATTTTATTCCCCTGAAAATATATCTTAACTACTGGAAATATAAGTTTTCACTCTGTAAATCAGATTTTTTTTAACATTTTTATTAAATGCCATGTTTCTTTTGAAAGGGTTTTTGATATATGATATTTATTGGTTTGTTTGTACTTCAGGGTTTATTATCAATTCTCCGAAAACTGAAGAGCGCTCCAGACCAGGAGGTGCGCATCCTGCTCCTGGGACTCGACAATGGAGGGAAGACAACACTACTCAAACAGCTGGCTTCTGAGGACATTAGTCACATCACTCCTACACAGGTACAGGATTTAACTAGGTACCTAGTGCACATGTACAAATAAAGGAATTGTGTTTTTCCTGCTCTAGCCATCCAGTTCTGTTTTGGTAATTAAACTTGTAACGCTCAGATTTAGTTTTAGAGCTAATTACAAAAAATCGGGGTCTTAAATCTATATACGGGCGGATAACTCTTACTTCCGGTATTGCGCAACGTTCGCGGAGCAAGGAAAGACGCACGACAACACCAACTACTAAACCAAACCACAGTGTATTATGTACAAAAGTAAATATATACAAACGAACAAAGTGCAACTACAAAATAATATATATAAAATATCTACAACTATAAACAATGTCAGTAGTGTATGCGCGCGCGCGCGCGCGTGTGTGTGTGTGTGCGTATGTATGATTGTCCAAGTCCGTGCTATTGTAGGAGTGAGATGGTGTACGGGAGAGATGGCTCGATCTCACCAGGAAAAGATGGTAAATCCGGGAGAACGAGGAAACGGAATGAGAATGGTACTGAATGAAAATCCGGAAAAGTAATCCACACAAATTCCACCCAGGCTCTCTCTCTCTCATCAGGAATGCAGCACGCTGTCTCATCTCTCCGTCCCGAGTAGTAAGCCTGTTCCGGCTTTATACCGGGACACGTGACCCGATAGGTCATCGGGGTTCCCTCGCGGCACAACTGCGCATGCGTGCGAGAGCATAACCCTGGAACCAAACCACCGTTGTCATGGGGACAAAATAGCCGTCTAGGGGTCGTAAAAAAAGGCCTGGTGGGAAAAAAAAGGTTCTACTTTTTATTTCCCACTTCATATTTAGCCAATAAAAACACCCCCTTATGTGGCTGCGCTACAAACTCATCATAAGCCATGTCAGGTGTATTTGATTATGACAACCACAAAAAATGCCTAGCGTTAATTGTTAGAGTTCAATGTTAATTGTTAGAGTTCAATGCCACGAGACGTGACTGAGCACTAAGCAAAGCATTACACTGCAGTCACATTTCTACTGGCACATAGATAAATGTAAGATTAATTGATTTGCAACTTTCTTTAGGTCCTCATTACCCATGTTTTACTAAAGTTTGGTGTAAAAGTTTGTGTAAGTCAATCTAAATTATGCCAGGTTTAAAATGTTTTGTTAATGCTTATTTTCATTATACATGTGTGAATACATTAATGAATGCCAATCATTCATAAAGTACCACTGCCTTGCACAATATGTGTTGTTTGGTGACAAATCTCATGCAATTGAAGTGACTACTAAATTACACAGTTTTTGTTCGTGTACATGAAAGTTATTTCAGCTCATGTTAATGGTGAAATCCCAGTACCTACAGTGGCTTGCAAAAGTATTCGGCCCCCTTGAACTTTTCCACATTTTGTCACATTAGAGCCACAAACATGAATCAATTTTATTGGAATTCCATGTGAAAGACCAATACAAAGTGGAATATATGTGTGAATATATAAGTGAGAAGTGGAACGAAAATCATACATGATTCCAAACATATTTTACAAATAAATAACTGAAAAGTGGGGTGTGCGTAATTATTCAGCCTCCTTTGGTCTGAGTGCAGTCAGTTGCCCATAGACATTGCCTGAAGAGTGCTAATGACTAAATAGAGTGCACCTGTGTGTAATCTAATGTCAGTACAAATACAGCTGCTCTGTGACGGCTTCAGAGGTTGTCTAAGAGAATATTGGGAGCAACAACACGATGAAGTCCAAAGAACACACTAGACAGGTCAGGGATAAAGTTATTGAGAAATTTAGAGCAGGCTTAGGCTACAAAAAGATTTCCAAAGCCTTGAACATCCCACGGAGCCACTGTTCAAGCGATCATTCAGAAATGGAAGGAGTATGGCACAACTGTAAACCTACCAAGACAAGGCCGTCCACTTAAACTCACAGGCCGAACAAGGAGAGCGCTGATCAGAAATGCAGCCAAGAGGCCCATGGTGACTCTGGACAAGCTGCAGAGATCTACAGCTCAGGTGGGGGAATCTGTCCATAGGACAACTATTAGTTGTGCACTGCACAAAGTTGGCCTTTATGGAAGAGTGGCAAGAAGAAAGCCATTGTTAACAGAAAACCATAAGAAATCCCGTTTGCACAGCAAACATGTGGAAGAAGGTGCTCTGGTCAGATGAGACCAAAATGGAACTTTTTGGCCAAAATGCAAAACGCTATGTGTGGCGGAAAACTAACACTGCACATCACACTCTGAACACACCATCCCCACTGTCAAATATGGTGGTGGCAGCATCATGCTCTGGGGGTGCTTCTCTTCAGCAGGGACAGGGAAGCTGGTCAGAGTTGATGGGAAGATGGATGGAGCCAAATACAGGGCAATCTTGGAAGAAAACCTCTTGGAGTCGGCAAAAGACTTGAGACTGGGGCGGAGGTTCACCTTCCAGCAGGACAACGACCCTAAACATAAAGCCAGGGCAACAATGGAATGGTTTAAAACAAAACATATCCATGTGTTAGAATGGCCCAGTCAAAGTCCAGATCTAAATCCAATCGAGAATTTGTGGCAAGATCTGAAAACTGCTGTTCACAAACGCTGTCCATCTAATCTGACTGAGCTGGAGCTGTTTTGCAAAGAAGAATGGGCAAGGATTACAGTCTCTAGATGTGCAACGCTGGTAGAGACATACCCTAAAAGACTGGCAGCTGTAATTGCAGCAAAAGGTGGTTCTACAAAGTATTGACTCAGGGGGCTGAATAATTACGCACACCTCACTTTTCAGTTATTTATTTGTAAAAATGTTTGGAATCATGTATGATTTTCGTTCCATTTCTCACGTGTACACCACTTTGTATTGGTCTTTCATGTGAAATTCCAATAAAATTGATTCATGTTTGTGGCTGTAATGTGACAATGTGGAAAAGTTCAAATGGGGCCGAATACTTTTGCAAGCCACTGTGGGTGCTGATTCAGTTTGTATTTTAATTCTGTATCACAATTTCATAATTCGATATTACTTTTTACTTATTTTGTCACAATTTTAAAACATATATCATGCGTTATAAATATAAGCTTTGTTTATTTAAATAATACTAAATAATTTCAAATAAAACCGTATAAAATTTAACTTAAAATAAAATAACATTTAGTTTGCCATACCACATGGAATGCTATGCTGCCTGCCAGTGTGTGAATAGTTTAGAGCATGCCACCTGTAAGATTATAGAAGAGCAGGAACATTTTAGAATCGTCTGTAAGTTAAGAATTAGAAAAAGATTTATGGGTTAGGTTGTCGTTACATGAATTGCTATACAAAATAATTGTGAGGCATAGCTGAATGGATTCATCTATCACTCCAAAATTTTTATTTTTAACTTGGATCTGTTTGCAATAAAAAAAATAAAAAAAAGACTTAGTGGGAAACTGATTCAAGAAATCAGTGTGAATGTATTGCTACCATACCTCTATCACAACCCCCTTGCCTACTGTATATAGGGCATTAAAAAAAATTTGAATAACAAAGAAAATCATTGGGTAAGATGCTTATATTGTTGTCTGTAGTTTGAGTGGCTTGATGCTAGGAATGCAACAGTTGTAGCCCATTTCCTGGAGACGACTGTCTTTGGTGGTTCTTGACTCCAGCCTCAGTCCACTCCTTGTAATGCTATCTTAAGTTCTTGAATCAGCTTTGCCTCACAATCTTTAAGATAAAGGCTGCAGACATCCCTGTTTCTTGTGCAAATTTTCCATCCACACTTTTCGCATCCAGTCAACTTTGTAAGAATATGCTCAAATACTGCACCTTCTGTGTACTAAGCAATTTCCTTCTGGGATTAATAAAGTTCTTTGAACCCCTGACCTTCCGATCAGTAACCCAGTGACCCACAGCCTTAACTGCTTGAGCCACCACTACTACAAAGGAGGTTTACCTTGGAGGGTCGTCTTCTAAACAAATGTCAAGTCAGAAGTCTACCCCATGCATGTACTGAATTAGATAACTAGATTGAGAGATGCACTGTATTTATGTTGTATAACCAATAATTTTCTCAAACTTGAAATGTTCTAATATTTTGCGATACTAGTTTTTCGAGTTTTATTAACTGTTAACCTTAATCATCAAAATTATAACAAAAAAGGCTTGAAATTTTATTTGATGTGTAATGAACATAGAATATATTAGAGCTTCTCATGATCATCTTTATTTTATTAGATGTACTGTACGCAATATACCAGAGAGAACATATCGACACCAAGACCCATCATATAGGAAAAGTTTTTTTTTTTTTTTTTACTCTTGCTTAGGTGACTTGGCCGGAATACATCAGTGCATCCTCCACGATGGCATATTGGAGAAGCAGGAAGTGTCATAGGAAGCCCAGTGATGGCACACTAGGGAGCATACTGCACATTGTAGCCAGACAAGACATACCATACTCATCAGTCACGTAGTGCCGCTTCTAATAAAGGGTTGCACAGCAGTAAACTAAGAATGTTTTTCTAAAAAATTAAGCATGATCTAAACCTGCTCTCCTTTCTATACAGTATTCTTTATGGAATTATGGATATATGCCTTTTTCTGCCCCCCAAGCGTTTTACAAATAAATCTGTTAATTTTCAGCCTTAAGCTTAAGTGCAGCACACAAAATGCTTCTCTACGTTATGTGGGGGTTGATTGTTCTATTAGAAAAAATTAAAAAACGTCTCTTTTTCGTTTCTCCAGCTGTATGGAAGAGCATTTCCTTTTAAGGAAATCTGCATGTTTCTCATCATCTTTTTTTTTTTTTTTTCTTTCCCTCACCAGGGCTTCAACATTAAGAGTGTGCAATCCCAGGGTTTCAAGCTAAATGTATGGGACATTGGAGGCCAGAGAAAGATTAGACCATACTGGAGAAACTACTTTGAAAACACTGATGTGCTTGTAAGTATTTTCAGTGTGGTGTCTCCTGTGGATGTTCTTAAAGTCAGTGGTTGTTACAGTGGCAGTTTGTGACTTTGGATTGCTTTGCAGCATGTAACTAATGAGTGTGATCTGAATTTTCAATATGCTCAACTGAAGTTTGTCATGTCTATGCTTGTCCCTTTTTTCTGTGCAAGAACACTTTGTTTAAAGAACTTGTCTGTTTTAGATTTATGTCATAGACAGTGCGGATCGGAAGAGGTTTGAAGAAACGGGGCAGGTAAGCATTCTGTGTGAGTGTGTCTGTCTGTGTCTAAACTACTCCGTTAAAGAACAAACTCTGATATGATTTCACTTTTAAAACAGTGTTGTATGGTGGATTGAGATTGAGAAAGTCACAGCATGTATGAAATGTATGTCTGGAGGATAAACTGTTTACATTTGAATGGAAATTGGATCCCTAATAGTCAAGATTTCATTTTGCAGAAAGACCGCATGAAATGAAACATTAACAGTCAACATGAGTTTTGTGTTTTGATTTCTTTATTTCTGCTCCACAGGAGCTAGCCGAGTTGTTGGATGAGGAGAAACTTAGTGGTGTCCCTGTCCTAATCTTTGCAAATAAGCAAGACTTACTCACTGCTGCTCCAGCTTCAGAGATTGCAGAGGGTCTGAACCTGCACACCATTCGAGATCGTATGTGGCAGATTCAATCTTGCTCTGCTCTCACAGGCGAGGGTGTCCAGGTACAAAGATAGTTTGCATTTCTATTTTAATACAATAGAAACCAGTTCTTTTAAAAAAAATAATAAATCGGCACAATTGTTTTTGCACAATTTAATTCATTTAGGACGGCATGAATTGGGTGTGCAAGAACGTCACGGCGAAGAAGAAGTAGGAGTGTTGGTACATTTTTAAGATATCCAGGCACTGCAAGGAAAAACAAACGCTGTGGACTGTGGAATCTTCACCAGCTGGATCAAGTTTTAGCCGATTGATCTCTGTATTGATAGCAGCTGAGGATGCCTAGGACAAGACCTTAAACCCCACTGACTCTAGTAAACCTTCACCACTGTCTCACTGCAAGCTCTGAGCCGCAGACCTCCTGGATCATCCGGTCTACTGTCACTTTACCATTCAGTCGCAACACTAACCTGGGCACCACTACATCTAACCAAACACTACAGCTATTAAAGCCTGACATTCCAAGGTCTTGATTTAAGCTGAAATCTTCCTCTTTTCCTAGACACTGTATGTGCTGGCTAAGCAGAGGCTTGTTACTTCATGTATTGTGGATTAATGATGTGCTATCAAAAATCTCTGTGCATGTGTGCACATGTAAGTGTACACGTAAAATGAGCAAAAACTAGTTTTACAGAGTGCAAGAATCTGATCTGATCATTTATACTTATTTGCTTTGGCAGAGGGCACACAGACTTGATTTTATCCAAAACACTGTTTTGTGTTCATCCAAATAAATTCTTATTTTTCAATTATTTTACTTTTTTTTTTTTTTGTTTCTTTGCTGTATTGACTTCCAAAGAGCATTTTGCTGGCTTGTAACATGTTGGTAACCAAAAAAAAAAAAAATGAAAGACGAGCATCAGGATAGGCCAGAGTGTAGGAAGGATAGTCACCTCTCTCTTAGCAAAGAACATAAATGAAACTGACAGGTACCCTTGTAACAGGTTTAGTTGGCTTAAGCATCTGGTTGTGGCAGTGGAGAAGTGCTTTATGTGGCAGTCTGAGTTTGTCCAATGTAATCACTAGAAAAGGGAAGAACTGACTTTTTTTTTTTTTGGTTTGTTTATTAAGGAAGGGGGTTTTATTTGTTTTACTTTGTGTATTTTAACATTCCATTTCGTAGGCCTCAGTACATCATAACATGGTAAACAAGGTTTATGATGTATGCGCATACATATATCCTTTTACTGTATTTTCTTCTCTTTTGTTGTTTCAAATATTCCACTGTACTGTAAATGATTGTAATGATTGATAATTTTTCAGAAGAGGTTATGAAACACTTTCTAGAGAACAGAATTATTTCTGTATAATAAACATATAGAAACAGCAACAAACTGTGACATGCGTATACGGTCATCCTTTCTCCACAGCCATCACTTTCAAGAGCATGACATTCTTGTTGGTGTCCTTCACTCAGTATTTCACTTTAAACATGTTTTTGTTTTGCATCAGTTGGGAATGAGAATGTAAGCCTCATTTCTTTCGGTTAGACCTTGTATCATACCAAATGTGGGCTTGTGTTAGTTTATGAAAGAGTGGGAGGCTGTTAAAATTAAATACAGCCCACATGCTAGATGTAAGGTGGGCCTGACATGAAAAAGCATTTACCTACTCTAAACACAAGATTCTCCCATTGCTGAATTATTAGCAGATACTGCGTTTAAGTGCTTTTTTTTTATTTTTTATTTGGTTGATTCGGCCTGAATTGAAGCATTGCTAGAATTTTGTTTTTCATTTAATATTTTGGAGTTCTATTCATGTTGTGGTGCCAAAACAATGGTTATCTTCTCAGTTTATGAATTTTTACATATTGTACTCCCACAATATACTATAAAGCCAAAAATCTGTCAACACATGCAGTCAGCATTTTAATTATTCCAGAGGTGTTCACAGGATTGAGGGCAGGACTCTGGGCAGACCACTAGAGGTCTTCCACTCCAACCTCAAAAGGAAACATGCCTTTATCGGACTCTTTTTGTGGATAGGGGCATCGCCGTGCTGGGACAGGTTTGGACCTCTTCGTTCCAGTGAGGCGAAACTATGTAACAACATACAGAGGCATTGTATAAACCATAGTTGTGTGCTGATGCCTTAGTGACAATAGTTTGGGGTTTTTAGTGGTCAGGCATCCACATGATGATTGACCATACAGTATAATCATATGTAGTCTCTAAGCCAGTAAGTAAAAAATGAGGCCCCAGGTGAAGGATGTCTTAACCTGGTAAGGTAGGCAGTTTTCCTACTCTCATATGTTTGGTTTTGTGCCACCAAAACAGGTCTGAACTATCAAGACATGGCCTCCACAAGACTGTGAAGGTGTGCTGTGATGTCTGACCCCTTGATGTCAGCAGCAGATCCTTTTTGTCCTGTAAGGCACGGGGAAGGACCCGCATGGATCAGACATTTCTGTCAGGTACATCCCATACATGCTCATGTGGATTGAGAGCTAAGGAATTTGGAGGTCAAGTCAACACCTTAAATTCTTTGTCATGTTCCTCAAACCGTTTTGTGAGGCAGGGAGCATTATCCTGTGAAGATGGCCACTGCTATTAGTAAATACTGTTTCCATACAGCTTCATACACAAACTGAGATACGTGTCATTGATGCCATGCCATTGATGCTGTAACTAGGGTTAAAGGAACATTTACTTTCTTGATCTTCTAATTTTCTTTCTGTCTTAACCAAAAATTTTAACATACCTTCTCGTTCAGTGTTGTTTCTTTATCTTTATTAGTTTCAACATTGTACGACAATACTACAATATAATACATTGTCCGAAGGAGCTACATTTCGCATTAGAGACACACCCAGATCAATCTCTCATCAGATTCACGAACTAGTCACTTGGAATGGTTTCCAATTGACACGTGTGACGTGTCAAGAGTTAATTTGTGACATTTCTTGCCTCCTTAATGTGCATTAGACCATCAGTTGTCTTGTGCAGAGGAAGTGTGGGTACACAGTCAATAGCCTGCCTCCCTATTAGTGCTACTAATGGATTCATCCTACTAGTGGATTCTTTACAAATCTATATTATGGCAAGAAACCAAGTTAAGTAAAGAGAAAAAAAACAGCACATCATTACTTTAAGAAATGAAGGTCAGTCAATCCATAAACTCTCAAGAACTTTGTATCTTCAAGTGCAGCCACCAAAACCATCAAACGTTATGATGTAACTGGCTCTCATGAGGAACGTCCTAGGAAAAGATGACCAAAAGTTACCTCTGCTGCAGAGAATAAGTTTGTTAGTACGATCAGCCTCAGAAACCGCCAATTTACAGCACCTTAGATTAAAACCCACACAATTGCTTCTCGGAGTTCAAGAGGCAAACACATTTCAACATCCGCTGTTCAGAGGAGACTGCGTGAGTCAGGCCTTCATGGTCGAGTTGCAGCAAAGAAACCATTTCTTCGGAGGAGCAACAAACAGAAAAGACTTGGTTGGGCGAAGAAACACAAGGAATGGGCACAAGATCAGTAAATAAACACTGTCCTTTTCTCTGATGAGTTCAAATGATTAGATTTTTGATTCTTGTTAGGCTTAGAGACCATCAGGACTACCACAGCATTTTACAGCGAAATGTAATCCCATCTGATTTGAAAGAAGTGGGACCATGATTTGTTTTCCAACAGGACAATCAGCCCAAACACACCTCTAGGTTATGTAAGCGCTATTTATCTAACAAGGAGAGTGATGCATCGGATCACCTGGCCTCCATAATCACCCGATGTAACTCCAGTTGAGATGGTTTGGGACAAGTTGGACAGAACAGTGAAGAAAAAGCAGCCAATAAGTACTCAACACATCTGGGAACTCCTTTAAGACTGTTGAAAACCCCATATCAGGTGACTACCTCATGAGGCTGACGGTGAGAATGCCAAGAGTGTTTCAATGTGTTCTGTAATAATATACAATGTTGAAAACAATAAAAATAAAGAAATAACATTGAATAAGGTGTGTCCTAAATTTAAACTAGTACTGCATGTGTACACACACATACAGACACACACACCCTCTGCCTGAAAATTTCTGTCAGGCACCACAGTGTGTGCTATCTTTGATGACAGCACACACTGTGGTGGCCAATTCATGTGTGAAGAAGAGACCTTATGATCCCAGATTTCCACTTTCGTTCTTTTTTTTTTTTTTTTTTTAGATTTAACACAGATTCATATCTGCAAAAATGGTTCTCGCTGTCTGGTTTAGTCATTCAGTGTGTTCGCCTGACCGAGTCATCATGATGTATTCAGGAAATACAGTGAAGTGAAGCCTACCTGGAAAAGGATATACAGTAAAACCCAGACATGAGGCAGAATAGTGAACCCTTGAATAAATATTCATGTACTAAACTATTTTATTTTTTGTTTTCAATCTTTCTGGGATCATCCTAAAGCAAGATTAATCACATTCTGTTAGTGTATGTGAGTACGCTTCACTGTCAACTTGTCAGTGCGTCACCACTCTGTTGTGCATTTGATGTGTATGCTCACAGGGCCGCGGGGCTAGCTGCGTTTGACAGCTGTTTTCCTGTGACAGCTGTGTGTGTGTGCACGTGTGTGTGTGTGTATGTGTACGTGTACGTGCGTGTGTGTGCGCGCACATTTCCCGGCGCAGGGGCCCCCATGAAGGTGTGTTTTACCACCGCTGCTCTACTGGGAGAGACAGCCTCTCAGCTGTTGTGCAGCTGCTGTTTGCATTAGCTGCTCCTGAGCTCAACACATTTACCCGCTCCACACTATGACACATCACAATTCTGTTTCCAAAAGCCCCGGTCTAATCAAAGACATATACAGAGTGTGGGATGAGTCAGCCCTCCAAATATTGCAGAGAACCACTGGTTTCATATTCCTGTAATGAGCAACTAGAGAGTGGGGAAAACTGCTGCTCTGGCTGCCCTGTTTGTTACCTGAGCCCTCAACACTTTCAAAAATTATTAGCGTTGAGGTCTGGGAATTTAGTATAATGATTCTCCAGCTTTGAAACAAAGGTGCAATGTTATCTCCAGGCTTTAACAGTGGAGAAGATCATTATTTGGTATAATGGATCTATTTGTGCAGTAGTACCATTAGTGCCATCAAAATACACTGGTTATACTGGACACCGTGGTCGAATAAGTTTAGGAAGTTATTCTTTTTTTTTAATTTTTTTTTTTAAAGATTTTAATTTGCTAGAATCTGATATTAAATTTAGGCGGCGCGGTGGTGTAGTGGTTAGCACTGTCGCCTTGCACCTCCAGGGTCTGGGTTCGATTCCCCGGCCAGGCTCGATTCCCGTCTCTGTGTGCATGGAGTTTGCATGTTCTCCCCGTGCTTGGTGGGTTTCCTCCGGGTACTCCGGTTTCCTCCCACAGTCCAAAGATATGCAGGTTAGGCTAATTGGCGTTCTTAAAAATTACCCGTAGTGTGTGATTGGGTGTGTGAGTGTGTGTATGTGTGTGTGCCCTGCGATGGATTGGCACCCTGTCCAGGGTGTACCCCGCCTAGTGCCCGAAGTCTCCTGGGATAGGCTCCAGGTCCCCCGCGACCCTGAACACAGGACTAAGCGGTATAGAAGATGAATGAATGAATGATATTAAATTTGCACTCAATTTTTTTAATGAATCAATTAATGAGTTTTTTATTAAAGTTTAATGATTTAATTTGACCATCTCGCTCTCACCGCCCTATTTTCTTAGAACTCAGTAACACAGCTGCCATGTCCAAGAAATTACCCACATGCCTCTGCAGCTTCCTATCTCGAGGGCTTAAGAAGGATTTTGGATTATCCTGCCTGGATTTAGCAATTGGAGTCATATTGTGCTGGAGGGCAAAAATTATAATTCTACATGGTAAATATATTATTCAGCATATAAAGGGCTGACACCATGTTAGAAACGGAATGTGTGGGTGTGTTTGCATATGATTCTTTTTCCTCTTTGCTTAGTCACACTGAGGCAGTAAGGTTGAAGGGACTAAGAAGAAAGAGAGAGAGAGAAGAAACGGAATGCATTAGCCAGCTTGCTAGCAGCATAGTACGCTGGTGTTTGGTTGCTTTAACAATCTTGTGCCTTTGGCCATCTCTGTGTCAGGCGGATTCCTTATGAACCATTCCGGGGGTTCATATTTTCTGTAAAAAGATTTTATATATCCATTTAAACACATCAAGTTCAGACTTCACTACTGTAACCACAATTCTCTTAATTTAAGGCTATTTATGTAGTAATTCATTAATCAGTTACTGATAATATTTACTGAATAACTGCATAAAGAAACGTCAGGAGGAAACTACGTAGTTATATTTTATGACTGTATACATGACTTGTACACATAGGGTCAGTCATGTTCATAAACAAAGATGATCCCGGAATTTTCCCAGTCATAAGGAACATGACTGTTGTGCAAAGCATATAACACAAAACTGAGATTTCTGGACTCTCTGGAAAGAACTGCAAAATCTTAATATTCAAAAATACAAACATTAATAATGCATCATGTCTACCGTATGCATAGTGAGAATACACAATAGAAAAGAACAGGCGGGCAACAAAGCAAGTGTACACCGCAAACACCAGGCCTGTCGTCGTCTTTCAATCACGCGTAGATCCATCAGATAACCAACAGATCTTCAACTACAATAAAGCATGCTTGAGACTGTACATCCTTCCTGAGAGCCAGCATGAAAAAAACAATAATACGAAAACTAACCCTCTCCCAAACAGCTATCTGAGTGGAAAAAGAAGGTTGCATACAGTTGCAGACAGGGTTTAATAATGCATGTTAAAGGAGGGGAGAGCTCATAGCAAATTCTCTTTAATCTGATCAGCTGTCACACATATGACACTTCATTCAGCACAGAGCAGGACTAGAACACTGAAGTAGGGTTTGCTTATTGTGTAAATGTGGGCTATAGTGCACTGCCTGTGATGCTAGAAACCGGGCAAAAGGCCCTGCAGCTGTTCTATCAATACATCTACACATTTATCTTTGTCTCTTCCTGTAGCTCTCTGTCTCTTGCTCTTGATAGCACATCTACACCGAAACTTGGAAAGAAAGAAAGAAGGCAACAATTTATACGATTCGATCTGGACTAAAGGTAGAAGAGGTTTTTAAGGGGTCTTAACAGACATTATCTGTTCTCTCCAGACCTCGTGAAATATGACCAGCGATCACATGCGAAGAGGAGCCTCGACTGAGTTTCGCAATCAATGCTTCTAGAGGCCAGAGTCCTCCCACGGGCTGTAGCCGGTCTGCATGAGCAGCCAGCACGATTAGCATCATGGGACAGTGGAGCGTTGAAAAACAAACCCATTGTGGAATACTTCCGAGCATATGGCGTGTCCACCCACAACAAGCAGAAGGAAGACAAAAAGAAAAGAGAAGATGAATTTTTGTTCAGATCTCACAAATGTGAGATTGGTCACAATGTGTTGGCGGTGCTGCATGTGTGTGTGTGCGTGTGCGTAATGAGTGCGGATGTGAAGGGCAGTGGGAGGAGAAGGGCAGGAACGTTACACTCCATAAATAAATGATGAGCTTCTCTTGGAGACTGATGACTTTCCCTTTCTCCTCCCTTCTCCATCCTCCTGGTGCTGACTCTCTCCCACCACCAAAATTCCACTATGCTGTGCTGTAACCGGACTGTCTTCCATGGCTTGACATGTCACACGGAAACCTGTAACCAGCATCACCGCATCCAAATTTGACAACACGGGAGCACTATAAGAAGTTTGTGAGATTCGAGATGACCCAGTTACTGTCCTGTGCAATTCGAGGCAAGTGTTTCCACCGGCACCAAATACGTAGGTATGATGCAAGCAAGAGCTGGGTAGATTTATTTATTATTATTTATTATAATATTTTTGAAGAGGAAAGCCAGATATTTTAGTCACACCTCATAAAGTCCAACAAATAGGAACTATATGTTCTCTAAGTCATAAACAAATGATTAAACTGGCATGATGAATGATTAACTGTTTCTCAAACATAACTCCCCAACTTTGCTATAATGAATCAAGGCTTTGGAAAGATCACCAATTCACTGAATTCATTTTATATGTCAATATATTATAATTTTAGCTTGTGTCTATCTATGAATGTCTCAGAGCTGAGAACATTATGTGCTGTAGTCAAGGAGATACCTGAAGATTCAACTAAGTTGAGAAAGTCTAAAGTGCAGTTAGATAAACATTATTCAGAAAAAAGCTTTCTCAAAGTTGATAGACTACCAGTTTATAGTTAACAAAACAATCAGTGACCATTGCAAAATTATTAGTAGTATTTTAAAAAAATGTCACACCCAACAAGTGGTGAGCACATGGATGAATGTAACTTTAACATAAAAGCAGAGGATTAGTTTGTGGGCCAGGCTTGCATTTTGTGCTTTGTCCAAGCAGAACAACACTGACACTCCTATGTTCCAGGATGATAATGTAGCTGTAGGAGGCACAGGGTCAAATCTGGCTGGGACTTGTTCAACAAGCATGATGGAACACTGAGATCCCATTGAAAAATTATGGGATTATTTAGAACAGCTAAAGTCAAACACTAAAATAGGCATCCTTTATATGATCTTTAGCTGAACTGTGCATCCAGTGTGTGGATGAAAGAGTGGATGAAAATAAGTATGAAAATAAAAATGCATAAATATAATTATGCTCTCTAATAAATTTTGATTAGTCTCACAACCAAGTGGTTTTATTATGGCAACACTGTTGTTTAGTCCCAATCCTGCGTTATCACCACATTGTGTTCAATAGATACAGTATGCTCTTACCTTCAGCATTCAACATAGCCATGTTGTTTTCTCAGATTTTTTTATATGTACACTGTTACTCCATTCATGATTTATTACCGAACACATTTCTTCCACAAAGTTGATGGTCCAGCACCATCCTTCCAAGTTTTGATAACATGTTGAAGAACTCTTAACCCAAATATTTTTTTAACTCCCATGAAAAAAAAAAAAAAACACAAAACTGTCTCTGTTAACTGCGGTTTATTTATTATTTTTTTTACATTAGAGCCACACCTTTGTGTTGCACAAAATATGTACAAAAAGACTATTCTGTGGTTTCCTCGGGGTATTCCGGTTTCCTCCCACAGTCCAAAGACATGTAGGTTGGGTTAATTGGTGTTCTCAAATTGCCCATAGTTTGTGAATGAGTGTGTATGTCTGTGTGATGGATTGGCACCCTGTCCAGGGTGTACCCCGCGTCATGCCCTAAGTCTCCTGGGATAGGCTCCAGGCCCCCCCGCGACCCTGAATACAGGATTAAGCGGTAATGACGATGAGTGAGTGAGTGAGACTGTACTGGATGTTTTAAACCCCACATTTAATACTCTCTTGAAGCACAATGAAGCAAATGATAAGAGGTTCAGTAGTCCGTTGTATTTTCGTAAAAAAAAAAAATATGTGGAAAAAAAAAAAAAGTCTGTAATCATTTTCTATTCAGGCTCAGAACAGACCCTTGGAGTTCATGGAAAATCTTTCTGGACTGCTTAAAGTCACAAACAGGAAGTTAACAGATTTTAGCATGTTCCTGACAATCAATGCTCGGCCGTGATCGCACAAACCCACTGAGGTCCACTGGAGCTGACAACATTTTTAAAGAGCAAGGAACCCACATCTATATAATTGATCTACAATTAAATGTTGCTGATCATCATGAACATGCCTTTCCTGTGCTTTGCATTCAGGAAGTTACCCTTCCCAACGGAAAGCAGAATCCAGGAAGATTAGTTTAAGTGTAGTAACTCTGCGAAATATAGGAAAGACATGTGAAACATGTGAAGTGGGCTCCTGGAGCCTTTCCAGGAGTAAGACAGATATTTGAGTTCAAAATGTACGTTGTTTAATTCCTCCGGAGTGATTATTTCTTCTAAATAGAATTAAGACACACCAGTTGAATAAAAAAAAAAATACTAATATGTAATTGTAAACATGATACCAGATCCTGTTGCCTTTTAGGCAATTACATAAGAGCTCACTCCCAGCTTGCCCCATGTTAAACATGGTTTTGACCTTGGGCAAACAGCCACACAGTCATGGTGTGGTTGAAGAGAGTAATAAAAACAACCTCATTCTTAACCTTTTTAACCATCGTTTTTTAACCCTTACCTTAAAAACCACTTCTATTAAGAAAAAAGGAAGTTCAGGCGTCATATAGACACAGTAAAAGAGCTGCCCCCCACCCAATTTATTATTACACAATAAATAACAAAACAAATTTATGATATAAAGATGCCTACTCCTGCGTCTCCCCAAATGCACTAAAGGCTGGAAGATGGGGCAGAGAAAGGGCCTGAAGCTGGCCCTGTGCAAAGACTAATATTATCTGCTCTGGGTCAGTAGCATCTGCAGTTATCCCAGGCCTATTTTAAATTTTAAAAGCACAGCCACAAATTCCCTCTAAAAAAAATGTCTGCACAGAGGCGGACAGGGGTTTTATACACTCGAGAAGGAAGTTATGTGGTTGGGAGTGCCATGAGGCTTACCTCGACTAATATAAAATGAAAAAGTGCCATTTCAATGCAATGGTTGTTTTGCTTGAGACAAAATTAAAATACAGAGAGCAAAAGGAAAGGAAGCAAGAAAAAAAAAAGGAAACAGAATGGTTAACTGGTGACGTAGTGTTTAGTAGAAGGTTCTCCATACAGGCTGTAGAAGTCAGGGTGTCTGTGGCTCTGTGAGGTGCCAATCCAGTTGCCACGCACTGAGATGTTCTGCATTGGCTGGGCCATTGAGGGGGCTGGGGGGGGCATTGGGTGCGAGAACTCTTGCGCCCAGGCGAAAGAGGGTGAGCGTGGGTAGGAAGGATGCCCGTGGTGTCCGGACACAGAGGGCATGCTGGAGCAGTAGCAGTTGTCCACTGTACACATGAGTATCTTACGGCCATTGTACTGTGGCAGCATAGCCTGCTGGGTGGAGCCAGGATTGGGGTAGTGGGCGGGACTAAACACTGAGCTGGAATGATGGACAGCCTGAGCATCGCTAACTTCTGTGCCGCCACTGTTGAGGCTCACGATGTGTCGGGCAGAACTGCAAGAGGCCACAGATGGCCCTTCGTCAGAACTGGTACTCGGAGCCAGGAACTGCTGCTTGTTCACAGGACCTGACGAGGGCTCCATAAAGCTTGCGCCACTCTCGGGAAACGCAGACGAGTGCTTGCGCTTTTCAGATCCTGAGCTGCTCACTCTGCACTGGTAGACAGGAACACTCTGGAAAAAGTGTGCAGGAGCGGCGAAGGGTGCTGGACACAGGACATACAAGATCAGAATAGAACTCACAGCTCAACAGAGTTTCTAAAAAAGGTGACTAGCAGCAGTGATATACCTTCCAGCATTTTGCGTAGGTTCTTCTCCTTTTTAGTAATCTCAGCGAGAAAGACTTTAGAGTTAAGGTGACCTGCATTGTAAGGAGGTAGTGCACTGTCTACTGATGTCTGAGATCTGGGAAGTGAAGGCATTTAAAAATGGATCACGATTTAAAACTCACAATTCTTCGCTTATTAAAATGTATTATATAGTCAATATCTTACCTATCCAGGAGGATTTTTACAGGTTTTGTATTCTGTAAATCAAAAGAAAAAGAAGCAAACATTAAAGGAAAAACAGTCTATATGCTGTTTTGTTACTTCCTTGTTGTCTGAGAGCATGGAAAAATCTGGAAGCTAGATCTTTTGACGAACACATTGTGCTGAAGTATTTCTCACAGGTATGGCCACATTCACACTGTGCATTTATGTGAGTGAATGTGAGCATGTGGGCGTTGGCGTCTGCGGGGGAGATTTACAGCACAGTGCATGCACAAGAGACTGATAAAGAACAAAAAAAGGAGGTGGGGGTTGAGGGAAAGAAAAGAAACAGGCCTCACCTTCATGAAGTTGATATTCTCTGCCTTCTCCAACAAGACCTGGGCAGAGCTGAGCATCTTCTTGGCCTCCTGGCGCCGCTCATTGAGCTGCAGGACCTGTCTGGAGTTTTCCTGACAGAACTTTGATCGTGACTTTTCCAGCACATTCAGAGCCTTCCCCAGGTCCTCCTCCAGGAGCTGCTGCATTTTCTGATATTGCAGGCGCACCTCTTGTTTCAGCTGATCCACCTTATCCTGTACACAATAAACGCAAAAGGGTATGTGTGTGTGGAAATAAATAGCCACAACAGAAAGGCACCAGAACCCCTAGTGCATCACAGCCTCATACACGCTGCCAGACCCCAAGGCTGCTGACCCGGCCTCCAAACTCCCAGATCCCAATCCAATCAAGCACCCATGGTCCATGGAGGCCCCATCCCATAATCCACAGCACTGAAAGGATCTGCTGCAAACATTCTGGTGAAAGAATGGTCTAAAGCCCTATTCGGACGAGACTAGTTTTACATGGGGTTGTTAGAGAAATTTCTGTTTCACAGACATACTTGCCATGTCTGTCTTTTTCTCACACGACCTCTGTAAACATTCCAGAGCAAATTACCTACTGTTTTTCAGCAAACTCGGTGGTCCTCTGAGAAATCTATTCCCGTCTGAATGCAAATGTCTGTGATTGCCGAAAATGTTTTCTTTTGTGTTTTGGTCAACGTGAGCTACCGTACTATCTCTAGCGTGCCGGTATTCAAGTTTGCGCACCAATAATGGATGTAGATGTCTTGTGCAACACCCACATGTAAAACACAGACACTCCTACCTCCGTAATAAACATGGAGATGTTAGTCCCGTCCGAATGCGTACATGAAATGACCGACGTCGTCTGCAAAAAATTCTAACTCAAACATCGTTTGGAAAACTAGTCCCGTCCGAATAGGGCTTAAGATGCTATGAAGTCTATAGTAATCCTTTTTCTGGTGAGCAAAAAAGTTTCTCGAAACACATAAAACCTTAGGGGGGGTTGGCTACAACACAGATTCCTGTTCTTGACTGAAAGGAGTGGAACCTGATGTTCTGACATCATCATGGGCACAGATTCACCCAAGCTGGACGGCTAAAGAGTATATAAATGGTTGTTCTGTTCAGATATCTGCATGGATGTTTAGAGAGAACAAGGCTTCTAATACACACACCAAGAAATGTATCAAACTACGAGGGAATGACCCAAAACACAATGACCCAAAATACAACAACAAATGTCTTCAACAAGGGGGGATAATTGGCAAGCACCCAGTCACAGAATCCTAATCCAACAGCACACATTTCTGTGGAAACTACGGGGAGAAACTCTGAAAAGTTGCAAGCCTGAGAAAGCATCATGAAAGAAAAATGCAACAGTTTGGTGATGTGACCGAACTGCCAACTTGGTATAGTTATTTTAAACAAGAAATGTGCAAAAACAAATGGTACGATATCAGCCTTTATTTTCTTTACATTTATTAGTTTGAATACTTATGCTCTCCAGAACACTGGACGAGTGTCATTAAGCTCCCGAACACATTTAAATGTAAATATCACAAAATTGATAAAGCTGAAAGTCTGATCCATCATCTTTTAATGTTAAATCCAAATGTTTTCAGTCAAACGCATAAACAAAAAAAAGAAATGGTCTTGCCTTCCAATACCTTTGGAAAAATATTTAGTCAATAAACATGTCTAAATGTTTGAAGCTTGGTTTTAAAGCCACTGAAAATATCCAGATTTGGTCAAAACTCTCCTTTGTCAACTGGTACTTTGTGTTGGAAAAATTCAGCTGGTACATACTGGTATTTCAACCCCCCACTACAGAGGTGCCTAATCCCAAAGGCAACAAGGCTTACCACTGACAAACCATTCTTTACAGAAAATGTATAACATGAGATGTGCGAGGACAAAGGGAGAAGGAAGGAGGAGAGAGAGAGAGGATGTGTGGGTGTATCTAAATGCTTTACATTATTACCTCCACCTGCCGTTTGTCTGACTCGAGCTTGTACAATAGCTCTTCGATGTCCTGCACTCGATCATCGATACGATCCTGCTGTTTCATCAGCATGTGCTGAAAGACAACAAGAAATCAAGCATTAAATCACATTCAGACTCGATATAAATGAAAATATAGATTTTTTTTCATTTGGGAATATACAGTACCATACATATACCGTACAGTCAAGTGGGAGTAGCACGCATGGAAATCAGAATGTACAACTGCCCAGTCTCAAGAGAAGGCCTGCAGAACCAACTAAACACAGTATTTTCAGTCACCTCTGCAGAGCAACCTCCAATATCCTGCTGCCTGTTTCGGCATCTCTATGACAACCAATCCAAGCAACCGTATTAAAGCAAATGAGGAAAACAAAAGCTGTGAACAATGAGACTAATTAATCCAAAACACTCTGTTTTCTAGGATACGGGCACATTTGCCCATCTGATTCTGCCCCTTATCATTAGGTGTCTGGACGAGTCTTAAATTGGATCTGGAAGAAGGCGCTAACCCCCAAACATGCCCCATCCCCCCAGTCAAATCAAAGCATGTCAAAGCCTGGCTTTTATAATCCCCTCCATTCTCTCTCACTCTTGCCAGCATGACTGGGGCAGAAAACACAGCACCTAAAAAAAAGAAGAAGAAAAAAGAAAAAAAAAAAAAAACAGCACAGAATCCACAACATACTATATGACGTACTATTTCAGTTTTAATCTAATAACAGGATATGGCATACATCAAACGGGTAACCATGGTCGGGAAAAGAGAAGCCAGCTTCCAAGACAACAAATCTTGTGCTTACATGTGTTTACATTAATCAGCATGAACACAGAGATGGAGGGAAAGAGAGTGAGAGAGAGAAAGCATGGTTATCTTGTGCTTTTTCCCTTTTGTTTGTGTGCGTCAGTAACAGATTGTTAGCTGGTAGAGAGTTTGGGCCCTGCATTATAGTGCGAGTGTGTCTGTGTGAGATGGCTGTAGGGTCGTTGCTTTTTCAGGCAATATAATAAGAGAACAGACACACACATTCTTGGGGCCTCAGCACTAAGACTCAAAGAAATCAACTTCTTATTTAAAAATATACATTACACTTGTCACACACAAAAACTAATCAAAGATTTGATATTTGATAAACAAAGACGTTTCTAAAGAAATTAAGCAGCATTTTATCAAGATTATTTTAATGTTCAGTAAAAGACGTTAGTAGAAGTACGTACACCTCTACAGTCCTTTGACTCAAGCTAAGGCTTGTGCCATCTGTGGTATCAGAAACTGAATTAGCCAACGTGTTACTCAATAACCATAAAGTGAGCACAGGAAATCATATATCAAGAGTTCAACAATGGCCAAACCCCAGAACATGACAAATACGCTCTGATTGTGACGGGAAGTACAGCAAATTACCGCACTCCTGCTAACACACATAGTAGCGTGTTTCTCAAAGAACTCTGAATATTTATTCTACAGTTAGAATAGGCTCTGAGTGTTGAGATGAGTGTATCCATATACCGTATTTCCATCTGTCCCGCTCTCTCCTATTTCAAAACCTCACAGATGTGCAGACATGCTCTATGCGCTCCTTTTGTTCACACGGCTGAAGGTAACATCTAAAGACTATTTAACACGACCAACAGTAAAAGCTGTTTTTTTTCCCCTAACAAATATAAGCTTTTTAATTGCAGTGATGCAATGAAAAGGCTTTTTTGTAGTGTTTTTAAGCTCTTAAAGCTGAAGTAGATGGGAATTCAGGCACAGACCAGAATAATCTGGTTGCTATGAGTGTGTGTGAGGGGAGCCTGTGAATTTCATAGCTAAATGCTGAGAGAGAGTTGATTTATTTCTGCAATTTGTCAGAGAGTGCCCTGTGACTCAAAACAGCCCACTTACATTGCAGGCAAAGACAAAAGGTCAGGCATCAATACAATGCAACGCTCTGAAGGAGGAGTGTGACTTTACAGTGGGATGCAACACTTTTACTGTACACCCTATATTGTATTCATTCATAACGAGATGGTACTGGTCATGAAAAATTAGATCCTTCATGACTGTTCTCTAATGAATAGTAACCATGACTCCCTGCTCAAAACATGTCCAGAGCCCAGTGCAGTATTAAAGGAAAGGTCAACACATTTCAGGCTCTTCCTCCTCACAGCAGGCCTGTGGGAAGAATCCCATCGATCACTGAGCTCGACTGACTACGTTCTCCGACAGGCATGCTGTGTATTCATCACTTTACAAAAGCTTTCAGAGAAGAATCCAAATGGAAAGTTCTACTAGATCATCACTGATTGGATGTCCAATCAGGTTGTTCCTGTCCATGAGATCTCGCTGCATCAACTAAACCAACATGTGGCTACTGAGACGAAAGTGACATGGTGAAAAAAAAACTGAAAAGAACTGACCACATGAATTAGACCAGAAAATATAGGCCGTGCTAAAAATATGGCATTGCGTTTAGCACCGATTGACTCTCTTATAAGATTAGAAAGGATCTGCCCAACAAGATTAAGCGATGAATAGTCAAGCTATCTTCACGTACTGTTACATGGAATGGTCTGTGAAGGTCAAACAAGCGTATACATACTTATTGGAACCTTATTATTATTATTATTATTATTTTAGGTGTTTACATCATTAATTATTTTATGAAAATGCATAATTGGACAAATAACTTTTCAACTGTTCCATATCCAGGTGCGAGTTACTGCCACAATTTCACTTAAGTACCCAGATGAAATGTCTACAGTTGATTTCAAGTGTGATATTTGCATTTAGAATCTGTTGCTCTTTACGCCATTCCTAATGTTTTGCTAAGTTCTTAGCATGTATGCAAAAACAAAAGTGTGGTGGCTGACAGAAGTATCTTCATGGCCCAAAAAAAAAAAAAAAAAAACGTTCACTACAGAGGTAGGCGTATCCATGTTGGATTCAACAAGCAAGATAAAATAAGCACATTCATAGGGTCTATGGCAAGATTTGAACTATTGGTAAACCTTAAAAGCAGTCTCCCCACATTGGAAAAAGCAACATGATCAGGTGGTGGCGGTGTGTTAAAGTGCAGATGGACAACAACCTGAAGAATACAAGACTTTTGGTTAGACAAAGAAGTGGAATGTTCCGCAATGGCAAGTCAATCCTCTGATCTAAATCTAACAGAGTACAAATTTACCTTGCTGAAGGCAAAACTAAAGTCTAAACACATCAAGAACAAGCAGGAACAGAAGTCAGCTACAAAAAAAGTCTGGCAGAGTATTACCAGAAAAGAAACACAGCGTCTATGGGTTCCTGAATTCAATCATCAAACACAAGTGCATTTGGAAACCAAGTATTTAAAATGACTTATGATTATGTTAGCTTGTCCAATTACTTATGGTTCCACTCCCATATGCTGTGGTAGACAGCTGAAAATAACAATGCCAGTATACAAATATCCATGTTCCTTGGCTTGCCACTGGCCACGGTTTGCATAGCTAATTAGCTTGCATGCTCAGACATCCTGTGTGTGTATGTATGTGCGTGCGCACGTGTGTATATATGTTCATTTCTCCTTTGCATTATACTTATTTTCTTACCGGAGCTTGTACTAGTTTGCCTTTTGTTCTAAGGAAATGAGTAGAAAGGGAAAAGAAATCATATTACTGTCAAAATCAAGGCTCACCAGCCCTTAGGCGTAACAAAGACCTCAAAAAGATGATACGACTTTCACAATCTATGCTACAGACGTCATAAATTCTTTATATTCTCACTGAATCTTATAATGTTTTATACGGATGTGAGCAGATCAAATGTAGTTCATAACATAACATGCATGCTTGGGGTCATCAGTTAATTAAAATGAATAAATTACAACAACAGTGGAGGTATTTCTCAGGTTTCTTCGCTTCATGTTTATATAACTTGTTTTCTGCGGTGGTCTATTGATTTATTTATTTTGAGTCAATTGAACATGATGGCGGCAATCAGTCTAATTTTGATCCAAATGCTTATCTATAATTTAAAAGGTTGTTTTAAAATCATAACATGCATTAAAAGCACAATAAAGATACACTGCCTTGCCAAAAGAAGGGTCAAATTATTGGGCTGAATGAGGCAAAGAAAACAAGTAAGGGGATGTGAAATGACTGGAAATGGGTTAAAGGACGCTTCAACACATTACCGAAACCTGGAAGGATAGTGCTGAACAGTCGACTTTGCAAAAGAAATGTGGTTGGAGATCATTTAAACACTTAGTGAAGTTGCATGGTAAAATAAATCAACAGTAAACCATAGCTATGTTTAATAGTAAAAGTAAGAGCATTTGTATACGAACACAATGTGAGGAGAAGGTGAAGGATAGGGTTTAAACAGCTGTATGGTCATACAGAAACCACTTGTTAGTGAGGCTTATCAGAATAAGGCTTCAATTTGTTAGAGAGCATAAAGACTTTGGAGCAACAGAAAAATGTTATGTGGTTTGATGAGTCCAGTCCGACTCGGTTTCAAAGTGATGGGTGCATCGCTTCATGCGCTTCCCCTCTTACCCTGATGCACCCATCAGTTTGAAACAGAGTCAGACTGAACTTATCAAACCACATATCATTTTTCTGTTATCATCAGTCGTAGTAGCCACTGTACAAGCCTCTGGATGCAGTGTTATAACCTGGGGTTGCTTCGGTTTGTCACATAGGCTCAGCAATATAATGTGGCAATAAAATAAAGTCAACTGATGACCTGCATGACGAGGAACGAATTATAAAATAATATTTCAAGTTTTTCTTCCCTGATGGCACAGGCATAATCCAGAACTTAAATTGCAAAAGAGTGGCTCTGGAAGCATGAGGAATCGTTTTCACACATACTGCTTGTAAAATCTGAGGTAAAGAATAAAGGGTTAAATATCTACCTAAGCAAAGTGTCCAAAGAGATGCAAGGATGTGCGACATGCTCTACCTTCCCACCCACCAAACCATAATCAAATGTTCAGGTGATACCTTTACCTCAGAGTTACTTTTCATTTTTCAAGCACGGTTAGCTCTTTCATAAATAGCTGGGACACGCTAAGTTTTGAGGTATCTGAAATGGATTCAATACTGCATAGTGCTTACCAAGACAAGTAGAACACTGTTTGGACTTGTTTGTCTGCAGATTTCATTAATCCAACAGAAATAATTCTGTGAAGCATAAATCATATTTCTCAAGCTTTTGGAAATCCTATTAAAATATGATAATAGCTCAGTTGACGAATGATCAAATTTATGCTGAACTAGCTCTCCAAACAGCATTAGAACTATGTCTTACAGTACCACGTATTCCAAATGCCTGTGTTAAGAGGAAAAAGTCAATACTGTGCACAAGGTTTTAAATAATCTTTTCTGTTGTGCTGGAAGTCTTCCTACTGCAGCCACATGCAAAACAAGTAAAACTGGAAAACAAGAAGATGGGGCACAAAGAGACATGACAAGGACAAGGGTTCAGCAGCACAAGCCCCACTTCCTCCAAGGGCTCTCATATGATGTCATCATTAACTGGAATGAGAATGCACTTGTTTGCAGGAGGAACTTCCTGCCTCTGCTCTCCCTGGAACACGCATTCTTATCCCCCGCAACTGTACAACTGCTCGTGTCCCTGTGTATGTGTGTAGGTATACATAAATATACACTCATAAATATACACCAACACACACACACATACACACACAAACACAATATATACACACACATACATACAGTATGTTTCTGTAGCTGCAGAAGACAGAACAGAGAGATGTGTGTGTCTTCCAACAGCAGCTGTGAGTAGCATAAGTTCGCCCCCTAACTCACCCCACCCCAATTTGCTGAGTCTTGGCTGCCTTAGAACCCATGACACATTGCCCATCTGAAAAGCATTCCTCCACGCATCCAGGAGTCACGCCTGCCAAGTCCAGCAGCAGCTCACCTCACAACAGCTCATTATTCTTTGTAAAGCAGCTGCTGAACCACCATGCAGTCTTCCTCATACACTTTAGTGAGTCTTAGCTACTTTTCACTACCACACATCTGTCACGTGACTGGATAAAGGAACACCAGGAAGTTGCATATGTTTGTTTGGACTTAACTTCTCAGTTACATCCATATGATTAGACAGCTGACGGATACTGGCTTGTCAGCTCGAGTTTATTCAGGAGGTAATAATCCCTTACTGTTAAAGACTGAAACAAAAGGGTCAGATGAACAATTTTGTTCAGGCTTGTTTGTTTCTGTTTATTGTTGCCTTATTACCATTTGTCCCAGAGACTCACTTATACACACTTTCACACAGAAGATTCGGTTTTCAGCTAGTAGGCCAATCAGATTTTTAAAAATGCATTAGCTGAAGCTGGGCGATGCAGTACCCAGGGTGCATAGTACATGATGTTATAGAGTCAGAAGCAAATTGGAGATGTAGACATAGATTCATATATTGAATGTGTTGTTGCTATTGTGATGACATGCTAACAAAGAAGAAGTATGGAAGATCACAGCAGGGCAACAACGATTATGAGCAACTTGCTCAACGATTTTAAAACGTATCTGTTCCTCAAGTGTGAGACTACAATCTTGGGTTGCCCTTTTTGCTTTCTAATGTGTATATATCTAATTTTGTTATAATAATGTAATAATAATATAGTATCATTCCTCTTATTATTATAAAACCATATAGGATTACTGGACGTGGAGCCACAGTGGGCAGTGATGCTGCCCTCACAACTCCAACTTTCCTAACTCGATCCAAAGCTTGAGTTACTGCCTGTGAGGAGCTTCTATTCATGCTGTACCTGTGTCCACAGAGATTTCCTCCTGCTTCCCAAAAAACCTGCCAGTAGGTGTATTGGCTACACTATATTGCCCCTAGGTGTAAATGAGTGTATGCATAAAGCCCTGTGATTGTGTTCCCAGAAAAGCTACTGCCCTGGCTTACTCGAACACAGTTTTTATATTTCTCAGAAGACTAAAGAATGAAAAAAAACATGTTTTTGCTTTGGCACTACTTGTGTATCTGTGCTCAGTCAGGAAACTTGCCCTCCTTTCTGTGAACTCACAGCTCAGGCCAACCTTTTGACTGGGCTATTTTGAAATGACTGCCTGTAAGCCAAACCATCCCCAGAGAAGAGAGACGGATAACTTCCACTCACCCTTATATCGTTCTGACGCAGTTCCACGTCACAGACGCCGTGTCCATGGCCGACCGCACACCTGGAGAAGCAGCAGTAACGACAAACAGCCACCTGCTCGGTCTCGCAGTGATACAGTCTGTACTCATCGTGCTGAGGGCAACTCCAGGCCCGCACATCTTCGACATCTACCAGCAGATGCCCGGCATTTGAAGATGGTTGTTGAAGGTGTGTTTGGATGTGCGACTGGCAACAGGGCGCGTTGCAGCGTAGGCATACTTTCTGCGCCGGAAGTGCGGGTCCACGTCGGCACAAGATGCACTGCAGTACAGCTGGTTCTTTCTCTGTGTTCAAGGCGTTGAACTTCTCCACTATATTGATTAGCTTGATGTTCTTGTCGAGGCTGGGCTTCTGCTTGTACGGCTGATTGCACTCTGGACACCGCAGAATGCCCACATCTTTAGCCCAGGCCTCACTGATGCAGCCGTGGCAGAAGTTGTGCTTGCATGGCAGCTGCACTGGGTCCACGAACACATGCAGACATATGGGGCAGATGAGCTCCTCCTCGAAACAGTTCTTCCAGGCCTCAGCCATCTCAGCTGCTTGGGCAGAAGACATGGAGGCCAGTGTTAAGTTTAGAGCCTATTAAACTGTTTAAAATAAATCGCCAAGAAGTTGACGCGCTGGTTCAGTCATCCTCGTGGCGCTCTTATAAAAATAAGCGTATGACTCTGCTTGTCCACACAGGCATAAAAGTCTGCATAAACAGCTGTTGATAAGTCTCCATGAACAGGCCAGGGAGCACCGCTTCCGCCCCTGCTCAAGTTAAATCAGCAATCAAATTCCACAGCTGAGCCAGAAATCAGGGCAACCAGATCGCCACGGACATGTTACTGAAAACCTGCTTGTATAAGAAACCAAACCAGGAGTCCTGGTTCTCTGATATGAGACGCCTATGTCTGTCCTAACACATTATTTAGGCTGTGTGTGCGTGATGAGAATGGAAGTGCACAGATTGTTCACACTGATCCCTGTTGCAAATCTAAAAAAAATAAAAAATTAAAATTAAAATCAGGACAGTCAAAAGTTGCTAAGAGCTTGTAATGGAACTGGACGAGGCTGTAGGAAGCTGGGGAAGCTCCAGTATCTGCTGTGAGGATGTGCTCTAGTCTGGAAGTTGAACTCGGATGATAAATCCCTGCATAGTCCTTACAGTATATGTATACGTTTCTCTAAAAGAGGTCTCTATAACGCGTCCAATCATGGACAAAGTTTAAGCCACACGTGAGTCGGATACCCCTAGTCCGGAAACGGCACCGAGTTTGTCCCGTGCAGCAAAACAGATATCAATTAGCCGGGTCATTTGCGGTCTTTTTAAATTACATACTTGCCTGGACACCGTGAATGTGGCGCAAGAAATTGTTATTGAACTCTTCTTTATAATTAATACGTAAAGCAAGCGTTTCGTACAGACTGTCAGTTGTAGTAGTCGTTCTGCGAGTCGGTAGATCAAACAAGCCGCCTCCGTGCTCTGAAACGTTACAATGTTGCAAAAACCAATTCAAACTAACAAACGTGTAAGAGCATTAATTAATACGCGTTATGAAACGTTCCACGGAGCTCGAGCGCTCTCTTTCTCTCTCTCTCTCTCTCACTCTCACACACACACACACACACAAACAAACACTCGCACGCAAATCTCTTGATCAAACTCCGCTGTGAAGCTATTCTCTTGCTATCTATAGTCGTTAAATGTTAAAGGGTTTTCCGAAGCGCGTTACCTCTCCATGTCCAGGCTCTCAACGGTCACCTGCGCGCGGCTCACAGCTGCGTCTCGCGAGCGTTTCACTTTAAAACGTCATTATTTGTTCTCTCGCTTAAATATTTATGTATTTCACACAGACACAGTTCTTCTTCTTAAAGAGGACAAGAGCGCTTTGCCCTCGTTATCGTTTTCTGTCACCAGCCATCTTGTTTTTCCTGCTTTTTAAAGCGCGTTTGAAGCGGCGTATCTGTTTATTTTTCTTCTCATGTGTGTGTATACTCCTTTATTACGCCGGAGCCGTCCAAACCAGAAACACAAATACTACTGCGCGACGGTTCGCGAACAGCATAATCAGCCTTCAAAGTGTAACTCCATCAGCGATCCGGTGGATATCCGCCGTATTCCACTCTGTGTCCGTGTTATTATTTATGATTTCTCTCTCTTTCTTTTTTTTAAAAGCAAATCCTTGATGAGAGGAATGCAGGCTTAGGACTGCAACTCAGGATACAGTTCACATTTACACCCCCTCCTTTCCTCGGTCACGTGACCCATCAAGGACTTGATTCATAGAAAGGGGCGGGGCGGATTGATGAAGGGCGGGGTTTCATTTAAAACGGCAACATCTCGAGATGACTTTACGGATTTTTAAAAAACGATCTTAAGAATTTAGAGATTAAAACACATCGTTTTGTTTCTGTCTATTGTATCATACACTTGTATCATACACTTTTTACACCGGTGATTGTTTAGAATGTGAAACTGAAGGCACTGAACTCTTTAAATAATGGTTAAAACGACAATATGCATATAAAGGGGAAATTCAGCCGCGACTCTAAAAGCGTCTGTGGGCCCCACCACAGGCAAAACGTATTAGCCGATCTGTACCATCCATGTTAATAGAAACACCTGCTCATGTATACTGGATAGTTTTTATTTATATCAGCCAATCAGCTGGCAGGAGCACAATGCATAAAATACACGTTAGTTAATGTTTAAAAAAGAAGGATCTGATCTCTGTGATGTCACTAATGGCATGGTTTGAAGTATTTCAGAAACTGTTGATCTGTGAATTTTGCCATACAAATCTCTAGAGCGGTGCGGACCCGGCAATGTAATATAGTGTATGTTTCTTAGCTTGAAATAAAAATGTTATATCAATTGACTGTTTGTTTTGTAAATTTTCTTGTGAGATTAAGGCTAAACATAACAGTTTGCCTGTTTGACATCGTTGTCATGGCAAAGTTTAAACAAAATGACATAGGTAACAGGATTTCACATTTGCCCTTCACCCAAGTGCGGTGATGATTATACGGTCGAAACATGCAAAGACAAGCATATTTTTATGTGCCAATATTTAGGCAGCTTTGGATTTTGTAATTTTTGTAATTTTATCATTTGAAATAGAGTGGTTCATGTGTCCTCACTGCAACGGAAGGAAAATCCCAAATGTCTAGAATGGCAGCAACAGATCAGCTTCGCTTTCTCTGTCCTCCTGGATCAGCTGGTGAAATTCTCCGTGTTCTATTTGTGCTTGAAGGATGTGAGAAGCACGAGGACAGACACCACGGGATTGCAAGATCGTGAGCGCTGGAAAGAAAGAGAAATCGGAGCGGTTTCTCACGCCTTTTTAGTCGTGGCATTTGAGTGACCCATTAGGGCATCCTGTAACTTTTACTTCAAAATCATTTTGATATTACAGTGTCTTACTGTGTTTATTCAGGAATCAATAAAAATACACTTTGCTTATTTATAGTTTGTTTAGGCATGAAAATCATTCAGGTAATTTTTCTCTTGTAAAATGTTTTTTTTCTAAAATTCTTTTTAATGTTGAAAGTTAAAAGGTTCACAAGCAACAATTTGTAGACAAACAGTTCCATTACTCTTGCATTAGCTTGGTGTCATGAACCCGCACAGCCAACCCAGCACATCCAGGTCTTAACTCCATCCAAGGTTTTCCACACTCCCTGAGCTGATTACCTGAGCACACCTGCATCTAATCCGGCAATCTACTCTCGGCTTTAAAAGAACGGCAAGAGCTCCACTCATTGCCGATGTATCTCACTTGCGTGCCTATTTCTCCTGTCTCTCCTGTTACCCTAGTGTTTTTTCTTCCGTGCTCGACCTTGCCTGCATTCTTTGGATTTCGTCTCTTGCCTTGCCCTTCGGATTGTCGCTATCGTTTTGGACTACTCCCCGTGTATGACCCTCGCCTGTTTATCGACTCTGCCTACGGATCTCTCCTGTGACGCTCTACCCAGCCTTTCTCTCTCATCGTACTCACAAGCCCCGGTACGTGTGTGTGTTTTGGACTAACGTGTGCTTGTGTGCACTTCCGCGATCGCGGACAACAGCGCTTCACCAGCGCGCTCGCTTCTCTCTCTCACTTCCGGATTCGCGGAGATTCCGCCTCGTCATTTGACACGCCTCCACCCTCGTCATCGAGGATTCCCCACACAGCCTGTTTCATAAGCACAGCTTTCTCCCCTCGGCTCTGACTAAGCCTTTTGACCTGCAATACTTCTTCCAAGGAGATCATCTATCTGCTATTGGGTTCTTCCCTGTTTAACCACAACCCTGACAGTATACATCGGCCATGGCTAACCCAGCAGACTTGGATCAATTAAGACAGGCGCTTTCACAACAAGGGGTGCTACTGGGCGCTCACCAACAAAGTATTCAGCAGGTTACCCAGACACTTTCTACGATCACCACACAACTTCAACAGCTACAGACCCGTTCTCCTTCAGTCCCAGCACACACTCCACATCACGAACCCCGGCTCCCTAACCCACAGCCTTACAATGGTGAACCAGGGACCTGCCGCTCCTTCCTATCACAGTGTTCTCTGCTGTTGGAGCTCCAAGCCTCTTCCTTCCCCACTGAACGCTCAAGGGTGGCCTTTGTTATCACACTCCTCACCGACCGGGCCCGTGAATGGGGAACCGCAGTTTGGGATGCTAATGACCCTTGCTGCTCTTCTTTTAAATCATTCACTGACGAGATGAGGAGGGTATTCGACCGTTCCCACTCGGGTCGAGAGGCAGCCAGACATCTACTGGAGCTTCGCCAAGGCCCCCGTTCCGCCTATGATTATGCAATCGAGTTTCGGACTCTCGCGGCCTCCGCAAACTGGGACACACAAGCCCTTTATGACGCCTTCCTCCACGGTCTCTCTGAGGACGTTAAGGATCACTTAATCAGCCAAGAACTCCCCAGCGATCTTAATGGTCTCATGGATTTAGCCGGACGCATGGACGCCCGATTGACTCAGAGACGTCGTCCGCGAACCATCTCGACACCCAGGTACCCTGCTCCGTCTGGGCAGTTCCCCAGGCCTGCCTCTCCACAAAGCCCCGGACCAGCCCCGGAACCCATGCAGGTGGGGCGTGCCCGGATCTCCCCCGAGGAGCGTCAACGTAGAGTCCAATCAGGTTCCTGCCTCTACTGTGGCCAAACGGGCCATTATCGCCTCCTATGCCCGTTAAAAGCCAATCCCCTCCGGTGAATCTAGGGTCCCTGGAGGGGCCGACCATCAACTGTTCCCCTAGCACACGCCCACTCCTCTCTGCATTTATTATAGCACACGGCAAAGCTCACGCTATCCCTGTACTGATTGACTCTGGATCTGATCAGAACCTGATCTCCACCGCAAAGGTCAAGGAACTAAACCTCTCGACGCTAGCACTGGAGAGCCCCTTGGCCGTTCGGGCCCTCGATGGAACCTCCCTGCCTGTCATCACCCGACGGACGGTCCCGATAACCCTCCAAGTGTCTGGCAATCACACAGAGGAAACGTCCTTCTTAATCATGCAGAACGCCCATTCCCCTATAGTTCTCGGACGCCCATGGCTGACCCGTCACAATCCTCACATAGACTGGTCCAAGAACACCATTCTGGAATGGAGTCCTCTGTGTTTGTCTACCTGTCTTAAGTCAGCTCACTACTCTCCGGCCATACCCTCTGACAATGAAGAATTTCCCGACCTCTCAGCTGTTCCTACGGACTATTCGGACCTCAAGCAGGTGTTCAGTAAGTCACGGGCTCTCTCTCTACCACCCCACAGGCCATATGACTGTGCTATTGACCTCTTTCCGGGCTCAACGCCTCCCAAGGGGAGACTGTATTCATTGTCGTCACTAGAGAGGGAGGCCATGGATAGATATATATCAGAATCTCTGGCTGCCGGAATCATCCGTCCTTCGTCGTCCCCTGCTGGAGCTGGGTTCTTCTTTGTGGCAAAGAGGGACAAGACCTTACGGCCGTGCATAGACTACCGAGGTTTAAACGAGATAACAGTCAAGAACCGTTACCCTCTTCCACTAATGTCGACTGCCTTCGACCTTCTCCAGGGAGCTAATGTTTTTACTAAGCTCGACCTCCGTAATGCTTATCATCTAGTCAGGATCAAGGAAGGGGATGAGTGGAAAACGGCCTTTAACACCCCATCGGGACATTATGAGTACCTGGTGGTGCCGTTCGGCCTCGCCAACGCTCCGGCAGTCTTTCAGTCTTTGGTCAATGACGTTCTCAGGGACTTCTTGAACACGTTTGTATTCGTTTATCTGGATGACATCCTGATTTTCTCCCGCTCCTTGGAGGAACACAGAGTGCACGTTCGTCAAGTCCTTCAAAGACTTCTGGAGAACCAGCTATTCGTGAAAGCAGAGAAATGCGAGTTCCATTGTCGGACGACCTCCTTTCTTGGCTTCATCATCGCCCCGTCTAAGGTCCAGATGGACCCAGCTAAGGTGAAAGCAGTGGCCGACTGGCCTAGACCAGCCACTCGAAAGGATCTCCAGCGCTTTCTTGGGTTCGCGAATTTTTATCGTCGGTTTATCCGAAACTACAGTTCAGTGGCTGCCCCGCTCATCGCCCTCACGTCCATCAAGAACCCTTATCTGTGGTCTGATCAAGCGGCGGAAGCATTCACCAAACTCAAGGGTCGCTTCACCTCAGCACCCATCCTCACCCAGCCGGATCCCACTCTTCAATTCGTGGTGGAGGTAGACGCGTCAGACTCCGGAGTCGGGGCAGTTCTTTCCCAGAGATCCCCAACCGACGACAAGCTACATCCCTGCTGCTATTTTTCTCGCCGTCTTTCCACCGCAGAGAGAAACTATGGGATCGGCGACCGGGAGCTACTCGCAATAAAACTGGCACTAGAGGAATGGAGACACTGGCTCGAGGGGACTGAGGTCCCATTTCTCATTTGGACGGACCACAAAAACCTGGAGTATCTCAGATCGGCCAAACGTCTGAATGCCCGCCAAGCGAGATGGTCATTATTCTTTTCCCGCTTCAACTTCTCGCTATCCTTCCGACCAGGGAGCAAGAACACCAAGCCCGATTCCCTCTCTCGTCAGTTCACCTCAGTCACAGATGAGGCTCCAGTTTCCACCATCCTGCCTTCACTAAGCCTCATTGGGGCCACCTCCCTTGACATAGAGTCCCTGGTTAAGCGGAGCCTCGAACAAGAGCCTGACACCCCAGAAGTACCGCCAGGCAAACTCTTTGTACCACTGATGGCTCGCCCCCAAGTTCTCCAATGGAGCCATAATTCTCAATTAGCCTGTCACCCTGGCGGAGCCCGCACCCTCGCTCTGTTACAGCAGCGCTTTTGGTGGCCTTCAATCAGAGAAGACACCCGCCGATTTGTCGCCGCCTGCGACATCTGCACTCGCAACAAGACAGGTAATAAGCCACCGGCAGGTCTCCTCAGGCCACTTCCTGTGCCCCACAGACCCTGGTCCCACATTGCCCTGGACTTCGTCACGGGGCTCCCAGACTCTGAGGGCAACACCTGCATTCTAACCGTTGTCGACCGCTTTTCCAAAGCCGCCCACTTTGTTCCCCTCGTCAAACTTCCCTCTGCCAAAGAGACGGCCGAATTGCTCATTCTGCACGTCTTCCGCCTTCATGGCATCCCAGTGGACATCGTCTCCGATCGCGGACCCCAGTTTTCTGCCCAGTTCTGGACTGCATTCTGCAAACTGGTGGGAGCTACTCCCAGCCTTTCCTCCGGTTATCACCCCCAGACCAATGGGCAGACCGAAAGAGCCAATCAGGACCTGGAGACAGCGCTTCGTTGCATGACCTCCAAGGATCCCCGCTCCTGGAGCCGAATGCTTCCTTGGGTAGAATATGCACACAACTCCCTACCCACGGCATCTACAGGCCTCTCCCCATTCCACTGCTGTCTGGGATACCAACCTCCCTTATTTCCATCCCAAGAAGAGGAGGTGGCAGTTCCCTCTGCCCAAGCGTTTGTACGACGTTGCAAGAGGACCTGGCTGCGGGCGAGAGCTAGACTTCGCCAGTCAATTACACTTTTCAAACGTCAGGCCGATCGTCACCGTTCTACCGCCCCTGCCTATCGTGTTGGACAGAGGGTCATGCTCTCCACCCGCAACATCCCTATAAAGACACTCTCCCGCAAGATCTCTCCTAGATTCATTGGTCCATTTACGATAGTCAGGATCATTAACCCTTGCACAGTCAGACTGCTCTTACCATCCACGATGCGACGCATTCACCCCTCATTCCATGTTTCCCAGATAAGACCCATTGTATCCAGTCCACTGAGTCCACCCACCCACCCTCCTCCTCCCCCACGGCTCATTGATGGTGGTGAAGCTTTCACGATTCGCAGGCTCTTGAGGTCACGGCGCCGTGGTAGGGGGCTCCAGTATCTCGTGGATTGGGAGGGTTATGGCCCTGAGGAGAGGAGCTGGATACCATCTAGGTTCATCTTAGATCCCTCACTCATCGCTGACTTCCACCGTCAACATCCGGAGGAGCCATCTCTGACGCCAGGTGGCGTCCGTAGGAGGGGGAGTACTGTCATGAACCCGCACAGCCAACCCAGCACATCCAGGTCTTAACTCCATCCAAGGTTTTCCACACTCCCTGAGCTGATTACCTGAGCACACCTGCATCTAATCCGGCAATCTACTCTCGGCTTTAAAAGAACGGCAAGAGCTCCACTCATTGCCGATGTATCTCACTTGCGTGCCTATTTCTCCTGTCTCTCCTGTTACCCTAGTGTTTTTTCTTCCGTGCTCGACCTTGCCTGCATTCTTTGGATTTTGTCTCTTGCCTTGCCCTTCGGATTGTCGCTATCGTTTTGGACTACTCCCCGTGTATGACCCTCGCCTGTTTATCGACTCTGCCTACGGATCTCTCCTGTGACGCTCTACCCAGCCTTTCTCTCTCATCGTACTCACAAGCCCCGGTACGTGTGTGTGTTTTGGACTAACGTGTGCTTGTGTGCACTTCCGCGATCGCGGACAACAGCGCTTCACCAGCGCGCTCGCTTCTCTCTCTCACTTCCGGATTCGCGGAGATTCCGCCTCGTCATTTGACACGCCTCCACCCTCGTCATCGAGGATTCCCCACACAGCCTGTTTCATAAGCACAGCTTTCTCCCCTCGGCTCTGACTAAGCCTTTTGACCTGCAATACTTCTTCCAAGGAGATCATCTATCTGCTATTGGGTTCTTCCCTGTTTAACCACAACCCTGACACTTGGAACATATTTTGAAACTTTCTGAAACTTGAATGTAAGTTGCTTTAAAGTTATAGTTGCTTTGGTTTAAGCTTCTGATTGACGTGAAACAGTCAAACATTTTTCCCCACTAGGAATTTTGTCCCAGACTTCATAACACATGAATGTACAGTCGTGGCCAAAAGTTCTGAGAATGACACAAATATTAGTTTTCACAAAGTCTGCTGCTAAACTGCTTTTAGATCTTTGTTTCAGTTGTTTCTGTGATGTACTGAAATATAATTACAAGCACTTCATACGTTTCAAAGGCTTTTATCGACAATTACATGACATTTGTTGGACCTTCTATTTCAGGACCTCTGCAACTCGACTGGGCTCTCAATCAACTTCTGGGCCAAATCCTGACTGATAGTAACCCATTCTTTCATAATCACTTCATGCAGTTTGTCAGAATTAGTGGGTTTTTGTTTGTCCACCCGCCTCTTGAGGATTGACCACAAGTTTTCAATGGGATTAAGATCTGGGGAGTTTCCAGGCCATATGGACCCAAAAGTGATAACTTAGTTATCACTTTTGCCTTATGGCACGGTTATCCATCGTGCTGGAAAATGCATTGTTCTTCACCTAACTGTTGTTGGATTGTTGGAAGAAGTTGCTGTTGGAGGGTGTTTTGGTACCATTCTTTATTCATGGCTGCGTTTTTAGGCAAAATTGTGAGTGAGCCCACTCCCTTGGATGAGAAGCAACCCCACACATGAATGGTCTCAGGATGCTTTACTGTTAGCATGACACAGGACTGATGGTAGCGCTCACCTTTTCTTCCCCGGACAAGCCTTTTTCCAGATGCCCCAAACAATCGGAAAGCGGCTTCATCAGAGAATTTGACTTTGCCCCAGTCCTCAGCAGTCCATTCACTATACTTTCTGCAGAAGATCAATCTTTCCCTTATGTTTTTTTTGGAGAGAAGTGGCTTCTCTGCTGCCCTTCTTGACACCAGGCCATCTTCCAAAAGTCTTCGCCTCACTGTGTGTGCAGATGCGCTCACACCTGCCTGCTGCCATTCCTGAGCAGCTCTGCACTGGTGGCACTCCGATCCCGCAGCTGAATCCTCTTTAGGAGACCATCCTGGCGCTTGCTGGACTTTCTTGGACGCCCTGAAGTCTTCTTAACAAGAATTGAACCTCTTTCCTTGAAGTTCTTGATGATCCTATAAATTGTTGATTTAGGTGCAATCTTAGTAGCCACAATATCCTTGCCTGTGAAGCCATTTTTATGCAACGCAATGATGGCTGCATGCGTTTCTTTGCAGGTCACAATGGAAGAACAATGATTTCAAGCATCACCCTCCTTTTAACATGTCAAGTCTGCCATTCTAACCCAATCAGCCTGACATAATGATCTCCAGCCTTGTGCTCGTCAACATTCTCACCTGAGTTAACAAAACGATTACTGAAATGATCTCAGCAGGTCCTTTAATGACAGCAATGAAATGCAGTAAAAAGTTTTTTTGGGGATTAAGCTAATTTTCATGGCAAAGAAGGACTATGCAATTCATCTGATCACTCTTCATAACATTCTGGAGTATATGCAAATTGCTATTATAAAAACGTAAGCAGCAACTTTTCCAATTTCCAATATTTCTGTAATTCTCAAAACCTTTGGCAATGACTATAAGTTGCCTGTTAGTCATAAGCAAATTTAATAAGTCATGTGCTTAACTCCAGTGCATCCAGTGCAGTCTATAATTCACCAACTCACAAACACACCCAGTAAATCTGGTAATTAACAGATTAGTTGAATCAACTGTGTTTGAGCAGAAGGATCATCAAACTGTGTTGGACACTGTCTTTCCGGAACTGGAGGTGAAGAACCCTGATCTAGAGTTTACACATAATGCATTCAAAAACACACTATGTGTAAGGGCTGCAGGCTAAAACATCTTGTTCAAAAAAGAGTGGCAAGAATGGTCTGAGCTGCCAGGAAGACTAACTCATATAATTACTTTTTACGCCCATGATGAGCAGAAAATCGTATGTTCAACTCTCTAGTTAGGAAGAGTCTGTGCCCACAATAGCCTCGGATTCTTGTTCGTGGCTGACAAAAGTGTAACCCAGTGTCGTTTGCTGGTGTAGCCCATACACCTCAAGGTTTTATGCATGCTGACCCACCCTTCTGCTCATTACACGGGAGAGGGCGAGTATTTGAGTTACTATAGATTTCCTGGAAGCTCAAACCAATCTAGTCATTTTCATCAGAATTCTCATAAGAGCAAAGCATTTAGACACACATAACTCTTGCTCACTATGTTTTTCACACAATTGTACGTAAATTCTAAAGATTTTTGGGTTTGAAAATCCTAGATCATTCATTCATTTATCTTCTATACCGCTTATCCTTTACAGGGTTGTGGTGGCCCGGGGCCTATCTCAGGAGATTTTGGGCACGAGGTGTGGTACTCCCTGGACAGGGTGCCTATCCATTGCTCACACTAGGGGCAATTTTTGTGACCTAATCTGCTTGTCTTTGGTGGAGCCCACTAAGCACAGGGAGAACATGCAAACTCACATTATACACACACAGACCCGAGGGGGGAATCAAACCCTCAATCCTGAAGGTGTGCGTCCACAGTTTTATTCCAGGATGCCACCCCAAGGTGATCATCAGTTTCTGAAATACTCAACACCAACAACCATACCATGTTTAAAGTCAGAGATTACAATTTCTTCCATTTTTTATGCCTGATATAAACATTAACTGAAGTTCTTGACGTGTATCTGCATGATTCATGCATTGTGCTGTTGCCCCACAACAAGCTGATTAGATAAGTGCATAAATGAGTAGATGTACAGGTGTATATATTAAAATGGATGGTGAGTGTACTATTACATGTACATTGCAATTAAATCTTGCCTTGACGCTTTGTTAATCAAATACCAATCTTGAACACTGGCTCCTAGACATAGGAGTAAAACTTACAGTAATCTGGAATCTCCTACAACCTTTGGTGTTCTTTGAGGTTTGGGGAATATCAGTGAAGGTGATGTTCATTTTAAAATGCTCTTTTAAACTATATGGGAGGGCAGGCACTACATTTCTATATGTTTTATATATATATATATATATATATATATATATATATATATATATATATATATATATAATTTATTTATTTTTTCTGCTACTGTCACGGTTTGGCTATTTCAATACAAACTCAACATATTAGACAATGTCTCTGATATTCCATACACAAAGTATATACAGTGGTGTGAAAAACTATTTGCCCCCTTCCTGATTTCTTATTCTTTTGCATGTTTGTCACACTTAAATGTTTCTGCTCATCAAAAACCGTTAACTATTAGTCAAAGATAACATAATTGAACACAAAATGCAGTTTTTAAATGAAGGTTTACGTTATTAAGGGAGAAAAAAAACTCCAAATCTACATGGCCCTGTGTGAAAAAGTGATTGCCCCCCTTGTTAAAAAATAACTTAACTGTGGTTTATCACACCTGAGTTCAATTTCTGTAGTCACCCCCAGGCCTGATTACTGCCACACCTGTTTCAATTAAGAAATCACTTAAATAGGAGCTACCTGACACAGAGAAGTAGACCAAAAGCACCTCAAAAGCTAGACATCATGCCAAGATCCAAAGAAATTCAGGAACAAATGAGAACAAAAGTAATTGAGATCTATCAGTCTGGTAAAGGTTATAAAGCCATTTCTAAAGCTTTGGGACTCCAGCGAACCACAGTGAGAGCCATTATCCACAAATGGCAAAAACATGGAACAGTGGTGAACCTTCCCAGGAGTGGCCGGCCGACCAAAATTACCCCAAGAGCGCAGAGACGACTCATCCGAGAGGCCACAAAAGACCCCAGGACAACATCTAAAGAACTGCAGGCCTCACTTGCCTCAATTAAGGTCAGTGTTCACGACTCCACCATAAGAAAGAGACTGGGCAAAAACGGCCTGCATGGCAGATTTCCAAGGCGCAAACCACTTTTAAGCAAAAAGAACATTAAGGCTCGTCTCAATTTTGCTAAAAAACATCTCAATGATTGCCAAGACTTTTGGGAAAATACCTTGTGGACCGACGAGACAAAAGTTGAACTTTTTGGAAGGTGCGTGTCCCGTTACATCTGGCGTAAAAGTAACACAGCATTTCAGAAAAAGAACATCATACCAACAGTAAAATATGGTGGTGGTAGTGTGATGGTCTGGGGTTGTTTTGCTGCTTCAGGACCTGGAAGGCTTGCTGTGATAGATGGAACCATGAATTCTACTGTCTACCAAAAAATCCTGAAGGAGAATGTCCGGCCATCTGTTCGTCAACTCGAGCTGAAGCGATCTTGGGTGCTGCAGCAGGACAATGACCCAAAACACACCAGCAAATCCACCTCTGAATGGCTGAAGAAAAACAAAATGAAGACTTTGGAGTGGCCTAGTCAAAGTCCTGACCTGAATCCTATTGAGATGTTGTGGCATGACCTTAAAAAGGCGGTTCATGCTAGAAAACCCTCAAAGCTGAATTACAACAATTCTGCAAAGATGAGTGGGCCAAAATTCCTCCAGAGCGCTGTAAAAGACTCGTTGCAAGTTATCGCAAACGCTTGATTGCAGTTATTGCTGCTAAGGGTGGCCCAACCAGTTATTAGGTTCAGGGGGCAATTACTTTTTCACACAGGGCCATGTAGGTTTGGATTTTTTTTCTCCCTAAATAATAAAACCCCTCATTTAAAAACTGCATTTTGTGTTTACTTGTGTTATCTTTGACTAATAGTTAAATGTGTTTGATGATCAGAAACATTTTGTGTGACAAACATGCAAAAGAATAAGAAATCAGGAGGGGGGCAAATAGTTTTTGACACCACTGTATACTGTATAAAAAGAAAAAAAAGAAACGTCCCTTTTTCAGGACTGTGTATTTCAACAATGATGTGCAAATCCAAATAACTTTACAGATCTTCATTGTAAAGGGTTTAAACAATGTTTTCCATGCATGTTCAATTAACCATAATCAATTAATTAACATGCACCTGTGGAATGGTCGTTAAGACCTTAACAGCTTACAGAAAGTAGGCATTTAAGGTCACAGTTCTAAAAACGCAGGATACTAAAGAGACTTGTCTACCGACTGTGAAAAACACCCAAAGAAAGAAGCCCAGGGTCCCTGCTCATCTGCGTGAACGTGCAGTAGGCATGCTGCAGGGAGGCATGAGGACTGCTGATGTGGCTAGGGCAATAAATCGCCATGTCCGCACTGTGAGACGCCTAAGACGACGCTACAGGGAGACAGGATGGACAGCTGATCATCCTCGCAGTGGAAGACCACGTGTAACAACACCTGCACAGGATGGGTACATCCGAATATCACACCTGCGTGACAGGTACAGGATGGCCACAACAACTGCCCGAGTCACACCAGGAACACACAATCCCTCCATCTCACAGCTAGAACTGACAAATCTGGTCCAGTCCATGAGGAGGAGATGCACTGCAGTACTTCAAGCAGCTGGTGGCCACCAGATACTGACTGGTACTGACTGATTTTGAGCCTCCCTTCATTCAGGGACACATTGTGAAACATTTTTAGTTTATGTCTTATGGTGTTGACTCTTTTAGTGTTCATACAAATATTAAGTTTACTGAAAGTAAAAAAACAGTTGAAAGTCAGAGGACGTTTCTTTTTTGCTGAGTATACGTATACTAAAAATTCCAGTCTTGCATGGCAGTGTGCATCTGCATTCATCTTCAAACCATCACTTGTGTGCTGACACACACACTGGTCACAATTCCAAAAAGTGAGTTTATGAGCCTCATAGACAATAAGGAAAGGGTTCTTAATAAACAGAACATTCTCTTAAAATTTTACCATAGAAAAAGGTTTAGGTTTAAGTTTCTTTTTTTTTTTATACAACTTAGAATGCCAAAATGAATATACAATATTTATGTAAATAAACTTTAATGCAATTCAATGGTAAGAAAAACAGGCAGTTTAGTGATTGGAAATAATATTAAAAAAAGACAAAACTACATCAATCAAACAAACAAACAAGAAAAACCTTTAGAGTTTAGAAAAACAAAAAAAGGTTGCAGTTTTTGAACCTACTCGTCCCCACAAACAACTTGAAATCCATAACATGAAAATTAGTGGAAAGGTTAACCATTGCACTTTAAAATGGTTAAAGAATTCAACAGGGGGGGAAAAGAAAAAAAAAGGGCTTTTTATCTCCCAATATATAAGGATGCAAATTAAATACCGACTTTGGTATAGAGTAGCAACTTGCATCAAAATATTGTTGATCACAGTTTTCAAACAGGCACTTGTGTATTTAAGTTCAAAGTAATTTCAACACACCAGTAACTTGTGATATAAAAGGTAGTCATTACAGCTTGAAATCATGCGAAGCAGTTTGTTAAAAGTTTTGTTGGTAAAATATTTGCTTTAGGCAGCAAACATTTCTTAGTGAATGATTAATGCATGTGTTTTTGAATAATGCAGTAAAATACTACTAATAATTCACAAAACAAATTCAGCAATGTTTAGACTGGCAGTATATCTTTATAGCATTAGAAATAGTATATTTTTAAGAAAATAGACCTTTGGCATAAGCAAACCTTTTGCAAGAACATTTAAAGTAATGTATTCCTTTTCAAAGCAACTGCTATGCAGATTTACATCAGTGCTTCCTTGTAGCACAGAAACGGTTGGGGAACATCTGGAAGGGCTATGAATTTGCTATGCCCAACAATTAAAATGCATAAACATGCTTTTATTCAGCCTCTTATCTGCCTTCATTAAAAAAAAAAAAAGTAAAAATCAAACCGTTAGTTCTTGCCTGATTGCATTCCCATAAGGTCAATAGGTATTTTTGTTTAAATTTAGGCAAGTCATGCTTCAACGTGATGCAAATATCAGTCTGGGTTAATACACACCCCAGACAGCTACACTGAACAGTATAACCATCTCAGATAATCAAAAACTTATTCAAAAACATTCTCTATATACAAGTTACAGGCACACAGGTAGACTTTTGAAAATAAATGGCATGAGGGTATTTGGCCAAAATGCATTCAACAGTAACATCTGAAGAGTAAATGCGATGATGGAGTTAATACTTGGTGATACAAGGCATATTCAGTGGCTTGTGCCAACAGATGTCTGAGAGGGAGTCAAGTGTCTACGTGTCCATTTCCTCCAACTGTGTATAAGCACGAGTCTCTGTGGAGCCCCTGCAGCTCTGCACTCCTCTAGAGACGTGGGGGAAGACACAGCTTCTCAGTCTTATTGAAGCGGGCTGTCAAACACAGTATCTGGCAGGATAGAAATCTTCAGCTTCTTATCAGGCCAGCTGTATTCCTTTGGTAGCTTGGACTGAAAAACCCGGGACATTTTTAAGAACAATGGTTGATAAATTCTTTTTAAAAACAGGTCATTATGTGTTTAGTGAACAGCTACCTCATCACGAATACTCAGATCCTGAAGGTCGCCTAGCATGCGCTCCACAAACTCTTCCGTTAGAAGGATCTAAATAAGAAAAGGGTACTTCGTTATACCTGTTCAGTGAGCATGCTATTCAGCTATGTAACACCGTACCGGATATTCATTACCTGGAGCCAAGGACCATGAGCAGCGTAGGGGTGCTCTTCTGTTGCAAATGCACCCTCCACTCCAGTGGATACAAAAGTGATTGCTGTGTCTCCGTTGATACTTTTATATGTGAAGTGCCTCCCATGAAGCAGGCGACCTCTGTGAAAGACCGAGAAGAGGTGAAAAGCGCATTTAGTAATGACAGTGGCTTGGTTGCTACAGAGATGAAATTCTCATAGATCGCCCTCAAGCTTTAACAAACGCATGGACCTTTGATTTCGTCTAAGCGAAATGAGATTACACTCGCATATTACAGTAAAACCTTTTAATGCCAACACTTGGGCCTACTGGAACTGGTCTAAAGATCTGCTGGCTAAGGACATCAGTAACATGTTATAAACTAGGCTATTCTTACAATAACACTGAAGGGATCAAGTAAATCTTAAAATAACAGGATGTTAAATAAAGTAGTGCATAGTAAGTCACATTCCCATGTGGACGAGGAAGGGCCCAAACATACTGACTGTACTGCAGGACTATTGTGCACTAATAAGTCTGTAAGATGGGAAAGAAAGCATGCCTGAAAGTCCAGAAAGTCTGTAGATTACCTAAGGCACAGTGGGAGCAGAGTTCCAGACTCCTGATTGAACTTGAGGTGCACACTCTCCAGCTGTCGCGTCCTCACCAGCTCATGAGGAACAATAGCAGATGAGCTCTCACTTTCCAGACTGTCCTTACGGCTTCTGATGAGGGTGGAAGGAGGGGCGAGAGCAGGGGCAAAACAGAGAGAGAAAGACAGATGAAGGGAGAAGGAATGAATAATTTTGCATATTTAATTTGCTCCTGTTTTCTGCTGTCACAAAGATAGACTGCTCAAAAGATCTCTAGGCATAAAGCAACAGTCCCTTTTTCTTACCCATAAGACAAACTGATTAGTACTCACACACTGGCCCAGAAGCAAGTCAATCAACTGCCAGTGTGAAACTACACACATGTATATTCGGAACCACATTAGAAGCAGCCCAGCTCAGAAACAGCTTCAATTTCATTATAAAGGTAAGGTTACTTTACCAGTAACAAACTAATACTATGAATAAGATTAAGAGATTTTTATAAAGAAACAGTCAAAAGCCTGGACACACCTTCTCATTCAATGTTTCTGTTTAGTGATTTCCCCCCCCTACATTTTAGAACAATACTGGAGATTAAAGCTATAAAATGACACATGACATAAGATAATTCCATCCATTTATCCATCTAGGAACCTTCTTAGGCCAACTGGTGGCCTCGGAGGCCAATGGTGAGTTACATTGTACTTATTCCCATTTTCCAACCGTGGTAGGACTGGTCAATGTTCACACGCATTCACATACTACAGCCATTTTTGGAAACACCAATTCGCCTAATCGACATATCTTTTGACTATGGGAGGAAACCGGTGAAGCCAGAGGAAATGCAACAAGCACGGGGAGAACCCTGGAGGTGCAAGACAGCAGTGCTAACCTTTAAGCCGTCATTATGCTATTAGGTAATTAAGTAACAACATTCGATTGCTATTTTAAAAAGACATGACATTCAGCTGTTCTGAAATAATTCTTACAAGAACAGTATTCTCAGGTCTATTTGCAAAACCTATCAAGCACCATGATGAAACTGGACCATCTCAGGAAAGCAAAACCAAAACTTCTCTGCTCCAGAGGAGTTGTTAATTTAAAGTTCAAAAATAACCAATTAAGTGCACCTCCGATTAGAAAGCCGTTACAAAGGCTTTACAGAGCATAAGTAGCAGACACATCCCAATATCAACTGCTCAAAAGGAGAGGATTGCATATTTTGGATGCCTTCAGCATTGTTCCATTAAATTAGATGGCGTGTTCAAACTTTTGACTGGTAGTGTATATGACAGTAGTGATGTGACATTGGCTATAAAGCAAACTATAAATCACTAAACAAGAAACATTAATCCACAGCATATACATATTTTACATTTTAAAAGTGAATTCGTTTCCCCTGCACGGACATCATTTTGTGATCTTATTGTCATCAGACATCAGTTAACCTTTTCAAAGCACCTCAGGTGTCATGGTGAAGGAAAACTAGCACTGCCGTACCAGCCCATTCATTTGTCCAAAGTAATTCAGACATATTCTTAACGCAAAGTTTAATTATTCAGGTGTAGGGTAAGCAGAATCAAAGAGAACTGCCTTGCTACAGAACTGCCCCTTTTGCATTCAATAATAAATGGTTAATCATAGCAGTTGACAAATCTATAGGATATACACACACACACACTGTGCCTCACAAATCACTACATGGCGTGTACACCTATGGATTTTGAACAAAACATAACCTGTGGATACTGAAGCACCATTTATATATATATATATATTAAAAAAAATTAACTAGGGAACATTTTGTTCAGGAGTCAGCATGTTTTTGTTTTCTTTTTTTTAATTTACTTTTTCTATTGGTTGGCTCTTACCTTGAGTTCTGCTTGCTCTGCAAATGTCCGACTGATTGTCTAAAGAGAAATTAGGGGTGAATTTGTACCACAGCGAAGAGAAATTAATGCAGTTACCATTACTGTCGAGAGGAAAAATCAATTTCCATTTTTTTTAAAACAAGGCACTAAGAACAGAGACAACCATTACCACATTTTTTTTTTCAGGGGAAGAAATGCTTTCAGCACCTCACAAAGCATTACGATATTTAAGGTCCAACTGTTCATGTCACATCTCATTAGTAAATAAATAAATAAATAAATAAAAAGGTAAAGCTTTCTGCATGAATGCTACAAGGAACCTACTGTACCAACGGTCGTTGACACTTGTAAAGCTTCTCTTACTTAAAGGTGCTTTTTGCCATTAAGCACTGAGCGTTCCAGAGTATTGTTTTTGCTGTATTTTAAAATCTATCAAAAATCCAGTTCTCAAATTTCTTGAGGATGTTTGCTGCATAAATCCTACATAGTGACAAATTTTTTCTAGTCATTATAAAAATTAACAAATATCAGTCTATTCAGAATTGCCAACTACGACAGACCACTAGAGGATTTCATTAAGAAGCTTTGTAAACAGTACTGTACATAAATATCTACAATGTCGAAATCATTCATGCAAACAGCAGAACATGCTTAAATATAATCCAAAATGTATGAACTATATGTTTATCTGTAAATACATGCATTTATTTACATTTAGAGGGATGGCAAGAATGGAAAAACCATTCCAGGCGACTACCACATGGAGCTGATTGAGAGAATGCCAAGAGTGTGTTCATCAAAGTAAAAGGTGGCTTTTGAAGCCAATCAAAAATATAAAACATATTCTGGATTATTTAACATGCCTTTATTAACTAAATAATTTCATATTTGTTGTCATAATATTGAAATGTCTTGAATATTAATATACAATGTTGAAAACAATAAAAAAAAAAAAAAAAAAAGTATGTCCTGATTTTTATTTCTTTCTACAGTGTAACTGAAGACATCCAAAATATGCAATGATCTTCTTTGAACAGTTGATGTTGAGATGAGGCAACTCCAACTGTGTTTAAAACAATGCAACAACAAGAGAAAAAAGAATGCTTCTCACTATATGTTTTTTAAATGTAAAGCATCACACAGACTGCTGCAGTGCGTGAATGCTTGGCATGGCTAAAGAAAGACACAGCAGAACCTCTACTTTTGGCCAGGAGGCAAGGTGAGCAGGACAAGATGGGCAGAACACAATAGGAGGCTGAGATCACCCCAACCCCCTATTGGGTAAAGTGTTGAACTGTGCATGACTGCATTGAGATCAATGAAATGAAAATAGACTGTCAAACACCTCAGCTACCCACAAGGAGCATCAACACAAAGAAGAAACAGCTACAATATGTTTAAAGAACTATTCAGAACAGGCTTTGCATTAAAAGCGAGGTGAACGTTTATCAGACAAGTCATGCTACTCTGCACTAGGGCTGGGCGATAAAACGATAACGATATGTATTGCGATAGACACATGATCGATATCAATAAAAAATGTGTTCGATAAAATGTTTGATAATTCTTACTCTTTGTCGGAAGAAAACAGAGGTTGCGAAGCTAGTTTGGTTGCTGTCATCCGCATTCGCTCCGGGACCGGCACTAGGACCCAGAAGTCGTATGGTCGCGATTCAGGAAGCATAAAAGGAGACAAGATGGCGCTTCACATCACTCAGTCACTGAGTCTGCCCATGCCGTTTCCGGATCTTATGTGAGTACTCACCATTTTGGGTCCAATTCCTGATTGAGTATGTGTTGCTAGAACGCGGGTTTAATCGTGTAAACTCTTGCTCTCGGCGTGAGAGAGTTCTTGCAATAACTCACATGGTTATCCTGCCTGTTCACGCTATTTGGGTTTACCGTCCACTAGTCTGCTAGTCCGCCTCCGGTTGCCTGTGACGGTTGCATTAACAAAGGCACTCGTTCTCTGGTAACCTAGCAACATAGGGAGTGATACGCTATCGCCAATCATGTAACAGTATCACGTTTGGTTGCGCCATATCGTTGTCTCGTGCTGGTCTGCTGGATTCCTCTTCATAAGTAGAAAATGCACTTTGCATTATTTTATTACACTTTATTAAGCGTTTCTTACATATTCTTTCATTTTGCACCTTAAATGTTAAGACATAATTGTTAAGTGTTCATTGTGACTTATGTTTACATTTTAATTATTTGAGTTTTCCATGGTTGTTGACATTTCTGTCTTAATAACTAAGGGGACTATGATCAGAGGAAGGTTAAGTTTAAAATAAAAATGTTTAAATGTAATATATTTTTCTCATGGTCCTTATTTTAAATGGGTCATAAAAGATATCAATAATTACCGATATCGACCGATATGAAACACTGATATCATGATACAGTTTTCAGCCATATCGCCCAGCCCTAGATAGCACTACACCTACTAACACTACTTGAGATCATTGTGGAAAGTACTTATGATCTGTATCCACAGTATGTCAATAATTAATATAGAAATATGCTCATAGCTACTATACTGCTTTACTACATAGATATACCATATTAGAAATTTCACATTACTTACACTGCGCTATATTTTTACTATTTAATTACAATTTACAAATACAGAAAGCAGAATGACTGCCTGTGTGTCTCACTGTTTTTTCCATTTGTGAATTTTCTATTAAAGTATTTTAAGATGCACTGCTTCAAGTCTTTTTTCATCAAAGTTAAAGTGCTGTGTTCTGACACAGAGCACAAGAAAACCAACAGTGATGGGAGATAGACAAAAAAAAGTGCACATTACATGTAAATTAAAAGATAGTATATGTTGTTATAAAGTTAGGTCAATACATTTTTAGAACAAAGCTAAGTCAAATGTAAGTGTGTGTATAATAATGGCTGTAATTCCTGAATTGTTAATGCCAACCCCTTGAATTAAAGCTGAAAGTCTTACCTTCACTTACATCTTGGGCGTAAAAAAAAAAAAAAGAAAAGGGGGGGGGGGGGGCGCCTACTACCCCCCCCCCCAAAAAAAAAAAAAAATGTATGGATATGACTGTAAAAGGATGTCTCCGTCAGTATTAGGCCAGGAAAATAAGGCTAAATCCATGCCTGACAAACAGTGGGTTTTTGTCATTTACTCCATATTACAATAAATAATTTTCCATTATGTAAGGGATCTCACTATGTAAGATTCAGTTTTTGTAACCCTAACACACTTCCTCTATTGAGTGCTTAATACTGATTACAGCCTAACTATCAAAAATCTAAGTAACTGCAGACAATGCTATTTTGTACTACACATAGCTCAAACACTTGAACATAAGAATTACACACTAAAATCAATTGAAAAATGTAAAATTTAGTCCATATTTTATCAGGAAAAACAGCACTTCCACTGCTTACTTGTATTTGTTTACTGGCCAGGCTTGCACAGATCAAAATGGCAGACACATTGACACATTTTTGAGCGTCCCAGTGCAACAGCACTTTATCTATCTATAAGAAGTTTAGAGAGATAAAATACTAGAACAATTTTGCACAGGTTAATCAAATTGTGACAAAGACTTGAAGTAAACCAATTTGAGACCACCTCTACAGTACTCAAACAGGAAAGTTAGACATTTCTGTACTGCATTTAATATGACATTCATACAGCACTAATAATAATTCACAGAGTGACTACCAGGTGACAGTCATATAATTTATAATTAGCATTACTGATGCAGTGGTGGCATAAAACGATACGATTAATAACGCACTGAACAGTTCTTAACCCAATCCCGGTAATTTCACCAATCTAGACATTTTCTGTGCTAGATGCAGGTCACTAATTGAACCCTTCATTGAAACATCTTTTATTGGGATACGCTTTACATCTTGGTTGTTTAAGAAATAAGAAGCTATTTAAATTAAACAAGTGTTTTATTGTCTAATGACAGGTATTTAAATGAGAAGATCTTAAGTACTTATTATTTAAATCCAAATTATGATTCTTTTTTTATGACAAATACAAGTGTTTAAGTGTAGGTTAGTGTTATTGGCTAGTGCCATCTCTATTTTTGGAAACGGGCTAACCTACATTATTCTTATAAGTAACAGATTTAACACCATAATACACAAACATCATAAAAATATAAAAAATATTTATTTACAAGCTTGGATATAATTAGAAGTGCACCGTGCCTAGTCAATCACTAAAAAAAGGCTAAATTTGCAAGCACTGGATAATGAAACAAATGTACCACAAGAAAGCAACATTTTTGAGAAATGCCATAAAACCACCCGAGGCATCCTTGCGGCTTCTCTAATAAATCAAATGAATGAACCTTTGGGCTTAACCAGCATATGATGACAGCTGACTAACAACACTGCTGTAAATCTACAAGGAATTTCAGTGGAAGCAGCCATATCTGGGAATATGTAGAAGAAACAGGCTCAAACTTGTGCCAAACTAGTTAGCTGAAATCAACATCTAACTGCCAGCAAGCAAGTTATCAAGTTGCCCATTAATTCATTTTATCAGGATTTTTATTAACTTAAATATTGTGAACGTTAGCCGCTTTGAGATAACAGCGAATGGCTAAAATAGTTTTTTAATTTGATACTAGTTAAATATTAAAATTTAGTCACAATATATATTTTGTTTCTAAGATGATCATATTATCTAATATTTAGGGTAACTTTTTTCCTCAGAACATGACCTTTAGGCAAAGTCTTCCTAATGCTTTCACGGTACATAAATTAAAAAGTGGAAATCCGAAATAAGGTTCTACATCCGCAAAGACTAACCTTTTTCCTTACCATCAGTCTTGATAGATTAACTGGAAGAACAACCAGCCACAACTCCACAGCTACACTAATCATCTATAGATGCATACTGACCAAATTTTTGACCAATTTCTCAAAATTCAGTGTTAAAAGTGACTTACAATGGCCGGTCTTGATGGTGTCTCTGACCGTGAATAGGGGGTAAGACTGCCTTGCTGTTTATCTCCAGTCCTTTCCTCAGGGCTTCCCTTATCTGTTCGGTGTCTGCAAATGAAATCCAAACAAATCTGTTAACCATTCTGAAAAGTATGTTGTCTTTCAGTCAAATACAAAACAATGTTTTTTTCATAGTGTTACATGGTTGTATTACAGTTACAGATTAGTAATCATTTTTAGATACTCCCATATATTTACATTTACATTTAGGCATTTGGCAGACGCTCTTATCCAGAGCGACTTACATTTTTTTTATCTCATTATACATCTGAGCAATTGAGGGTTAAGGGCCTTGCTCAAGGGCCCAACAGCAGCAACTTGGTGGTTGTGGGATTTGAACCTGGGATCTTCCGAACCGTAGTCCAATGCCTTAACCACTGAGCTACCCCTGGCCCTTATATATGAAATCGCTCACCTTTCTCAGACAGTCTGCGTGGCTGAGATCCAATGCAGATGCTCCGGCTGTCGTCCTCATCCTCGGGAGGTCGGCTCAGGTCATCCCATGCACACTTGGCACTGACGCCACTCAGGTTAGAGCCGTCCGTTTCAATGCCTTTATCCACCCTCTCCTGCTTGGATTCAAAAAGAATCACATGCACATAGCACAACAGGTCAAACAGAGATGGGTGGACAAAAATATATATATTTTTTTATCACAGAAGCAAAAGTAAGGTAAGATTAATCAGCAAAAAATAATCTGACCAGCTTTAATTTAATCGGTGATATTATTTCAAGTTGAAGCCCACATACATGTCTGTCCGTCTTTCTTTACAGCAGAACCCTTTGCCATACTTTATTAATACAAAGAAATAACATTTTATAAGTTTCAGTGCCTTTTTTTATACTAAGTTGTACTTCTTTTGTGGTCAACCAAATACACTCCCTGTTCGGGAATCAGAAAATTGAAAAGTAGATCAGATAAAGATTAAGTTTTATCTTTAAACAACTCTATCGCATAAAAATTCACTTATACCACTTCAGTGCTGTTATTTCAGTGGTGAACATATTAGCTAATCCCAGTAAAAATATTCAGTTTAGATTTTCTAGCTAATATTTTCTGGTGCAGGTGTTCACATTGAGCAAGTAGCTTATTATAAAGTAGACATTCATTACATCACTTTTACTCAACATCAGTCGACAGTTTGCTGCATGCACAATGCCATCATAACCTGTGGTTTAGAAAACTAGCGGTTCATTTAAGACGTGCCCAGTTTGATGACAGGCAATATGTGGTTTATAATTGGGCATATAACTGCACACATTTCATACAGACAGGACAATTTTAAGGCCATTTTTTCACGAAACAAAGAAAGAGTAAGTTCTGAGCAGGGCAAACTGGTTAGAGAAAATGGATGGTGCAGTTTTATAATATCGCAAACGTTAACATTTAACAAATGTTTAATTATAATCTCTTGATTGATAACAGCCCTGTCTGTTTCAATAGTGGTGACCATGTCCCGTATCTTCTTTACAACATGTCTAGCTCGATTGGCTAACACATGGTTTGGCAAAATATCTTTCTCTCTTTTTAATTTTTTTTACATGTACAGAGTGAATGAGTGCAGTTGCCATTTGTCATTGATTAGTTGTGCTGTTACACCAGGGTAGTTATGGTTATTTACTGCTGGCAAGTGGTCTCCAGTAAGCGCAATGAAAGTAGCTTCCGCCAAGTGCCTCACTTTAATAAAATTTTTCAGTGTCTTAACATTTAAGTCCCCTTTAAAGGTAGCACGAGAAGGGGAAACTTGCAGTTCGGTACAACAGGCGATGTTTCTGATGCCTTTGTCATCTTATCTGCGATGCAGATTTCACACACATCCGGGTAACCGTGCTGCGATTATGGGAAACCATTTGGGTCAACCATGATTAATTATGATTCATTTGATTCATTTTTTTTAAATAAAATCATGCAACCCCCCTTGTTGGCAGTGTTTTGGCTGTCGTCTTGTTGCATAGAAATTTTCAGAATATAACACGGGATGCATTCCTCTGTTAATCAATCAAGATTTCAATAAAGATTTGTGAGCCAACTTGTGAGCAAATTCTAGAAGCAGCTATGCCAGCCCAAATCAAGACACTAAATCATGAGCAGATCCTTTCTTTCTCAACTCTTTGGCCTTTCCATCATTTTGACAGAGGTTAATCTTGGTTTTGTGGTTCATTACTGTACCAACCAAAGTTTAATCTGGTCATCCGTTCTTACTGCTGATGAATGATTTGCATCTTGTATTCTGACCTCTATATTTCTGCTCTCAAAGTGTTCTCAGAATGGTGGATTGTGGTAACTTCACCTCTGCCCTGTGGAGGTTGTTGGTGATATGACTGACTAATGTTTTCCTTCACAGTTCTCACCATGTCATCAATTGCTGTTGTTTTGTTTGGCTGACCACAGTGTCTGCTTATTTTCTGGGTTTTGCCCTATTATTGTGCAATGACTGATTAAATTCCCCTCTTTAGTCAGCCTCAAAATGGCTTGCTTCTCTCCCAGACACACAGTAGTTTCTCAAGTTGGTTTATCCTTCACAACAACAAATGCAGTCTTCACAGGTGAAACCAAACTCGAACCAAACCTAGACCTTCAGATCTATTAACTGTTTAAACAAATCACTCTGAAAGAGCACATTTGGTAAATGTGCCTGTCCACTATGATTAATCATGTGTAAAATGAGAAGGTCCAACAATGAAATTAATTCAGCTTGTTGCAGTCAGGGAGACAGACTGTGGGTTCTTCAGTTTAAGACTGATTAGTTGGAAATAAACTAATCAGGGTTTGAAATGTAGTCTAGATCTTCAAAAAATGACAAGCAGGTAATAAAATTGTTGCCATTTGTCAGATATTTTGCAACGTTTCACACAACTATGTTCTATTGTGGTTAATAACTTGTTATTTTTAATTATTAAGATACCAATGCAAGTATTAGTTAATGAAATTATACACACACAGAGAGAATACTTACAAGTCAGAACATTTTAAAAGACACAATGTGAGAAGGATTGGGACTAAACGGCTGTGTGGCCTTAAGAAAAACACTCAGGGAGGCTAATTACAAATAAATGGTTCTATTTGCTACGAATCATAAAGATTGGATATCATACAAAGTGCCCAGTGTACAAGTCTGTGGAGGCCAGGTCTAGGTTTAGCAATGTCATAAATCCAAGAAAAATGAGGTCTATTGATGACCTGAATATACTGAATGACCAGGTTTTTACATCAATCGATTTTTTTTCTCCCCTGAGGCACAGGAATAGTCTAACATGTATTTCAGACTCAAATTGTGAAAAAGTGTCTCAGGAAGCATGAGTCCAGACCTTAACCCCTTTGAAAATCTTTGAGATGTGCTAGAGAAAACTTTACGCAGCAGTCAATGCAAGCTCTTGGAGAGAAATTAATGAGACTCTGGATGGACATAGATGTTATGACATTGCGTGAGCTTATAGAAACAATTCCACAGCAAATGCGTGCCCTAATCAAAGCCAAAGGTGTTCCATAGAAACAACAGATTGCAACTTTTTTGACCAGGCAGTGTATAAAGATGATACCCCTAATGCAGAAAGTACTTCTAACTCCAACCAGAACTGAAATGCCAAAAGACACTAATAGCACTGTTTAAGTCATGCTTGCTGGCAGTGCTAATGTGCAACAATCCCCAGCATTAACCAAATTCAAGCCCTATGAACTGACAAGCTTCAAATGAGGTGCAGATGATGTAATTGAATAGAATAATTTTTCAGAGCTCTAAATCATCCCATACTATATTGCCAGTAAAGTGTTTTCAGGAGAATATTCCACATTGAAATCTAATCAAATGTTAGAATTGATCAAATATCAACTGTGAAAAACACAAAACAGAAAGAGTAGAAAGAATACAAATTGTACTGATTAACAAAATAAAGCCTTACTTGTAAGTGAGGATCAATGTCAAATATAGTCTCCCCTCTCCTCATGTCAGTTATTAACCATGGACCTCCAGCACTGCAAATAAAGCAGGAGAAGCACATTTACACACGGTTAATGAAAAAGGAAGGTAAAACAAAGCACGTCAGGGTCAGTGACGCATTAAACCAAAGGAAAAAAAACATTGTAAACCGAAAGATGATGTCTGAAAACTAACCAGCAAAAAAAAAAAAAAAACAATAGTTACAACATTTGTCCACAAGGTAAAACAAGGGACAAGGCAATCGAGTACCCATTAAAAACAAGGCGTCCTTACGTTACAGTAAGCCAGGTTGTTGAGAATACTTACACATGCACTCCACGCAGCAGGTCCAAAATGCCCTGACCATTCCACTGTTGTGCTGCTTGGAGCTCTTCTGTGCACACCCCCACTATCTTCAAAGAACCAAATAAATAAATAAAATAAAAAAATAAAAACAACCCCACAATTAATACACCTACACCAAAACATTTAGATAAAATGTAATGGTACATGAACTGGTCTCCATTGCAGGGTACATTATCACTTTGTACATGCAGTTCCTGACTCTGGATTTTCCACCTCTATGGCCTGAACAGAACCGTTACAGAACAAATGAATTGTGTTACATGACAAATATCCTGCAGCAATAAAGTGGTTGGCTTTAAAAAAAAACATTTTTTAAAAAGCTGCCTCTCTTAAAGCAAGTTTAACACCTTTATTAATCCCTAATAAATAATCAACTGATCCAAAAATAAGCTGTCAAAAATTATCCGCACTCTGGCTGCAGAATGTATTTTTTATGAACTTTAAAAAAAAAATGAATGCATCATCTTTCAACATAACCTCCTTGCTTTTCAATACACTTTGCCCGTCTGTCAACAAGCTTCCTTCATAAAAAAAGGGCTTAGGCTGAGCTACAAGCCATGAATGCACCGTTGTCCTCACTTCTTCATCAGAAGTGAATCTTCGTCCTGCTTTCAGGGGGGCAAACATGTAATGGAGAGAGATCAGTACTATAGAGAGAATGCTTCAACGCCTCAAAAAAAAGTTTCTGCATAGTGTCGACAGTGTGGGCAAAAGTGTACATACGTGCATTGTCATGCAAGATCACAATGACCTGATGACTGTTGAACCTTCGTCCTGATACTGTTCTAATACTGGCTTTTAAGAGTCTAGTTTAAGACCGAAAACTGTAAGCATCAATTTTCCAGGTGATGGTTAACTTTCAAACTATGTTTTTGGTCGGTGATTGAGGATGTTTTCATTCCATACTTTACAGTTTACTCTCAGTAACGATTCTCTCCGTGGAGTATTGGTTAAAATTTTTAGAATTTTCCACGAGTTGTTTTGGCACCTGGTACACCCTCAGACCACAATAAAAAACTGCACGAGTGGGTTAATGTAAAACGTTCACACCTACACACAGCAGTGACTGGGAAAACAATAGCTTAAAACAGAAACGCCGATAAGACAGGGTAGCTAGCAGAACCTGTAATATAACCGGAGTGCGGATCATTTTTGACCCCCTCCCTTATAAAAGAGAAAGAGAGAGAAAGATTTATCACCATATTTTTGACAGTACATTTGGAGATACAATACATTACAAGTCTTACAGAATACTAAAATAATTTTTGCAGCATATTCTTACACTGAACTCTTATGAACATAATGCAATAGGACTAGTATGCGAGAACAATGAGGTCAACTGAGATCGGTCATGTCTTACTTGAAGGAAGCTAACCACCCCAAAGGGGGTTTGTACAGGTTGCATCTGGGGGTCCTCTGTGAGCAGCATGTGCTGGATTCGGGATTCGCTGTTGTCTAGTGGGCTGTGCCATGAAATGTGGTCACCACTACAGAATGTGTTTTCTGCAAAAAAGGGACAACTCGTTTAACTTTCATCCACAAGATATTTCAACCAAAAATTGCTCTAAAAAAATTAAACAGGTAATGTGCATTAGTGTTAGGGCTGGGCCGATAAACGATATCATATCGAATCACGATTTATTTGATTTAAAAAACGATGAAAAGCTCTAGACATTTTTTGCTCAATATGGATTAATCTAAGAGCCAATCACACAGCAGAAGAATACAACAACAAACAATCAGCGTGCAGCTTGCGCGTGCCGTGCAGGTCAAAGTTAATTTCCTACCGCACTTTGCGAAGCAAACTTGACACCAGGACGACAAAAAAAAATTAAGAAAAAAAAGAGTGGAAGCAGCGACGAAAGTGAATCTAACCTCGAGTTATTATCCAAAGATGTTGAAATTATAGACAAAAAAGGTAGCACGAACTCTGAAAGCATGAAAATGCGGGCCGATGCTACTCCGTCAACTAGCAGGGCTAGCAGTGGGGCTGTATCAAAAGATATCGCTCGTGTCGTCTTTCGTGGCCATTACACCTTATGAAAGGTGTCCAAAAGGAGCAAGGATATAACCAGGGCCGTTTCTAACTTTCTAGCGAAAGATATGATGCCCCTAAGCACACGAGGCTGAAGTTAGCTCCTTATTCGCAGTTTCCGATTCGTTTGGCTTCTTATTGCGCAGCGTCTCACTCTGCGGCTGATGTTTAGCTCCTTATTCGCCTCGTTACTAATGGGAGTGTTCACGTTGGCGAAAGCTGCGCAGTTTATCAATAAAACGTTATTTTGGTGGCTTAAACCATTCTGGCCAAGCAAATATGAACTATACAACACCTAGCAGGTACCCAACTATATAGTAAAAGTGAAATTTTCCTGGCCCAGATTGATAGCTGCATAATTCATTCCATTTTTGTTGTCATTGCATGTTTAAGCCATTATGTCAGTTTATTGGGGCCGTGTGAAATAGCCTTCATTTAACTCTGAATTGTGGGATAAAGAGACAGCCCTAGTGTGTGTGGTCTAAATGTTGTTTCTCATTATTGTTTAAAAATCTCAAAACATTGTAATTTATCATCACTGAGCTTATTTTATCAAGATACTTTTTATCATAACAAACAAGTATTTTTTAAATATAATTCTTTGCCTTGTAAAGATTCTGAGCATGTGCCTATAGTATCTTAATTTTTAAGGCCACATCCGTCATCTGTTTTTGTTAATAAACTACTTTAAAATGTAATTTAATGAACCCTTTAATTTTTGTGGATTCAGTCATTGTTGGGATTCTCTTTTAAAGCTGGCAGCACTAACAGCTTATATCGAAATATATATCGTTATCGTTTAATATGGGCCAAAAATTATCGAGATTACTTTGCCATATCGCCCAGCCCTAATTAGTGTACATCAAAAATTAACAACAAAACTGTAATCTATTACTAAGCACTAATTTCATGCACTATAAAGGTTGATCAAGTGTACTGGGTGTAAGTACTATTAAAGGAAAACTCTTTTATGTTTCACATAAGGAAAACATTGCATTGCATGTTATCTACTCATAATCTGACGATTTCAGTAACTTGTACTCGAATATCAATAGGGCTCGGTACCGATCATTGATACTTTTATTATCTGTGCACAAGCAATGCAACACATACAAAAAGGTTCAAAAGCAAAGCTGCTCCACATTTTACTGCATGAGGAACAAACCCCAGCCTTCTTCCTCTCATCATTTAAGTTTGCATAGCGTAATAAAACATCCTTCAAATTTCCCACCACCGGATTTCCTTCTTATATTACTAAGGAAAGCACTATGACTGGAATTTCAGCAGATAATGTTTACCAAACAAATGGTTACCAACTTGGCCAACATGTACATGGTTATTTACTAAACATACCGCTACTAGATGACTTAAACTGGGATCCTCAAGTAACATATTTTTTTAATGTTGCTTTAGCTGATGACCAGAGAGAGCTAACTTGGCAAAATCGAAAGCTGAACTGTAGTCAATTAGAGACTCAATACAGCAGCCTTCTGGTAATATGAAGGTTTCCAATTCAATTGTGGCTTCTCGCTTTTTCGCTCTCTCGTCAAGACTAGTCAGAGAAGAAACCAATGAGGATCAGAATGACACACAGTGTACTGCTCAGGGTGACTCAGGGGAAAAACCCTAAGAGATAAATGTGAATTAAATCATTTTAGGTACCGTATATTTAGTTGAAAATTTGTCAGCTATGAAGGTTAACTCAATTATTTTAATGTATGAGAACTTTGAGCTAGCTCTTGTGATGTGTGAACTGTTAATAGACAACTCTGAGTTGTGGTAAATGTGTTTATTCTTATGTTGTAAAACTGCCTGGATTAAAAATGCCAAGTAGCTGTAAAATAAAGGAATTAAAGAAGAAAAGTTAAACCACCCTATTTTCAAATAAAAAGTGCCCTTTACAAGTAATGTAAAACATTTATATTTAACCAATAAATGTAAACTGATGTGTGTTCATTAAGGGACCAAAGTATGGTTAGTTTGTTCCATGAGAATCTAAAGAAACAAAATTTCACCATGACAAAACCGAGACGTGGGATTAAAAAAAATAATAGTATAAATAAATAAACACCTTGTACACAGCCCTATCTTCTGCTTGGGGGCACTGATTATTTGCTATAGACCATTCAAGTATAAGCGTCACTCCATCCTCAAACAAAAGCCTCCCCAATATACAAGAAGAGAACAAGTGATGAGATGAATCTTGTAAAGAAGGTTCAGACATTACTCTCACTGGCTTCGACAGGGCATTTAAAGCTGACCAAATTGCTCTTTAATATTAATGAACGGGTAATAGCGAGGCCAGTCATAATAACAGGAAATGATCTGTAATTTAAACAGAGGCGAATCGAATCGAGTTCACATGAATCTGAAATATATCTGGTTAATTTCCATCAGAACTGACATTTCTGTTTCTTTGAGATCAAAACTACATACTGTAGCTTCTAAAGGCTGTAAAGGTGAAGAAAATGTGATTCCTCTGCTTTCTTATGAAAAGATTTTTATTAGAAAAAAAAAAGAAGAAAAAAAAGGAAATCAAACAACTGTTTGCTTCTCAACAAGCAAACACTGCAGAGGATTTGTAAAAGTCATAGAAAGTCCTCTTTGAGATATCGTTCAATGGTGATTGTCTATATGCGTTACAGAAGGCACGAGACGTTTGCTCTCCTCCATTCGGATTTGGTGCTGGTTACATTTCATGGAAAATTAAGAAATGATTGCAGGCAGTGCAAAGCCACATGGGAATAAAACAGTTTCTCACCTGATTGAAAGACGTATCGAGCCAAACCTTGCATAAGCTCAGCTGGCCATGTGGGCGGTGCCGTCTCCCCGGGCTCCCTCTTCAGTCGAAATGTAAGCTCAAAACCAAATCCACTTGGACCTTCATGACCAGTGAATCTAGGAAAACAAATATCTTGCATTTTTAAACCGGCACACTGAATGCAACTTTGTAACGAAATATAACTAAATGCATTTTATGTACGCTCAACCTGACACATGGTTATGAAACTTTTTGTTATTCAACCATTTTAACCAGTCTGCTGTCACTTATCTACATGCTTAGCAGGTAAGATGAGGTTATAACACTCACTCATGGACTCTGTTGTCTCCGTACAGATCACTCAGGCCGAGACTCACATAGTGCCAGTGTTCCTGTACATCCAGTGCAGGACATCCCACATTCCTGTACATGCTGATGTAGTCCAGGGGATCTGGCCCCCCTAACCTGTGTTTACATAATGAAAGGGTAAAACAAGGCTAACCAAACAAACGTGTGCAGCCATCTAAAGTGCCGAACAACACATACCCTTTCTTACACTAGTGTACAAGTAGATAAACAAGTCGAGAAACTTTCTAACTCTGGACTGGACATTTAAGTTAAGTCCAACTTTTCGCATGTAACGCTGCCTGCTAGCCCTGGCTAGCTCTATTAAACAAAACTCAAAATATTTCTACATAAACCCCACATTTATTTATCATACATTATTTTCATGAACATGTTTTGGCAAAGTGTAAAATCTGCATGTCAGGGATGCTTACCAGTACTTAACTATGGCGGTGACTTGTAGCGGGTTTGGCTGCTCGGGATACAGGCGCCGACACTCCGCGTAGATGGCCTGCAGACCCGGCGGAAAGAGCGAGGCGAGCCCGAGGTGGCCAGCTGCTCCGCCGCTAGGCCGCATTTCATCCATTCCTTCACCACGGCAGCCGAAAAGAATGTAAAGTCCTCCAAAAATACCGAAATCCTGACGCTCCCTTCACAAAAAGTAATATAAACTCTGTAAAGTGATTATCCTAGTGTAAAAATATATAGTTTTTCCAGCAATAATAAAAAAAATAAACCCTGTACACTCGTCTCCCCCAGGGTTTGCAGGGTCAGCGGGAGGCGGGGTCTCTTCCTTTGACTGACACTCGTTCTGTCCAATCAGAACAGGCGTTGTTTGACAAAGAAACGCACTGTGATTGGATAACGTATAAACGTGAGCTGGATGGACTGGTCTCCAGCGATGATATAAAGTACAATGTATTATTTAGACTTTGCTCATTTGTAGAGCTCATAATGAGTGACTAAATTCAAACCTGTTTAAACACACCACTTTTTTTTTCACTGTTAATACTTTTGTTTGATTTTAATGGCTGTTTATCTTTGACACAAACAGGCGCCACCTACTGTTAGGTTATAGAGTGTAGTTATTACTTGGTTACGGTTTTCAAATCCAGAATAATTTACAAGTAAAGAAATAGTTTGTTTACCGGGGACTTGGATATATGAGCCATTCATGAACTTTCCGACTGACGACGGATGAAACTTAACTTATTCTGAAACTTTTCATGTGACTGGGAAATGGGTAACTACACAGGAATTTTGTTCGTTATTTATTTATTTATTTATTTCATATATTGTACTGACTCCTTTATTGAAACACGACGGTCTGTTGAGTGATTTGAAGCAGCTGAGCTTGGCCTGTTGTAATCATACCATTGATGGCCATCTCTTGTATGCTGCCTTTTGAGATTTATGAAATATTCTAGTCACACAGTACATTTCTGTTGCTCTGTATACCCAACTTTACATATTTTCCACATATTGTGTTTATATTTACATTCACAGCCCTTAACTGCATACTGATCTATGTCCTGTACTATTAATTCAGCCAGGTTGAGCACATTCTACATCCCATCTACTGTTCACCACAATATACATGCTCTCCACCAATACTTCTAGACTTCTTTATATAGCCATCCTAAACCAAGTAGTGGATCATGGCCTGAAGGGTTTACCCTCCGAGGTGAGCTATGCTGAGGAAAGCTTGAGTGGGTGTGTGGAGCAAGCCAGAAACTTCCAGATCAGACACTCTGTGACGGGTGTATGGAACCCACCCAAGCGCTGCTGTGAACATCACTTATCACAGAGTGGAATTTGTGGTGCGTGGAGAACCATGGGTTGGGGAGCAGGAGTATCGGGTAGAGAAAAGGCTTGTTCGACAAACTGAGGGTTGTCACAAAGAAGCCAAACCAGAAAATGAGAAGAAGAAGAAAAAAAAAACAAAGACAGGAAAGCAACTGAATGTGGAGTAGGATAGTTGAATTTTATTTGGTGATTTACCTTTCAGAGTCTCAGCTGGTACACTTCAGTAATTCATATAACATTAACGTTTTATGTTTTAACAGACCAGAGTGATTGTTACCATTTTTAGCTAGTAAAATTAAAACCTAACATAATGTAGTATTGTCGTATATTTGATTATTTTGTTTGCAATGTATTTTTTTTCATACAACTTTCATAAGAAGGTAATGGATATCAGCTGTGGGTTTGCTTTTTAATTCTTCTCAGTAGGGTGTCCATGACTTTCAGTTTCCATGGAATGATCCTGAGTCATTTACCAGGAGCAGGAGATAAGGCATATTTGTGGTCAGTGTGTGGGTGGACCCACATTTTCATACTTTAACTCGTATATCATCACTGTAAATCTTTGCTTATTGTACAATGCTATATAAATTGTAGATACAAGACATACATAGCATGTACATACAAGGCAATAATACATCAGTGAAATTGTCTACTACATTGTACAGTCTAGCATTAAAAGTTGTTGGAATGAAAAAGGTGTGATACAAGTCACGGGGGAAGTGTGTCCAAAGCCATTTGATTAGCACACCCCCACATTCTGATAAACAAAAAGAGTATATCTCACATGCAGTCTATATAAGCTTTAAAAAAAAAGAAGAAGAAACACTGCATGCATGGCTTACTCTTGGCTTATACAACACATTTGAATTTCAATTCATAACAAAAACATCTATGAAATGTTTGGCTTGTTATGAAGATAAAGAGCACATTGCCAAAAGAACTGAATCCATAGATGAGCGCCACTTTTCCACCATCTATGGAATTCAGTTCTCAGGGCCAAGTGCTCAGAAGAGTCATATACCTTTCTTATTGTGTAAGAAACTGGATGCTGAGGCTGCTTACTTGACCCATGAGATTGAAGCTGCTTTACCAAGACACAGCTTTATAGAGCCATTAGTGGAATCTTATTAGCTGAAATCAGATATTACAAGAGTTCAGGCAAATACACTTCAACAGTTTTAACGCATAAGGGTTCATCAATACTCGGTAAAGCATTGTCAACCTGTTAATAATCCCTGCGTCATCCTACGGAAGGTCTAAGTGCCGAAACAACTGAAAGGACTACTACGTTTATTTTCTCAATGTTATCTCATTCACATATTTGTTTAATGTTTGATCATTACTGAATTCCTGAGACAGGCACATTGCACTTCATGTCCTCAGAACTCTGGCCACACCTGAAGAGTTTCAGGAAATGTACTTTCCGTTAAATCAGACTAAAACCAGTTGAACGGCATTAATGAATGTACAGTCAAAACCCAAATAAACCTTTAGACATGATGCATTATATTTGTTATATTGGTATATTTGTTATAGAGTACACCATATGCCATTTTATTTTAATAAAATGCTATTTGTGAAGTATATTTAAAAAATCCCAGCATTAAGTATTAAATTGAAAATGTACAATTAAAGGAATTACAGTTAAAAGATGGTACAGCTAATCAAAATTGACTTTAAGATCATTTTTCAACTTTAGTAATTCCATTACTCTTTAGTTCTTTTACATCTTAAATACTCAGAACCTCTTAACGTTTTATTAGGGTTACCTGTTTTCAAATAGAAATTCTCTGTACCTGATACTCACCTATAATAGAGGGAAAATTATCCCAATTTGACATATCATTCTTAAAATGTGTCCCTCCTGGGAAAAGTTCCTACTTCAGTATTCACCAACTTCTCACAGCTGATGACTTTCCAAAGCCAACACACATCCATCCTCTCCAATAGAGCTGTGAAGACTTATATATAAACTGTAAATTCTTCAGCTTAAATAGACATGCACGTCCGTGTTTCTGCCTTACTCAGGGACACACTCACTCACTCATGCTCTGTGAGTACGGTAAGCCTGGCAGTCACTTCCCAGTAAGAAGGAAGCAGTGGGAGGGAGTCTCCCGCCCCCTCGTAGTGAATCAATACATAGCGCTTCTGAGGAAAAATATCTCACTGGTTCAGCCCTCAGTTCCCATAAAACAAAAAAAGGGAAAAGGGGAGAGGGAGGGAAAAAAAAAACTACTCGTCTCTGTAGGAACCAGGAATTCCCCTACTGCAAAAATGTGGTTTCAGGCGAGAATAAGTGACACAGCACAGCCAAAGAGAAACTAACTGTCTGAAAGTTTGTTTTTGTCTTTCCAAAAAGGAAATGGAAATCCTACATGTTGAACACTCATTTTTAGAATCATGTTTACTGTTAGTGCTCCGAAAAAAAAAGAATGATCAGTTCAAGTTTCCTGATATGGAAGTTTCTGCTGATTAATACATGTATGTTGCATCATACTGAGGTGTGGTGTTTCAAGCGTGAATACAGTTCTTCCATCTTCCCACTCTACTTCCATGTTAACACTTACTGTAAGCTGAAGTCATGGAGTATTTGCAAATTCAACCAACAAAATTGTGATGTATAACTGTTTAGACATTCAAATTGCAGTTGCGAGATGACTAGTCTACACTCCTGCGTTTTCGAAATTAACCCAATATTGCAACATGGAATATGATGAATTTTCAGTTGTACGTCATCTTTTCTTACACTGAGAACGCATCTCATCCATGCTATTTAATGTCAAATGTGCGTTCATAAAAAAAAAAAAAAAACTGAGATATGTTATAAAAACAAAAGTCTCATAGCATTTGATGTCCCAAATAAATCAGTTAAAAGTGAGTCCGAACTGAAGCTCTTCATACTCCATCACAGCATGTTTCTTATTGTTTTAAGTCAGAGATATACACAATGGTAGAGAATTCTGTACTGCTGACGCTATCATTAAAACATGACACTTCTTCTCTGTAGACAAGACAGCCAAGAAGATCTACTAGTGATGTAAGTAATTTACTGTCATTTCCAGCCAGAAGGAAATTGAATGTCATGTAAAATGATATTTCTCAATATCCACTTGGTCATCCTGAAAGACATGCAAGTTTTGCCATGCCAATAACTCTAGACAATTTCATCATATGCCTTTTCTACTTAATTTGACTTTTGCTTGGTGAAGCTGAAACCTCTTCCCTGTTCTTAGAAAGAGCATGATGTTAGAAGAGGCTGGGGGTCAAGCTATCCATGTGTAGTGACTTAAAAGCTCAGGGCAACAATAAGGGAATCTACTTTCACAGAAAATCCTTCTGCTGGTAGGATAAGTTGCAACTGACATTTTGAACAGGACTTCAGAAACAGACACGGCTTTCATGCTGCTGTTTGAACACGGGGGAAATTGGCTGCAAAGGTCACCGAGCCCATTTCCTTTCCCCTATGCTCACTGAGATAGACCTTTATAGCACCTGCTCTTTTTTTTGCTTGCACTTTAACCAATAGTAAGCATATTCATATGCTTCATATGTTTGGAACGGTGTGGATTACCCAAGAGTGTGGAAAGGATTTCCTTCCCTATTTGTGGTGCTGACCTCTGTTTGGTATCAGTCTCTTTCCCAAAACCTGCTTTTACCAGGATGACTTAGCAGTAAAAAATTTCCCTCTTTTGAAACCATATATACTATATAGTAGTATTTCATAGTAGTAGGTTTTATATATATATATATATATATATATATATATATATATATATATTTTGGTAAAGTTATCAACTATATTGTTCTACATCTCTGTTATAGTGTCATTCCTGGCCTAATTACAAAATAAGTATTATGTGTATGTTGCTTGATTCGTTGTTTGTACATAAGTATATACTGTATATATATATATATATATATATATATATATATATATATATATATATATATATAGAGAGAGAGAGAGAGAGAGAGAGAGAGAGAGATGTAACACTTTTATCTGTACTTTAAAAAAATAAATAAAGTACAGTCACATCATCAAAGGATATGATTCGAGGCAGTCACTACAAATCTAAACAAAATATTTCCCTTCAAATAAAAGAGTACGAGGTTTGCCTCATTGTTTCTTTTCTTTCTTTGTCATAATTCTTCTTACTTCCAGGATGGAAATGTTGACATGTTCAAAAGGCGTTGGTCTTTATGTCACACACACACACAAATTCACATAATTCCAGGTTAGAAAAACATTAGCAGCACAAAACTGACCACTACAGAACAGAAAGATTATTTTGAATAAATATTTATTTTGAATATTCAGAACAGAATAAAAGATTATGTTTATTTTCCAACATGAAATATCCTTACCCGGCTCATAGTCTACTACCTGAAAAAGGTTTCACCTTTTAACATATTTTTTCTTCTTCTTATGCAACATCAAGCAGACACATTACAGGCGGTTTGTAAATGACAATCAGGCCACAGCATGTCTTTGGAAAGTTGGGGGAACCCTGAGGAAACCCACCAAGCATAAGGAGAACCTGCAAACTCTGCACACACACACACACACACACACGGGTGGTGACAGGCGAACCCACAACTAAGTGTCTGTTCCTGTTGATTTGTTGTTGTTTTTTACTGAAATTGTAGGGAACAAAAAAAAAACATATATATATATTTCTCAGTGTAAACTGTGGTCGCATGTTTTCTTTCATGTCTCAGTAAGTGTGTGTGGCGGCCCGTGTCAGCAGATTACATCGTACATTCCATCAACTGTGCATTCGTTTCGCTTTTCGTTCGAAATAAAATAAAAAGTTTCTCCTGTTTGTTTTTTAGGTGAGTTTTTGTGGCTATAATGAGTGGAATGAATCGAACAGGTTGTAGAACGAAAAGAGTGGATTAATGCTTATGGTGTTCAAAAAAGGAAGAGGTGGCAGGTAAACGCTGAAAACCAACTAACAAACACTTAAAAATAAATGTACGTAAACGACTCTTATTATTTATACTCTGCTGTTTGTCACTCAAGGCTGTGAATTATAGTTAATCTGCTGTATTTTGTTTTCATATCTGAACAAAACGCGCTCGTTTTTGAAAACGTCATATTTGTTTCGTGACCAATTTATTATTAAATTCAGTCCACATAAATACTGCTTATATATAAGGTATGTATTTCCCCGACTTGGCAACAACGTTACAAACTCAGGCTTGGTTTCAAACGAGCTGAAAGAACCCTCATGCACTTTCTCTACTTCATTTTGCTTAGACTTGCCGCGACCAACGCACAGATAATCTTTTTTTTTTTTTTTAAAGCATTGTTTAAATAAGGCGCTTTCTGAGCTGTGCACTACTGGGAGTTAAAACTGTGCATGTTTTAGGGTGTTCCAGGTGACTCCAAGAAGTGTCCGAGTCGTCTTCGTGCCTGAATCGGACGTGACTCACTTCCCTTTTTCACAGGAAGAAGACGCGTTAACGTGTCAGAGCTGCTCTGGATGTATACACAAGTTAGAGGACTGATAGTGTTTTCCAAATAAAAGTAGTGTGTAAGTTGAAGTCTGGCTATCTAGCTGCTTGAAATGAACTATAAAGGAACCTTGTGAGAGCAGGCCATGGGCAGTCAGGAGCCGCTGTGGCTTTAGATATTGTAACATTAGAGCTGTGATAATATTTAGAAAACACGGGGTGGTTTGAACACACACTAGTCAGCTGACTGGATGAAGCTTTTCGGCTGCACGTCCGCGCAGAGACGGTGCTGTATTGAGTGCATGAGGTGACCCAGAGTGCTGCGTTCACTTAACCCGAGAGCATGCTGCGACTAGAAGACGTGGCTAACGTGGTGCTCAGGGTGCCCAGTCTCTTAGTCCTGGACTTGCTCTACAAATGCGACATCGAGAGCTTCACCCATCATCTCAGGGCGAGCAGCGAAGACATGCTCTTCAAATACAAATACCTGCTCTGGAACATTTACTACTTAGGTACAGTCTCATCTCTTCCTCTCTTTGAGTGCTTATAAGACTTCCCCAGGAGACAAACATACACCTTGATTCATGTGTCCACAGGTCACCTAGTTAGCACAATAGTGCTGTTATTGCCTCTCGGTCACATTGTCCAACTTTACCTGCATGTCCTGACTGCTCTTCTGCTCTACATGGGCCATCAGATGTCCAGGTGAGCACTCCTCCTTCCTTCCTTCCTTCCACATCAGCATGTAATGCTCAGTAAAGTGTACGACCGACCTTTCCATTTACATCCACTCATTTAACTCAACACTATCCAAGATCATCAGCATCTTACACTCACTCACTCACTCACTCATCGTCTATACCACTTTATCCTGTGGACAGGGAGACTCCCAAGAGATTTAGGGAACGAGGCGGACCATGGACGGGGTACCAATCCACTGTAGGGCACATACACATAGATGTACACAGGCGCATTCACACACTACAGGCAATTTGGTAACACAAACCCTGGAGGTGCGAGATAAAGGTTCTAGCCACCATGCCGCTCATCATCTTGCAGTTCACCCCTATTATCATTAAACTTTTTTTTCTTTTTTTAACCACATGCTGCCAAGCCTGTTCACTCAAATGATGTTTTTTCTCTGATGACATGCAGCTAGCAGGTCAGGGCATTTGACATTCACCTGTACCCTGATCTTCAATCCTTAACTGATTATAAACAGCATAGAGATTGCCCTCTTTTCTTTGGAAACCTATGTGTGCAAAAAATGTTCGACAAGATAAGTGCAAAGTTGCGAAATGGACTTTGTGTTCCTCGAAAACCTGTTTTTTAGTCTACACTGTATGTGCTATATGTTTAACTTGGCAGAATTCCTAAATGATGTGCTACTCGCCATTAAATGACCTTCGTAGGGGTTATTTAGGGTCATTCAGCTTTTCGAATGAGACATTTATTTATTATTTTCTTTTTTCCCGCATTAACAGGGACTATGTTGTCGGAATGAACCAATACGGGTATGACGGAGCATTCTTCCTGCATCCACCAGCGCTGAACCGTTTTGTGAGGGCACTTACAAGTAGGTACAAACCCCCCCATCTAAGACTACACCATGACCAGGTTAACATTGATTATCCATATATAATAACTATGATTTATTGTGTATCTCACTAGTAGTGACTTTGCTTAGCTTGCTATTTTAGTACCTACCCAATTTCCTTAGGCCTTCAGTTGAGTGACAGCTTCCTGTTTTTTTCATCTCTGACATGAATGTACATGAAAAGCATAACCATAATTTGCTAAAGCTTTTTAGATAGCTGTCTTCCAGAGATTGTTTTTCTCAAGAAATTAAAAATGAATGACTATAATGTAATCGACACAGTGACCGTAATCATGAGAAAAGGTCAAAAATGTTATTTTTGTGTTGCTCAAGCTCATAGGTCACACTGGGTCTTCTGTTGAAAGAACTAATTAAGACCGGTTGAAGACCAAAATTATTTTAACCTTTTCCAGTAATTTTTGCTCGTCCTCACAACACTATGATTTTATTCTGTTTTCTGGATAGCATTGGAGTGCTGCAATTAATAAGTGAATATATTAAATTAATTAGTGAATAAACTAAGGACATTTTTCTGAGGTAGACAGAATACCGTATGTATGTATATATGCTGTTAATTGGAGATTTTGAAGGCTGGTAACTCTAAATAAACTTCTCTACAGTAGAGGTAAGTTTTGGTCTTGCTTTCCTGGGAGGGTCTTCATAATCCAGTTTCATTATGCTGCTTGATGTGTTTTGCAAATGCACTTAACAATACTGTTCTTGCAAAAGATATTCCAAAACAGCTGACCTTTGTGTCTTAAAATAACAACTGATTAACAACTGTTGTTGTTGTTTCATAGTTTGGAAAAAATCCAGTATTGTTCTAGAATGTGAAAAAATTAAATACAAACTTGTGTTCAAACTTTTGTTTGGTACTGTATACTGTACCTGCATACATGCATGCATTTAATTTGTTGTGTGTGTTGTGACAGGTCAGATAATTGTTGCCACTCTGTGTGCATTCCTTATGCGCACTCGTCGTGTATGGCTGTTCTCTGCACATTTGCTCCCACTGGTTGGACGGATGTGTTTATTTTCTCAAGATAACGTCATGAACCTCACTACTATTTCTATGGGGATAACTGCAGCAGAGGTTGCCATCTTCCTCCTCATGAATCTCTTTGTCCCATATAGACTAGCCAGAGCCACGTATCAGCAAATAGCACAAATGGAGGTAAACCTGCATGTTTAAAAGTGTGTTTAAGTGTTCGCTACAGCAAACCAGTATAATGTAAAAAACACACACATCTCCACCCACTCGACTCTCAAATTCTCAGTTTGTATTTCTATACTGTCTGTTGTCTTTAGGTGACTGATTTGTACCGGTTGTTGGCAGTAGGAATGTCTCTCTGGCATCATTTTGCCATTCCTGTATTATTCAGTGCATTTTGGTTTGTATTGTTGGGAGTTCATCTTGTCTCCAATGTTGGCAGCTCCACTGCCACCCAAGAGGGGCTGCTGCTTTACTTCCTCACCAGGTAAACTGTCACAAACAGTCACAAATCTAGTGCTGTAGGTTCTGATATTTGCATGCACCAAAGCAAAGTTAAAATTCAGGCGGATGTCCTGTAACAGATGCAGAATTTTACAATGAAGGAAATTTAGAGATGAATAGAAGTATTCTGAAGGTCTCTTGATGAATTGCTCATTAAATTTGTGTGGCTTTTCTTCTCTCTGTGTGTGTGTGTGTGTGTGTGTGTGTGTGTGTGTGTGTGTGTGCGCGCAAGTGTGTCTGAGTGCTGCGCTAGTCCTTGCTCTCTACTGGGTTTGACATTTGTGGTTTCTTATTTGGCACTTGGCCTCCTCAATCTCTGCAAGTTCTGCCTGGGAGGATACACAGCACTGCAAAACCAAAATGTCATGCACAGGTATGTGTGTACATAAATAAATATAAAATGATTAAAAATTATATATATATGGGGTGATGGTGTTCCGGCACCACGCCGGATTTCCGGTGTACTGTGGCTGCAGGGGGGAAAAAAAAAAACCAGGCTCGTGAATATTGATGTAATTTCTCTAGATCTGAGATGCGCAGGTCAGAGAGCAGCTTTAACGCTCAACGACTCAAACAGTACACATACTAGCCGATGAGCCAATCAGAAGTAGGAAAGGGGCGGGCCTTGTGTCTTTGTCAAATAGATTGATATAGGTTAAGGAAATACTCCATGCGCGAAGGTGTTTTTAGCTCCCATACTGTACAATTGTGTGTCTCATACTGGCAACTCAAACCATAAGTCATGGCTATGTTTATGAAGCCAGGGGAAGACGTTAAAGATATAGATAAAGGCATAAAGAATAAATGGCGCTGGGCTTGGATTGAGGATGTGGGTAGTGACAGACAGCCCTTTGGAAGCTGGTGTCAAAAGTTCCGGCAACCAGGAGCGTGCTATTGCACTGTGTGTGCAAGGAAACTGATGTATGGAACTAGCGGGAAAAAAAGTGCTGTCACGGCACGAATTAGACCCTGTTCATAAAGCAACAGTCAGAGCAGTGCAACACACCTCACGTTTGCCAGGGGCAACAGCGATGGCAGATATTCTATGGCGTTATATTCCTGCCACAATTCTGAGCGCGGGGTTTGACATTTTGAGAGCAGACAAAGCACTCTGTGTCACCCCTGCACGCTCAACATGTTCTCCGCGCACATGCGACTTCTTGACTCACTCAACTTTGTCCAGTGTTACAAAACTGCCACAAAACTAGCCAATCACAGACATCCACACACTACTTCTGATTGGCTGTTCCTTCTCTATCTGCTGGCAATATCGACCGCATAACGGATACTATCATTTGTATAGTGCTTTTAAAATGGTCATTGTCTCAAAGCAGCTTTATAAAATCAAAAGAAAATTATAAGAAATTAAAATGATATTAATTATATTATGTATTTATTTATAAATATTATAAACAAATATTATAGTATTTATTTTTTATCCAATGAAGTTTCGGTTGTCCATTGTGTGGTTTTTATTTACTTATCTAATTATCCATATAGCTCATTGTTAGTCTACATCGACTAAAATTCAAATCGGACAACTTGGTTGCTTTACTTATAAACCTTTATTTACAACGCTTCCGTTATGCGGTCGATATATCTAAAAAGAGCCACTTGACAATAATGATGATCAGGGTTATATATAGGCTGTTTATATATTTGGGCCCAGGGGCCAACAAGTTATGTGTTAAAAGTGCGTCGCACACATAGTACCCCCACCCTTACTTACCTCGGGGGCAAGGAAAAAAGTTCAGGCTCAGGAATTTTTCCAGCCCTGTATGTGTGTGTGTGTGTGTGTATATATATATATATATATATATATATATATATATATATACAGTATATATATATATATATATATATACAGTATATATATATATATATATATATATATATATATATATATATATATATATATATATACACACAGTATATATATTCATGGCTATGCAAAGGTAGTAAATATTAGTAAACTATTTTACTACTCCAATATGTTGTTTGTGTGGTTATGTGTACTGTATGTTGCAGGGGTGTGACAGAGGGTGTGACTCTGTTGTTGTTGGCCCTGCAGACCGGCTTGATGGACTTGCCAGCCCTGCAACGCTGCTTCCTCCTCTTCATTATCCTCTTTATCGTTCTCACTTCCACATTACAGAGCATGAGTGAGATAACTGAGCCCATTGTGTTAGGACTTGGAGCCAGCAGAAACAGGTAGAACTTTACAATTTTTTGGTGTCATTGACAAAAACATGAGCAGCTTCCATCCTAAGAGTTAATAACAGTTAATAACTAAATAAATAAACACTTCAAGGTAGCCACATTCTGCTTTGATGACGACTTTGCATACTCTTGGCATTCACTCAGTCAACCTCATGAGGTAGGGACCTGGAATGGTTTTCCAACAATATTGAAGGAGTTCCCATGGGAGTACTTGTTGGCGGATTTTTCTTCACTCTCCGGTTCAATTCATCCCAAACCACCTCAATTGGATTTGTATCAGGTAATTGTGGAGGCCAGGGCATCTGATGCAGCATTCCATCATGGGCAAAGCTCTTACATATCCTAGAGGTGTGTTTGGGGTCTTTGTCTGTTGGAAAACTAACTGGTGGTCCCACTAAATGTAAACTGAATGGGAAGTTACTGCAAAATGCTCTGGTAGTGATGCTTGTTTTTGACTAAATCACCAACAGCAAAGCACTCCCTCACCATCACACCTTCTAATCCATGCTTCACAGTAGGAACCACCCTTTCAGAAACAGTCTGTTCCCCCGTTTATTTATAACAACTATGGCCGGTAGGACCGGAAATCAGACCAAAGGACTTTTCCACTGATCTAATGTCCATCCTATGTGTTTCAAGCAAGTCTCTTCTAACTTCTGCCAAAGTAATAGTTTCTTTGCCACAAATCGATCATAAAGGCCTGGGTCTGTGTGTGTGTGTGTGTGTGTGTGTGTGTGTGTGTGTGTGTGTGTATCTAAGTATATATGAAGTGTTATTAATGCTTAGGATGTAAGCTGTTAAAGCTGCTTATGTTTTTTATTAAGAAATTAGAACTGCATTTTGAAATATTAGCATTACTGGATTTTTCTGGATTTCCAGAATCCTGATTTTTGATTTTCATGAGCTGTAATTCATATTCCGTGGCCCCGAATACAGGATAAAGCGGTATAGTTGAGTGAGTGAGAGTGTAAGTCATATTTATTGAAATTAAAATAAAAAAAGGCTTGAAATATTTTACTTTGCCGGTAATAAATCTCTACTATATGAACAATTTTAAGATTATTTATTATGAGAATTTAATTGTCTATTGAAAATAGGCAGTCATTTCAAATCTGGTGGCTGCAACATCCTCCAAAAAACTGCTTACCAATGTGTAGCATCACCATTTCTGTTAGAAAGACTTTTTAAATAATTTCGGGCAATAGTTGGTCAAGTTTCCCCATTTATACAGGTCTTCATCTGTGCAACTGTACAGGGTCTTCATTGTCAAATTTTGCACTTTATAATGCACCACACATTCTCACTTGGAGCAGGCAGGCCAGTCTAGAACCCCTAATCTATGTTTAGCAGCCTTGCATATGTAATCCAAACAGACTGCTGCTTGGCCTTGTTCTGCTGGAACGTACATTTGAATAGCAGCATATGTTACTCCAAAAGAACATATTTTTCTGCATTAAAGGCGCTCTCACAGATATGCCATTTAACCATGCCACAGGCACGGGCACAACCCCATACATGTTGTTGACTTTTGGACCTGTTGCTGATAACAGCTTCAATGGTCCTTTTCCCCTTTTACCCAGAGATTGTTAAAGCTGTTGTGTCCAAAAACCTTTTGAAATGTTGACTCCTTGGACCACACAACACGTTTCATTTCAGATGAGACCGAGTCCTGTGAAGTCTTTGACACCTCTGGACAGCATTGATGTATGGCTTCCTTAAGCCTTAAGTTGCATTTGTAAAAGGTTTACCAAAGTGTTCATGAGCCCACAGTTCTACAGTCTTAAGTTGTGTTGTGGTTATGAGAAGTGGGAAAAAAAAAATCAGTCCATGAAAATATTGACTTTAAAAAAACGGGTATATCCACAGGTCTGTCTGGAAACATATGCGAGGGCTAAGCATGTGTGTGTTTCTGCTGGTTTTTCCTGGCTTCATGGCCTATAAGATATCCCAATTTTTCCACATGGACTTCTGGCTTCTCATCCTGGTTTCCAGCTGCATGCTTACATCACTGCAGGTATGATTGGACACGTCACAGACACATGGAAAGGCCAACAATACAAACTTCTTAGCATGCTCATTTATGACAGTGAAGACATTGATTAACCTAAATTGTCATTTGGTATCTGCTCCAGGTGACAGGGACACTTTTAATCTACTGCCTGTTCATGGTGGAGGTGTGGCGTGGTGCTGCCCTCCCGAGCCTCGACGAGGTGGTATATTATGTGAACGCTGTATGTCGGGCCCTGGAGTTTGCTGTGGCTCTGTGTGTCGTAGCCTATGGGGCATGGGAGTCATTGTGGGGTGAGTGGAGCTGGATAGGGGCATCCGTTATCATCATCCACTCCTACTGCAATGTGTGGCTACGTGCCCAGGCTGGATGGAAGAGCTTCTTGCTTCGGCAGGAAGCTGCGCGCACGATCAACTCGCTCCCACGGGCAAGGGCTGAACAGCTGCAGGACCACGGTGATGTCTGTGCCATCTGTTTTCAGGTTAGCATCAGGTTTGGATTGTAAATTTTGTCTTCAACAATATTTTTATTGATTTTAACATGGATAAAACAGGGTAAACATGTAATGTTTTAATGCAGGTTTTATAATCGCCTTATAAACCCTATAACACCCACCCAGTCCCTCCCCGACTCCAAGCCAGTTTTACAAGCATATGAAAGGCTAGACGTCAGGCATTGAGAGAAACCAAAAAAGAATATGGAGCTGGAAGTTTTTTGGTTCTACGTGCAAAAAAAATAAAAAGGAATAAAAAAGGGAAAGAAAGCAAACAAACAAGTAATTAAATAAGAAAGGAATCAAACTATAAATGTATATGAAAAAAGTGAAGGAAGGGCCCCCACACCTGTTGAAATTTAAAGTCTGAGTAATGAATTGAGTAGTGAATCTTCTCCAGGGACAAACAGGACATAATATCCCTGAGCCACTGGGCGTGGGTAGGTGACGTGGCATCCTTCCACTTGAATAAAAGAGAACGCCTGGCCAGGAGTGTCGCAAAAGATAACAATCGCTTTTTAGCTGGAGTTAGACTCTTATCTTACTCTCCAGGAATACCAAAAAGAGCAATCAGGGGGTCTGGTTCAAGGTTGCATTTCAATACGTAGGACAGGGTCTTAAAAACATCCCTCCAGAACTTTTCCAAATTCGGGCATGTCCAGTACATATGAATAAGAGACGCCTCTCCGCTTTTACATTTATTACAGCAAGGATCAATGTCTGGGTAAAAACGGGAAAGTTTGGAGAGATGAGCCCTATGTACAACCTTAAACTGTAATAAAGAGTGGCGGGCACATAAGGAGGTAGAGTTGATAAGTTTAAGAATTAAACTTTTTAAAATTAAAAAAATTAATAAAAAAAGAATTTAGTATCATCTGATGAAATTTAAATCCTTCTCCCAAGCAGTTTTAATTTTACACAGAGGGGTGTGACTCGAAGCCATCAATCCGCCATAAATAGTGGATATTAGGCCTTTATGCAGCGGAGACAAACAGAGGAGATTATCTAGAATGTTTGCTGCAGGAGCCTCAGGGAAATTTGGTATTAAAGAGCGAATGAAGTGTCTTACTTGCAGATATCTGAAAAAATGAGAATTGGGTAGGTTAAACCTTTCGGAAAGCTGTTCAAACGATGCAAACTTATGGTCAACGAACAGGTCTTTGCAAAGCTTGATGCCCTTATTGTACCATTCCTGAAACACTGAATCATGTAAAGAAGGTTGGAAGAGATGGTTAGAGACGATAGGACTGGACAGAGAAAAGCCCAGAAGACCGCTGTGCTTTCTGAACTGAGCCCATACACTCAAAGTATGCCTAACAACTGAGTTATTGATTAATTTAATTGAGGGGATGGGGAGAGCAGATCCAAGGAGTGCAGAGACAGAGAGGTTTTTGACAGACTTTATCTCCATTCCCACCCAGGCAGGCCGATTAGGTTGGTTATGAAAATATGACCAAAAGATGACAGATCGAATGTTTGCTGCCCAGTAGTAGAGACGAAAATGGATTGTAAATTTTGAATAAAGTTTTGTGTATGGAGCATTGTATTTATTTCCATTTTTAATATGGATTTTATGTTTTTATGCTGCTATGATATTAAGCCTTTACTAAAAACATCCAGAAGTGCAATGTTTTGTCACTTTTATCAACAGTTTCTTAAACATCAGTTCAAATATCCTTTTGTCGTTATTGTCTCTCTGTCCTGCAGGATATGACATCTGCTGTGATAACCTACTGTGGTCATTTTTTCCATGGAAACTGTCTTCGAAAGTGGTTATATGTTCAGGAAACCTGCCCAATGTGTCATACTGCAATCAAACCATCCACATCTATCCCAACACATGCTGCTGGTGATCCCCAACCAAACCCAGTACAGACCCCACCTAACCCACCACAGCAAGAGGCTGCTGCTGAACACATTAACACTCAACAAGGGGATCAAGATCCAGTGGAAGTTCATTCATCAGATAAGAAGTCAGAGTCTGAAGCACCATCTGGAAGAAATGGTCTACAGACCTTGAACTGTGGGGCAGGTGGAGACACTGCAGGGGCTGACTGCTCCTTAGAAAGAAGTCCCGGCAATGAGAGAGACTGGGAATCTGAGCAGAGGACTAACTAACTCAGAGAGGGAAATTAAACTATGGACTTAGACTAAGGCAGAGAACCATGACTGGTAAGGAGCCAATAAAAAAGGAGGAAAAGTGGATTGTCATAAGACAACAGGGGAGCCAGTAGCACACTGCCTCTCTGCAATCTGATTAATGAAGAATACACCTCAGTTTTCTGGTGGAATGAAGCTTCCTTTAATTCTCTTAAACATGTGCTGGTGTCTTCTTATCACAGCACTTCGTCAAGCAATACAAAATGTGTAATGTTTGCTATGGCTACATTTCTGTTGAAATGTTTAAAAGGCTTATGCTGTTGTGAGGAGGTCCTTTAATGAAAGGTGAAAGTGAGGATTTGCTGTCTTTTTTTTTTTTTTTTTTTTTTTTTAAAGCAGTGTATAAGTGAAGAATTTATCTTTACTTGCTTTGAAGAAATTCCTTAAAAAAATGTATGTACCATTTAAAACAAGTCATAGATCGTACATGTCGCAGTCTGATATTCATGACTCGGCAAAGAGCTCTGAAGTATCTGACCGTGCATCCTCAAAGTTGTTTCAGTCAGCCATAATTTTCACCATTGCACTTTGTCCAAATTAAATATATTTTTCTGTTGATTAAATAGTTGCAAATTTTTTACTTTTGCAAATTTGGTTTCAAGATTATTCTAAAAATAGTCTTATCACCTGAATGCCAAGAGAGTATGTCCATGCAATTTCCTGCACCTATCATTTTCTTAGGCCTCCACTGTACTCCTGCACCAGCATATTGGTATATCTGCCCCTACACCTGATGCTCACATAGGTGTCAGTCTTCTTAGTCACATGTAATATGAGCATATACACCACGGCACATGTAGAAAAACCAGATTTTACAGGAAATGGAAGAAAGAAAATGCAAGTACCAAAGCTAAAAACAAAGGAGAGTTAGATGTATTACCATTGGAATGCTGAATAGAAGAGCGCAAAGTGTTTTTGGAGCAAAAGTTAGCTAGTGAAGTCTTGCACCAAAAATGATTCTGAAGCATTTCACTTGTCTAAATTAATCTACAAATGAACAATTTTGGTAATAATTGAATTGTAGGTTTTTTTGGGAGTCCTTTAAATTTGAGTCAGAAGAAGTTGCTTGAACTTTTAACTTCTTTGGATGAATTCTGAAATCTAATCAGTTCATCTGCTGGTTACAAAGAAAGTCCCTATATAACATGCTTAGAATGAATATTGTAAATGTTATCAATGTGAACCTACACAAAAATGACAGAATACTATTTCCAACAAGGTGCTGGTAACATTCCTTAAAGATTTTGACATGATACTGTAGCATCACGTAGTTGCTGCAGATTTGGTGCCTGCACATCCATCATGCAAATTTACTGTTACCCAAAGTCCCAAAATGCTCTATTGGATTGAGATCTGGTGACTAGAGGATATTTGAGTACCATGCTCTCATTGTCATGATAATACAGTGGTGTTCAAACTAATAGCAGTGCGTTGAAAAAAAGTGAGTAAAGCTCCATATTCATATAATAACTTTTAATTTAAATCACATAAATGCTTTGGACACCCTGCACATTCTATTCTGAATCACAACATGAAGAAAAATGTGCTAAATGTATTATTAGTTTAATGTAAGTGAAGAAAAACAAATATTAGCCTGTTCAAAAAAATAGCAGTGTCATCACTCATCTTTACAAAGTAATGAATTTACCGTTTAAACAAAAATGCTTGAAGTTTAATCTTTCTTGTGCATCTCTGAACTAATATTTAGTTGTATAACCATGGTTTCTGAGAACTGCTTCACATCTGTGATAATTGTACTACTGTACATGCCACAATTCCTCTCCATTTCTTGGTTTTGCCTCAGAAACATCATTTTTAATGTCAGCCCACAAGTTTTCTATTGGATTAAGGTCTGGGGATTGGGCTGGACACTCCATAACATTAATCTTGTTGGTCTGGAACCAAGATGCTGCTTGCTTACTGGTGTGTTTGGGGTCGTTGTCTTGTTGAAACACCCATTTCAAGGGCATTTCCTCTTCAGAATACTTAAAGAGGTCATTATGCCGTTGTACTCAAATTGATCCATGATCCCTGAAATGTGATAAATAGGCCCAACACCATAGTACGAGAAGCATCCCCATATCATGATGCTTGTGCCTCCGTGCTTCACTGTCTTCACAGTGTACTGTGGCTTGATTTCAGTGTTTGGGGGTCGCCTGACAATGAAGAACGTTGCTTTCATCAGTCCACAAAATATTGCACCATTTCTCTTTAGGCCAGTCAGTGTGTTCTTTGGCGAACTGTAACCTCTTCAGCACATGTCTTTTTCCCAACAATGGGACTTTGCGGGGGCTTCTTGCTGATAGCTTGGCTTCACATAGCCGTCTTCTAATAGTAACATTACTAACAGGTAACTTTAGATGTTCTTTGAGTCAATTTTGTTATTCTTCGGTCCATTCGAATGGTAGTTTTCCGTTTTCTTCCACGTCGTTCTGGTTTTGGTCTCCATTTTAAAGCGTAAAACTTTTTGGTATCATTTTAGCAGAGCAGCCGATCATTTTCTGCACTTCTTTGTATGTTTTCCCATCTCGAATCAACTGTTGAATCAAAGTACGCTGTTGTTCTGGACAATGTCTGGAGAACCCATTTTACACTGCTATTTTTTTGAGCAGGCTAATATTTGTTTTTCTTCACTTACATTAAACTAATAATACATTTAGCACATTTTTCCTCATGTTGTGATTCAGAATAGAATGTGCAGGGTGTCCAAAGCATTTATGTGATTTAAATTAAAAGTTATTATATGAATATGGAGCTTTACTCACTTTTTTTTCACCACACTGCTATTATTTTGAACACCACCGTAGTTTACGATAGTTTTAGCTTAGTGACATGGTACATTATCCTGGGGACATAATGGAATCGACATATTGAGCAATATTACTCAGGTAGCCTGTTGCATTTAAATGATGCTCAGTGGCAAAAGATGGGTAAATAGTGGCCATGAAGGGACACACGTTGCTTTCGCATTCAGTGTTCTTAAGAGGCCCAAATTATACCAAGACAATGTCACACCATTATGACCATCTGCCTGAACTATTAATACAGGGCAGCATGGGTCTGTGCTTTCCTTCTCCTTCAAATTTTGACCTGGTCATCCAAATGTTACAGCAGAAATCGAGACTCATCATACCAGACAACATTTTTACAATATTTTATTGTACAATTTTGTAACCCATGCGAATTGTAGGGGCATACTCGTGTTCTTAGCTGGCAGGAGTGGCACTAAGAATGGCTTTTTGCTTTTGTAGCGCATCTACTTCAAGGATCGATGTGTTGTGCGTTCAGAGATGATCTTTGGCATACGGATGCTATTTGAGTTACTATTGCCTTTCTATCAGCTCGAACCAGTCTGGCCATTCTCTGCACCTTATTTTCCCATTCTGATGCTCGGTTTGAACTTGAGCAGATCAGCTTCACCATGTCTACATACCTAAATGTATTGAATTTCTGTCATGTGATTGCTTGAGTAGATATTTGCATTAGTGAGATTGAACAGGTGTGCCTCACGAAGTGGAATGTACAGTAAGTACAGTATGACTTTCTATTTGCTAACTTGGGAACGGGCTGGGTAAAAATTGTACTCCAGCTAGCTGACAGATGGCTAAGACTTGTAAATTAGGATCACTAGGCTAATATGGCTTCCTTTTGTTTTCAAAACCGCTTCAGTGCTGAGATGTTGGAAGGTGTTGGAAACATTCCATTGAGTTTCCTACAGATTTTTCATGTGCACTTTAATGCTTAGAGTCTCTTATTCCACCACATTCCAAATGTGGTAAAGTCATTGTAATGTTGATGAAACCATTGCTATTCTTGCAATGTTGTTAAAAGATGGTTAATTGAAGGCATACACATGCAGGTCTCAAATCATGTGTTGCAATGAAATAATGATTGGGATGAATTGACAGGTGCCAAACGTGTGCCAAGTAAACATTCCCCCCATTACAAGACTTCCACCAGCTTGGACACAAGGCAGGTTGGGTCAATGGATTCATGTTCTTGGCACCCAGTTTTGTCCTAACCATCTGTGTACTGTACTTCTACTCATTCATGCTATTATCTAATCAGCCAATTATGTAACAGCAATGCAAAGCTGAGGCTGCAGTCAGCAAGGTCTCACCAAACCTGGACAGTTGAAAACAGCCTGGTCTAATTGCAGCCTCAGCTTTGCACTGCTGATGTCCAGTGCTGTCCTGCACCTTGTGTGTGCACAGTGGTGTGTATGTATAGATATTCTATTGGAAAGCACTTGGAGTCAACTGCTATTGTTTTAAATATGCTGTACAAATATAGTTACCTAATCGCAATGTGTATGAGGAAGGTGGGCTGCTCTTTAATGGGTGCAGTATTCTGATGCCTCTGAAGACAAAGGCAATTCTAAATTATGAATACTTCTGATTCTGTCACCCAAAAGTATTATAAACCTTACTCACTCATCATCTATACCGTTTGACCCTTTATAAGGGTCATGGGGGGCCTGAAGCCTATCCCAGGAGACTTAGGGCTCCAGTCAGAGTACACCCTGGAAAGGGTGCCAGGGGTAGCTCAGTGGTTAAGGCATTGGACTACGGTTCGGAAGATCCCAGGTTCAAATCACCACCAAGTTGCCCCTGTTGGGCCCTTGAGCAAGGCCCTTTACCCTCAACTGCTCAGATGTATAATGAGATAAAAATGTAAGTCGCTCTGGATAAGAGCGTCTGCCAAATGCCTAAATGTAAATGCCAATCCATCGCAGGGCTCACACTCATTCACACACTATGGGCAATTCGCCTAATCTTCATGTCTTTGGACTGTTGGAGGAAACCGGAGTACCCAGAGGAAACCCACCAAAACGGGGAGAGTATGAAAACTCCACGGATTCAGAGACGAGAATAAAACCCCAACCCTGGAGGAAAAAGGCGATAGTGCTAACAACTAAACCACCATGCCGCTGCATCATGAAATATTTGAGAGTATGCCTTCTTCTTAATAAAATTATTATATTCTTATATGTTTTTGCAACCAGGAGCCATGACCATGACGTCACTTATGTAGGTCTATAGTGAGAAACACGAAATGAGGGAAATTCCGAGTCAAGTACATGGAATGAGGGGTCCATTATGTCAAGGAAAAGCTGACTCCAGTGCCAAATCTGTGCATTAGTAGAAATACTGCAAACTTAGCAGACTCAGCAGGTTGTGGTACGACGAGGGAAAAACCACTCAACCATTTTAGAGTAGGGGTCAGTGGAGGCATGGCTGAGGGAAAACCCTGTCTTTGGGGAGAATAACAGGAAAGTACCACCTAGGTAGAGGTAGAGGGAAAACATTTAACAGTATGAGACAGGTGTGTCTAAGTCTATTTCTGTCCAGGCCCCAACATATCTATCAGCCATACAATTAAAACCACCTGTCTAATATTGTGTAGATCCCCCTTGTGCCACCAAAACAAGTCCGACCCTGTGTAACAAGGACATTCAAAGACCTTTAAAGATGCTATGTTAGCTGGCACAAAGTCTATAACAGCCGATCCTTTAGGTCCTGTAAGTTGTAAGACTGGCCTTCATGGATTGGTCTTGATTGTCCTGTACATCCCACATACGCATGATTGGATTGAGGTCTGGGGGATTTTAAGGCCAAGGGAACACCCTGAACTCTGTCATATTTCTAAAACCATAACTGAACATTGTGACACACTTTCATTGTGTCAGGGTGCATTATACAGTACTGCTGAAAGAGGATACTGTCATTAGGGAATACTGTTGCCATGAAGTGGTGTACTTCATCTGCAATAATGTTTAGGAAGGTGGAATAAGTCAAAGTAACAAGGACATGAATGCAAGGACCCAAGGATCCTTAGAATAACACTGCATGCAATATCACGCCGATTTTGTAGGCTTGCCTTCTTTTCATAGTGCATCCTGGTGCACAGAGATATCTAAATCAATGAAATAATGAATGAATAAATAAGGATTTATAAGGTGTAATTTTACATCAGTAAAATTAGTCATTTCATATCGATACTTCCCTATTGATACTTCCCTATTATGAAAAAGTTATTTTTTCCATGTTCAGTGTACCTCTCATAACTGTTATGTTATTGTGGCAACATTATTAATATGGAGAAACAGAAGATGGTGTGGCGGCACGGTGGTGTAGTGGTTAGCACTGTCGCCTTGCACCTCCAGGGTCCGGGTTCGATTCCCTGGCCAGGCTCGATTCCCGTCTCTGTGTGCATGGAGTTTGCATGTTCTCCCCGTGCTTGGTGGGTTTCCTCCGGGTACTCCGGTTTCCTCCCACAATCCAAAGACATGTAGGTTAGGTTAATTGACATTCCAAATTGCCCGTAGTGTGTGAATGAGTGTGTGTATGTGAGTATGTGTGTGTGCCCTGCGATGGATTGGCACCCTGTCCAGGGTGTACCCCGCCTTGTGCCCTAAGTTTCCTGGGATAGGCTCCAGGCCCCCGCGACCCTGTATATAAGGATAAAGCGGTACAGAAAATGAATGAATGAATGAAGATGGTGTCTTAAATGGTTAAATAGCTAATTAGCAGTTACCACCACTCCAGCTGTTGTCTATCATTATAAGGACAACAGGTATAAGGTGTAGCAAAAATCATGGTGAGTTATCAGTCAAAAGACTAGCAATGCTAACTAGAGAAAGCTAACTCAACCCCAAAAGGCACCACAGAGCTCACAGTTTATATCCATATTCAACTGGTGCAAGTTACCATTGTACTTGTGTGGTAAGATAATTATTTTACCAAACACTGACCAGCAGAATGAATCATTTTGGTTGGAAATTACCATTTAATATGGTCTACAAAGAAATTCTTAGAGCTTCCAACAACAACACATTGACATTCGAGAGCATGGCTAACGTAAAAGCACAATTTCTATTGGAACAATTGAAAAGAGGCTCCAGATACCGCCTTGCACCACCAGGGTTGAGGGTTTATGAGTTTGCATGTTCTCACTTGGTAGGTTTCCTCCAGGTGCTCCGGTTTTCTCCCATAGTCCAATGACATGCAGATTAGGCAAACTGGTGTTCCCAAATTACCTGTAGTGTGTGTATATATATATAAAATGGGGTGGACTGGGACCAAAAAGTGGCCCTGGACTTTCTGGCCCACAGCAGCCCACCCACATCATAATACATTTGCTCATTAATGTAGAGATAAATTTTTAACACCAGTTACTAATATAAAAATATAACACAATACGGAAATCAATGCTATTTAAACATATTATTTGAAGTATCACTGAACATATATTGGGTCATATTAGTAAAACAAAGAAACAAAGGAAAGAACATCAAGACAAACTACATATAAATCTATAAAGACAATATTTTACAAAGAATGACAATAAAACTGAATATTTAAGCTGAAATAAAATCAGTAGCAGCATTAGCTCCCGCTAGTAAAATTGTTACTTATTATGGTAATTATTATGGTAGTCAATATTAATTCGAAATAAGGCTGAGAAACATTATTTTTTAAATTAATATTGTCTACCATAATAACTACTAGCACGAGTTAATGCTGCTACTGATTTTATTCCAGCTTACCTGTTCAGTTTGATTGTGATTCTTTTCACTTGGCTCTGGTAGATCAGGGGAGACGTGTTGGTCATCATCAGCAGGCACTGGTTCATCATCACTGACCTGCTGCACTTACAGTTTACACTGATGAGTGGTAGATCTTACACTGCATCACGATGATACCCCCTGCTTAATATTCATGATATCTCACAAACAAAAAGGCAAATTTGTCTTTTCCCCATAAAGTGTTTAGGTGACATTCCACCCATACAAGTGTGACAAATATGCAAAGTCAAAAATCAGGAAGGGGCAAATACTTTTCCATGGCACTGCACATGGTCAGATTGTTCCACTAGGATGAAACTGTGCCAGGTGGAGTTATAGCACTTTTAACATCATTCTAACTTTACACTGATATGAATAACTTTGAATAATGAACTTATTGCTCTTTCCTTTGTTTCTTTGTTTTACAAATATGACCCAATATACTGTATGTTCAGTGACATTTTTTTTATTTACGTTTTTGTTTGCGTTATATTTTTATACTAGTATGTGGTTTTAAATGAATCTCCCCTATAATGAGCCAATAAGGACTACACCCTTAATTTGTTGAGCCAATCTCTGTATAAAGTCTGAGACAAATGCTGTACTGTTCATGTCCTGTGCGCTAGGTGGCAGCAGAAGATTAACATCATCCTTTTATGCGTCATTAAAAGCGGAAGAGTGGTCACTCTAGAGGACATCTTATCTCATCACCTGTAAAATAAAATACTTGACAAAGACTGGATTATTTGGTGTAATAAATGTTCTTTCAGTTTACAGCGCCTTTTGTTTGAATTCGCTGTTTTTCAGTTCTTGAATTAAAACACACGAATGCTTGATAGTTCGCTCGCTATATTTCAGATTAGCTTTCAGCATACCGAGACCGTTAATATCTTTCCTACCTGTATTTTGACAAATCCCACCTAAAGCGCTGGTTCGTTAGTCAGTCCGATTCGTGACGTATTTAATTGGTGTATCGCCTTTGATTGTGACCTGTTAACCAATAGCAGGGCTAGGGGACACGGAACGGACCAATCAAGTGCGGTTTGTCGGAATACGGGTGCGGCGAGGAGCGCAAGAGGACTCGGTGAGCATAGCAACAGTCCTCGAAAAGTTGAGCGCGCTAGTAGCTCTCCGGCGCGGCGGGTTTGGAGTGGAGCTCCGCTACAGCACTACCGGGCAGCGGGAACATGGCGCTTAAACGAATCCAAAAGGTAAGTATTAAAGATGTTACCGAAGGTTAACACAATAATTTTGACTCATGTGGCGTGGTAACAAGTGGTGACAGTGATTTACTGATTTACAGCCTGGCAGTAAAAGAATGCACACACACAGTACATGCATTCATATCTGCCTACATAAGAGACAGAGACTTGTCCGAATTAAATGTGTGGAAGATTGACACGTTTCTATAAAGCATGTGGAGTCTCCCAAGGCCTCTGAGCCAGAGCTGTTATTTCTGTCTGTCACTGAGCCTGAACACACTGCAGTCTTAACCTCATGCCTGGTAAAGGCTGAACAGAAGCTAAGATATAGCTTTTTCCGTTTTCATACACGCACACACACAGAGGCTTATGGAATTTTAGTGTTCAAAATAGTTTTGTCTCTTCAGCTCGAGCTCTGATTAAAATAGTAAGAAGATCATCTTTCCTTATTCAGCCAGTACTCCCAGTGCTCTGTTACCGTGTTCCTCTTAAACCCCACCAGTTTCAGTTAGAGTTTTCAACCTGAACAACAGTTTGAGACTTGGGGGCATTTTGCTGAACCTGAATCCCACACTGAGAACATGTGGCGGAGTTGTTTTTAGTCCCAAGAATGCGAGTGCGGTTTCGCAATGCTCAAATGTGTAGAAGCTGAACAGTCCTGGATGTCGGCCAGGGTTGCCAGATCTGACAAAATATAAAAAATTAAAACGTTTATTTCCAAAGCATATCCAGTATTTTTTGCCTTGGAGATATTTATATAGCCATTCATAGAGTAATGCTACAGAGGTTAATAAATAATATCTGCACTGTATGAGAGGAGACCTCTTGTATGGCTGCTGGTGCAGGTGATTATATTTTCTACTGTATGTAATTGTGAAAATTTAAGGCTTTCCTGGATTGAATGTAGTTATTTTTTGCACAATAAATTTTAAAGATTTATTTGGCTTATCAGAGAAATTTTTTGCACCTCTAAGATTTCCAAGTATACATTAAATAAAATATAATAATTAATTTATTTTTGTTTTTGCTTGTTTTTGTTTATTTATAATGCTATAAAAGGGACTGTAAAAGTATGCAATAAGTACAATGCAGACATAAAGAAAAGTAAAATTCTTGTCTCGGATTATGGGTGAGTTATAGCATTGCACAAAACAGGTCATCACTATCTTTCAAACTGGTCCCTTAAACACTGCTTCAATTAAAAATAGTTCGGTGCCACTTCACGTCTCTTCTTTGTGGAAGCTGTTACTGTTTGCTTGCGTCTTTGTCACGTATACAGCATCTGTACACCACCATATACAAACTGCTTTATGTAAATAAATATTTAAATGTCGTTTAAACATTTAGCTATTTAAATGATTATACATTTATCATACGCCATTAAAAGTGTATTCAGCTTTGACCTTGATCTCAAAATGTTTTTTTTTTTTATAAATGAAAAATGAGAAACCTAGGGATAGATGGATAGATGGATGGATGGATAGATAGAGTACTTTATTAATCCCACAGGGAAATTAAATGGGAATTGTAACATGCAGCTCCTATCTGTACATTTACGTCTGTATTTACTTATGGAAAAAATTTACTGTCTAGAATGAGAATTATGACCATAATCATCCACATCGCTCTCTGTAATGTCACTGGGTGTTATTTAAATGTGACTAATTACATTATGGTTTATTTTTATTGATTAATACAGCAGCAAACATACAGGTGCAGCTCTAATAAGCAACATTTAATCAGTGCAGATCAGCCTGTTCAGTGTGTAAGTGTAAGGTTTGATGGTGTGCAGATGCATTATGGAGTCAGTATCTGGTCAAAAACTGAATAGATGCAGCCTCTGTACATTTTGGTATGGCACGTGCAAATGTAACTACCATCACATGTATCTTACAGCACAGTGAAATAATTTTTTCACATATCCCAGATAGGAAGCTGGGGACAGTGCCAGGATACCGTGCCCCTGGAGCAGATTGGGTTAAGGGCCTAGCTCAAAGGCTTCACAGAGACAGCTTGGTGGTACTGGGGCTTGACCCCCCCCACCCCCTTTAATACTTTATACATACCCCCCCCCCCCCCCCCACAACCTTTTGATAAAAGTAACTCAAAGCCTTAAGCACTAGAAGCAGCACCATATTTAAAGTAGCCTAAATAAAGTTGGATTATATTATTGGCAGAAATAAACAATTTTGGGAACAATGTTTACACAAGATTTTAAAGAATCTAAACTACATTGGGAAATCATGGACCTGGCAACACTGATATCACCCGTCTAACTCTGTGACCTCTCGCTCCAATCACTTGTACTTCAGGTGTCTTCCCACCCACCAGCTAAAATAAACGACGTGCTACTCACTCGCCACTGGAGACAGACATGTTTGTGGACTTGCATGGGCTCCATCCTACCCTCCCCTATCCCATGTGACCCCCCCCCCCCCCCCAGTAGCTAAATATACACTAATGCTAACACACACACACACACACACACACACACACCCCACAGAGCTCATATTGCTAATCATACTACAATTATCTTGATGACAGCATGTGTCTTGAGTCATCTTACTGCATCTTAACATGGAATTAATAGAATTCCCGCAAACTGTCAAAGTGCATTTGTCTTTTTCTCTCTTTCTCATGCACATACATATGTATTTTACTACTTTTGTAGGAACTGACTGATTTGGCTCGTGATCCTCCAGCACAGTGTTCAGCAGGTCCAGTTGGGGATGATGGTGAGTTCCCAAGCCCCAAACAAGTACATATTTAAAAGTGGCTTTATCAGGTTTTCCAGATGATAATTTTCTTTTTGTTTGTTTCAGTATTCCATTGGCAGGCGACAATCATGGGTCCTGTGAGTATGACTACATCTTATCCTGTAAAGCTGTCAGTATTCTTTCTTGGGTTAAAAGCAACCGTTTTTAATTACACCAGGGTTCAAGGGTAACTTTATTGTCCTCAGAGGGGCAGTTTGCCAGCTGCAACATAGAACACAGACAAAATACAATACAAATAAATATCAACACAATTTATAATTACAACTTACCAACCTGATCACAGCAACAGGAATAAATAACCTTTTAAACCTGTTTGTTCTGCTTTGTGGCAGAATATATCTACACCTTCATGGTAGCAACCTAAATTCACACGACAAGGGATGGCTCACTCAGTGTTGATCAAGTTTTCTTCAAGGACCTGATCTTGTACAAATCCTGAAGATCATTCAAAGGGTGTACCAGCAATTTTGGCGCATACCTTCAAAATACCCCGCAAAGGATTCTTCTGTTTGACAGAAAGTAACCCGTATGAGCAGATAAAACCTTTCCATAAAAGTAGTATGACATTTACAGTAAAAGTACATGCGGTGAAATACTTTCTTATACACCGCATCAACCTTGGAGTCCAAACAATTTGTTGTCGATCACAGTGCCCAAATACTTATACCGCCGCATTAGACATCCTCTACCTGATTGTCCATTACAACAGGGGAAACACCACTAAGTTTATTTATTTATTATGCTAAAATCCAGGCACAAAGTTTTTTTTTTTTTTTTTATTTGCCACGTTAAAGTTTAAAAGGAAGATTCATGCCAATAAATAAAATCACAGACTACAGGAGCATATTAAATGTCTCCTCTCATGAGCAGGGACACAATTACTGTATTGTCTGCAAATTTAATAATGTGGTGCTCGTCATGATGACTTTGGCATTTTGGCAAAAAACAAAGGAGAAAGGACACAACCCTGGTGATATCCAGTGGAGGAGAAAAGAACTAGAAATGTTCCGATACCATTTTCTCCTCCCGATACTGATTCCAATACTTGGGCTCAGGGTATCGGCCGATACCGAGTACTGATCCGATACCTGGGTGTGTATCTGTACAGTGTGTGTGTATATATAAATATATATATAATATAATATAATATAATTGATTTTTTTAAGTAAAATACTACTAGCCCTGTGTAACGGGTTCGACCCTAAGTGCACGGGCGACACCATGAAACGCGGACACGAGGCGAGGTCTTGCAGGAAAACGGGTAATTTATTTAGAAAAATGGGTAAGGAAAGGGTTAACGGCTCTCTGCGGCCTTTTACACTTTGGCGGCAGGGATGCGAAGGCGGGCTCGACGCGGAAGTGAAGGTGCCGCGTGAGCTTGCGCAGCTCATTCACGCGCTCCTCTCGCGGAGATCAAAGTCGCCCACCTTTTTTAAGTCTCTGGGGCGGATCACATCGCCCTGCTCTTGTGCCACTGTCTCTCATAAAATCCACCGCGTCGCAAAGTCCAGCTTCCCAACAGTCAGACCCCGAGCTGCACTCCCCGCTGTGTTTTATAGCAGCGGGATCATTAGCGGCGATAGCTCATGGGCCGTTGCCTGATTCTGTGGCCCTGCTCCTTCACATACCTAAAGGGGGGGGGGAGGCCGCCTAACTAGTGAGCGAGGAGCGATATCAATTTGGGCGCACGCCCATCCCAGGCGCACGCCGTGACACTCTGTAAGTAAGCTAAGCTAGCAAAGCTAGCGGGCATAAATAGGTTATGTTTAGGAAAATGGAATCGGATCGGTACGTGGACTCAAATACTTGCCAATTCCGATGCCAGATTTTTTTTGTGGTATCGGTAGCATTTCCGATACCAGTATTGGAATCGGAACAACCCTAAAAAGAACATCTGATTAAGGCACCATTTACCTTCATCTCCCTGTCAGAGGTTCATTCAGTTTTTGATTATTTACCAACCAACACAAAAGTTATTGAATATTGTATCACGTGTGTAACCTGATTGAGATGCATTAGATCTTTGTTTTAGCAATTAACATGAATAATCTGACCTGTTTGCATGTAGAACGAGAGTCCGTATCAGGGTGGTGTGTTCTTCCTGACTATACACTTCCCAACAGATTATCCTTTCAAACCTCCAAAGGTAAAATTCTCAAATTCTGGTTGTTTGTTTAGTATGTGTGTGTATTGGTGTTGTGTATACATTTATGTCTTACCCTATTGTCATTTTCTTAGGTTGCATTCACCACAAGAATCTACCACCCAAATATTAACAGTAATGGCAGCATCTGTCTGGATATCCTCAGGTCCCAGTGGTCTCCTGCACTTACAATTTCTAAAGGTACAAATATAAAGATATAAATATGGTTTGGGTATAAACTATTGCTGCAAAATTAATTACATACAAATCAAAATGGCAGTATGAATCTGCAATTATTCAGGCTTCACTTGATTGCAGGTTATGTTCAGGTGCATCTCAGTAAATTAGAATATCAACAAAAAGTTGATTTATTTCAGTAATTTAATCCACAAAATTAAACTTGTATGTTATATAGATTCATTACACACAGACTGATATATTTCAAGTGTTTATTTCTTTAAATGTTTGCTGATTATGGCTAACAGCTAATGAAAACCAAAATTCTTGAGAGGTTTGTGAAACGAAGCCTTTTTTTGATTTCCAAATAAAATGCAAAAATAAAATTTGCATTTTATTTGGAAATCAAGGTCTCAGAGTCTGGATGAAGAAAGGAAACGCACAAAATCAAAGTTGTTTGAGGTCAAGTGTAAAGTTTGCACAGTCATTGGTGTATTTGGGGAGGCATATCATCTGCTGGTGTTGGTCCACTGTGTTTGATCAGGTCCAAGGTCAGTGCAGCCGTCTACCAGGAAGTTTAAGAGCACTTTATCCTTCCCTCTGCTTACCAGCTTTATGGACATGCTGATTTAATTTTCCAGCAAGACTTGACACCTGCTCACACTGCCAAATATACTGATACCTGGTTTAAGGATCATGGTATCCCTATGTTTGATTGACCAGCAAACTTGCGTGACCTAAAGCCCGTGGAGGACGATGCGGGACATCAGACCCAACAACACAGAAGAGCTAAGGGCGGCTATCGGAGCAACCTGGGCTTCCATAACACCTCAACTGATTGCTTCCACGCCAATGCTGCAGTGCTGTAGTAATTCATTTAAAGGGAACCCTGAACAAGTATGGAGTGCCATACATGTTCACACTTCAAGTGTTTTTTTTTTTTTTTTTTTTTTTTTTAAACATTTTTGTGTTTTAAGTAATATTCTACTTTTCATGAGTAATAATGGCACAATGAAAGTTATGTTGCTCACCCACATGATTTTATATTTCATTTATTTTTTTTAGCTTCATTTTTGTTAAATAAATAATGGCACAATGAAAGTTTTGTTGTTTGCCCAGGGTTGTATTTGCCTAATAGAATTTAAACTTTTGAATATGACTGTACATCAGAGCAGAATGATTTCTCATGTGCTTTGTGATTTAAACCTTTTTTTTTTTTTTTTTTTTTTTTAAATAGTTCTCCTGTCCATCTGCTCACTCTTATGTGACCCAAACCCAGATGATCCTCTTGTACCAGAGATTGCACGAATCTACAAAACAGACACAGAAAAGTATGTACACTTTTGTACGCTTTCAGACTTGCTGAAAAACTAACACATGCAGTCATTCTTGAAGGACTTCGTTGTGCTTTATTATATTTTTTACACAACTCTGGGAAATACTCAAGTCTGATTGGTATATTGAGGGTTTCCGCAATCTGTTATTTCTGTCATTATTTAATCACGGATCACTTATGTCATGCCAGCGACAGATGCATATGCAGCAATAATGTTTAAGTTGTACTGGCAGAATCCAGTTTAAGTACATTTTAATTGAGTTAAAATATCTACAGTCAATTACTACTCATTGAGTATGTAAAATAATTTCTGACTCCTTCAATGTCATTTTTCCTATTTGAGATTCTATTTCAATGGATGAATGATTAGATGGTGTGTAGTGATGTACTTAGTAGTATATTGCTTTGTATTTTGTGATCATGTTTGTACATTTTTCCTTATATAAACACTGCTTTGGCAGGTACAATAAAATGGCAAGAGAATGGACAGAGAAATATGCCATGTTGTAGGTGAGGGGTAAGAGCCTGTGCATTGTGAGCTGGCATATAAAAAGAAAAGGGGTGGTGTGCTGCATCATAGCTGCTTCCTGTGTGGCACTGCATGAATGTATGACCACTGCTAATATGTACTTTAATGCAGATGATTTGTTCTGAGACAAAGTCCCAAGACTACTATGCTTGGTCACTTCCCCATAATAGCTCCTATATGTAGAATGACTATAAGCAAGCCTGTAAGGATTTTCTCATGCTCAGAGCTCCAGTGATCATCTGATCATCATATTCATAATTGTTTGTGATATTTGAACTTGATATGAATAGCATGTCTTTATAGTAGTATAAATACAAATTACTTTGTTCTTAACTGGCAGCGGCATATTACTGATCTTGTAAAAATCTGTTCTTAGGACTGCGTTGTGGCCAGTTGTCTTTCATGTTACTAAAAGTCTGAAATATTTTTAGAGAATAATTTTAGAGATTGTTAACTGCTTTCTTATGCTTTCATCTGTTGACACAAGCAAACTGCAGCATGCTGTGACATTACAGCAGGGATAGTTAAGGAGACTTGTTCTTTTACTTGTTTCAGAACTACTGATGGGCATTATGATGTTTTTTTTCATAATGTGTCGTTAATAATGAGGAAATGTAAGCAGATAATTATATCCATGTTGCAAATACTATGACATTATGACACTGTACTCAATACGTGAAGCGTTCAAGTCAAACTGGGACTTGTGATTTACATTTCTCGTGCATCAAGCCATAAAACGGTGATATTTGAAGACTTCAAGCACAGGATGATGATGATGAGGAGTCTCTTAGCCACAGTATAACAATTGAATGTCAAACATTTTAAAGAAGGCTGTATGTCAATGAATGACGATTCATATAGTGTACCATTTTAAAATGATAAAGTATTCCTTACGTGTACATTGTCACATGGGATTTATGATGTTCTCTTTTTTTTTTGTAGATATAACAGAATAGCACGGGAATGGACACAGAAATATGCCATGTGATGTTGGAAGGACACATTTATGAACTGTTGTTTATGCTCTTGTGTTTAGTCACTGTCTTGTTTCAATACGTACGTCTCTTATGGAGAAACAGTCTGCAGATGTCTGCTTTAACAAGACTACACCAAGACCTGCAGGATTTGCCATTTTCAAGTATTATGTGGACCTCATCGATGAAGTGGACTCTATTCACGGTTTCCTGCTTCTTTGCCTTGGGGTCCATACATCAGTCGTTTCCTCTGACCACTTGCGTCATGCAATCTTTGTAAGAGCATAGTGCTGGCCTGCTCAGGCAGAGGACTGTAGGTTGTGCTACTGCTTCTTCCAGGCTGAAATGCATGTCATCACAGGAAGTTCAGTTGTGGCACAGCACTGGGTTTATCAGATGCCTTCTATTGTTTTGCTCATTCTGCAAATCTGAGATCCTTACTTGGCCCATGCTTTACTATCTGTATCAGTGAATTGCACTCCAGTCAACTCAATTAAATGTCCTGCTTTTAATTTTTCCCTTGAATAAAGTCATATAACTTGTTCCGTTTCTCTTTCATGTTTGTACACTGAACCATTGAACATGGCAACATAAAATTGTCAGTTTGTAGTTATAAATAATATATTGATATAATAAAATACAATCAGATTGAATCTGTATCTTTCATTCACTGCTTGAAATCGCTGTTCTTTACAGATGCTTTATATCAACAGTAGTTTTTCTCAGATAATAGGTTTTGTTTCTGCTTTTCATTTTTTGCTCCATTTTGGGTATTAAGATTTACCAGCACTGTCCTACAATATACATAACATCTTAATAAGCTATTCACATTAACAACTGTCACAATCTGACCCTTCTCGCTGTTCCTACAAATACAATATATTGTGCTATGGGCACCTAGAAGAAGGTCAGATGTATTAGTCAGCAAGTCAACCTTGAATTTGATGTACTGGAAGCAGAAATAAATTGGTAAGCATAAGGATTTAGGTGACTTTTTGACAAGGGCTGAATTGTGAGGGTCATTCATCTCCCAGTCTGAAACAAAAACAGTTTGGGCATTTAATCCATTATCATTCAATTGTTTGGACAATAAATGTATGGCAAAAATACCAAAAAAGGAAACAATCTGGTATTTAAGTTTAATTTTATTTGTATTTGCCCTATTTTAAATCCAGTTCACGCGGTCCCCATTCTGCGTTATTTCAGCGCATCCACTACCTTCAAAAGGCTCCCAGACAACTAGCACGCGGATCAGAATTTGCCAATCAACATCACGTTACCACACTCGCGCTTTTAAACGCTTATATATTTTTTTCGCACCGTCACCGTAATATGCTGCGATTTTACCTACATTTATTATTTTTTTGAAGAACGGTTTGAACAAAAAGGGCTTTATTTTTTTGTATATGCGCAGTCATTCACCTGTCTGTCAGCTGACTGCGCATGTGACTTTAAGTTTAACCGCGAACTTCCGGGTGTTCAAAATGACAATCCTGCATTTACAATAATAAACACAAGAACCGGCGTTTAGCACTTTAGCATCAGTCATGAACGATGTGGAACAAGTCTGGACGTCCTTTTTTGTTCTTCTGCGTTTTTATAACCTTTCCCGCTGTGTTTCTAAGCAACTCGGAGTCGCTCAGTTCAGGAGTTTATGAGTTGGTTCTGGACGGGACATGGCACCTTCAGAACTCCAACGGTTCCGTGTCACTCAAGGCACAAGTACCCGGATGTGTGCATACAACACTGCAGCAACAGCATCTCATTGAGGTAGTGACACACCAATGAGTCTACATTTACAGTATATACACACTTTTAGGCTTTGTTTAAAGGCTCATGGGTAGTTTAAAGTTGCTTGAAACACCATAACATTATGATCACCTGTCTAATATTGAGTAGGTCCCCACTTTTGCCACCATAACTGTACTGGCCTGTGTGTGTGGACAACTTTCTATAGGAACCAGAATGAAAATTTTCCTGAATCTGTGCTACACTAGCTCTCCTATTGGATCATAGCTCTCTCCATGTTCATCAGTGAGCCTTGACCAACCATGACCCTGTCGCCAGTTCAGTGGTTTCCCTTCATTGGATCACATTAGAATTCGGCCCTTCTCACAGTAGCTACGTTTTCAATATCTCGTTACAATGGCGGCTGGAAGTGAGTGGGATATGTTAGACAGCAAGTGAACCTTTATTTCTGAAGTTGATATGTTGGAAGTAGAAAAAATGGGAAAGCATAATGATTTGAGGGCTAGAAGACTGGGTCAGAGCATCTCCAAAACTGCAGAACTTATAAGATGTTCCTGTTCTGCAGTGGTCAGGACAGACTAAAAGTTAATCCAAGAAAGGAAAACCGGTGAACTGGTGATAGGGTCATGGGTGGCCTGCTGGTTATTATGGAAAGGTGTCAGACGACACAGTGCATCACTGTCATAGTGGCAAAAGGGTGGGGACAATCGATATTAGTCAGGTCTTCATAATGGTATGGCTCTATATTGAATCCTAAGATGGTTTGTATAAAAGTTGTATGTTGAGCAAAGTTGAGGGATATATGATAAAATACTGCTCAAATGCAAGCAGAATGTACTGATTTCTAGTCTTGGTATAATATAGTAATGTGCAATGATTGTCAGTCTTCTGTCCAAACATTCCACTCTTCTATGCCACCAAGAAGATTATAGATTTGTAAATTTAGAAACCAAGCATAAAACCCAAGACAAAAATCATCTACCAAGATGGTCACAGATACTCTACAACTCAATCAGAAAGTGAATTAGCCTACACTGAACAAACGTACCTTTATTCATTCATTCATTTATCTTTTATCCCGCTTATCCTACTAGGTCGCAAGGGTCAGTACCAATCCATCGCAGGGCGCACTCACACACATGCACACTATGGGTAATTTGGAAACAGTAGACTTCTATACACTTTGTGCAGTAATTATGTTCATGAACGTACTGTGGGTCAAAGGAAATGATTCCTTTTTTTAATGCCACATTCATGCATGTAGGCCTCACTCTTCGCTACAATTCCATGTCAGACACCAGCTGCTTTGTAACCATTAACATGTCCTCATTTAACCATAACCTAAGTGTTAATTAGGATTTGTTTGCTAATGTTTGTTTGTAAAAAAATTCAGTGCAGTTTATTTTATACACAATAAGTGTGTTTTGTCAAATGTCTTTATTCTGGGATGCTAGGAGAGTCTTTTTTAATGTACATTATTATTGTAAAACCTACTGTCTCATAAATATAGTTGGTTCTATACAGACTGTTTCTTCTTTGTCTAGTCAGTGTGATGCTTAAGAAATACAGTATTCTACTTTAAATGCCCTGTAGGATCCCTACTTTCGTTTTAATGACCTGGTCTACAGATGGATTTCGCTGGATAACTGGACATACACCACTTCGTTCTCTGTGCCTGACCATGTCAAGTATGTTATCCTCCAACACTATATCATCACCCAGCTATTAGGATTAGTTGAACACAAGACTTCAAATTTTTTAATGTCTGTTTACTTTTAATCATATAAACAAGATTTAGTTTTATACTGTGTGCTTCAATAGAGAGAGCAGGAGAGCTGTTCTCATATTTGAAGGTGTGGACACAATCTCCACTGTATCTTTAAATGGAGTCATCATTGGAAAGACGGATAACATGTTCCGGAGATATGTATGATTTTCCCCAAACACTCGTTTTCATTTGAACACTTCTGATGAGATGAGAACATGATATTTTAAATACTTATATACCAAACAAATGACTCAACAGTACAACGTTTGTTCTCAGGACTTCGAGGTTGCAGGACTGCTTAAAGACATGAATGTTCTGGAAGTGTGGCTCATATCAGCCGTGACCTATGCAGCAGAGCGAAGTCGAGCCCACACTTTGTACAAAGTCCCCCCAGAATGTCCTCCTGCTGTGCAGAAAGGGGAGTGTCATGTAAACTTTATTCGAAAGGTATTGTAAAAGGTAATGTTTGAGGATGATTAGCTTGTGCTGATACATATAATAAACAGTGAGACATAACTGTGATGAATTTGTGTGTATTTCAGGCACAGAGCTCATTTAGCTGGGATTGGGGGCCATCTTTTCCCACTCTTGGCATCTGGAAGGGTGTTCGTCTACAGTCATTTAATACCCTTAGATTATTGAGCTTTACCGCGAATCCAAAATATGGTACGGTTTACAAAACTTTTTTTTTTTCTTTGACTACGGTTCTCTTTTAAAATCTGTACTACACTGCAAATTCAAAAATAGGGACCTAGAAATTATTAACTATGATGTGTAGATTGGACACAAGTGTTTTGAATCAGAGTGGTGTTAGTTCTGAGTTGGAGACATTACAAGTCGATTGGGTTAAGATATGAATATTGTTACGTCCTGGTCTAGGGTCAGGCCGCAACAGACAATAAAATAAATTAGGAAAAGGAAAGAAGGTAAATGGGGAAATAAATGGGGGGGTTGAGATCAACTGCAGTTTAATTCTGTGTACAAATATTTACAAAGGTGGTAATATCTTCAGGAGCCGACAATGCCAAAATAATAAACCAAACCCACTAACTAGAATCACAAAAGTCTACCTAACCTAACAACAAAAACATACCAAAATACATATAGTCTTACCTAACTCCCTGACTAGCATAACCAGGAGAAAAAATGGGGGAAGAACAAAAAGGGCGTCGACTCCCTACTTACCACTATATACACGATGATATTTACAAAGTTATATACAAAATTATATACAAAGGGCAATAGCAAAAATCGAGGTCGAAAAGGGCAGCAAAAGTCAATACACAATGAGTCCAATATATACCAGCAAAACACCATAACAAATCAAGCAGTTGTCTCTCGAGCAGCAGGCAGGATGGCGTTTAAATAGAGCTGCACAAAGTTCTAGTCCAATGGCAACACAGGAGGCGGGAGTAAGGCACACAGGTTCAGGAAGTGCTTGTCCAATGGAGGTACAGGAGGCGGGAGTAAGGCACACATCACTGACTGATCCTCCAATCAGCACCCCTCTCCACGGTAGAGGCCAATTAAACCTGTTTAAAAAAAACAGAGAGAGGGAAACACACCCAAGAGAGCAGGCAACACAGAAAAAAAATATATATACAGTATATAATACGTCAGGGACGTAACACCCTCCCCCTTAAGATTGAACATCAAGTTCAATCCTACTCAGACTCACAGCGAGATAACGTGTCTGCTACAATGTTTTCAGATCCCTTTTTATGCCGAATGTCAATATTGAATCCCTGTACAATCATGGCCCAGCGCATGAGTCGTTGATTACTATTAGTCATACGTTGTAAGAATACGAGAGGGTTGTGATCAGTAAACACCACTATGGGTTCAGGACTGGATCCAATATACACCTCAAAATGCTGAAGTGCAAGTAAGAGGGCAAGAGCTTCCTTCTCGATGGTACTATAGTTAAGCTGGCAACGATTAAATTTACGGGAGAAGAAACTCACAGGGTGATCGATACCATGAGCATCTTCTTGGGTGAGTACTGCACCTATCCCGGTACCACTGGCATCTACTTCAAGTTGGAAGGGTTTGCTAAAATCAGGGGCAGAAAGAACAGGTGCACTGCACAGCAATAGCTTCACAGCATTAAATGCATCTTGACAAGTAGCAGACCACACAAAAGGGATAGAGTCACGAAGAAGGTTTGTTAGTGGAAGGACCACATCTGAAAAGTTTCTACAGAAACTTCGGTAATATCCAGCCATACCTAAGAAACGTCTGAGTTCTCGTTTTGTCCTAGGGGCTGGAAATGCCTTAATTGCCTGCACTTTAGCATCCAGCGGGCGAACCATGCCTTGTCCCACCTGCTTGCCTAAATAGGTAACAGTAGCATGAGCGAATTCACACTTTTCAAGGTTCAGAGTCAGAGAAGCATTCTGGAGGCGATCAAACACACAGTTTAAAACAGAGAGATGCTCATTCCAGGTATCTGCAAACACAACTACATCATCAAGGTAGGCTTCACAATTATTCACATCACCTAAGACTTGTGTCATTAAACGCTGAAAGGTAGCAGGTGCATTTCTTAAACCAAAAGCCATGACTGTATACTGAAGAAATCTATCAGGTGTAGCAAAAGCAGAGATTTCAGAGGCTCGCTGAGTGAGTGGAACTTGCCAGTAGCCTTTTAGAAGGTCTAATTTTGTGACATACCTTGCCTGACCTATCCGGTCAACACAATCTTCCATCCGGGGAAGAGGAAATGAATCAGCCTTGGTAACAGAGTTAACTTTACGATAATCTGTGCAAAATCGATAAGTATTATCAGATTTTGGAACCAAAAGACAGGGAGAGCACCATGGACTACAACTGGGAATGGCTAACTGATTTCTTAGCAAATAATCAGTCTCCTGCTTCATTATAGCACGTTTGGTCGGGTTAATTCGGTAGGCATTTTGTTTAATAGGTCGGTGGTCGCCTACATCTATGTCATGTTCAATGACGGTTGTGCGTGAGGGTGTGTCTGAAAAGAGTGCGAGGTGACTCCTTATGAGCCTAATGATGTCTTCCTGGGCGGAAGCTGGTAGATGGACAAGTTTGCACTCAAGTTTACTTAGCCACACAGAGTTTGACAAACTCGCACAAGGGACAGATGCTCTACCCAAATTGAGACCATCGAATTCAGGAGAATATTCAGGTGTAAGGCCTGTGGAGACAATCGCAACAGGGGTGATTGGGGAAATCTCCTCAGTATTTCGAGAGAAAAAAGGTTTTAGCATATTTACATGGCAGACACGAGTCTTTCTCCTTCTGTCAGGTGTCTTTATCACATAATCGGTGCTACTTAATCGAGAACTAATAATATATGGACCAGAAAACCTAGCTTGAAGGGCAGAACCTGTAATCGGGAGTAAAGCAAGCACTTGGTCACCTTCTTTAAATTCACGTACCACAGCCTTCTTATCGAATCTCCTCTTCATCTTGGCCTGGGAGGAGGTGAGCGAACGATGAGCTAACTTGCATGCCGTGTGCAGGCGTTCTCGAACCAGGCTTACATAATCTAAAACGTTTCTAGGTAGAGGACTGACCGAAGTAGGAGACAACATTTTCTCCTGAAGCACCTTCAAAGGACCTCGAACAGAATGGCCAAAAACCAACTCTGCTGGGCTAAATCCAAGAGACTCTTGTACGGTATCCCGTATTGCAAATAGTAGGAATGGAACTGCTTCGTCCCAGTCCTTTCTGTGCTGCAAGCAATATGTGCGAAGCATCGATTTTAGTGTTTGGTGGAATCTTTCTAACACACCTTGTGATTCTGGGTGATAGGCACTAGAGACCTGATGCTTTATATCAAGCTCTTCCAACACTCTTTTAAACAGGGCCGACATAAAATTGGAACCACGGTCAGACTGGACGTACTTGGGTAGCCCGAAAGTAGAAAAGAACTTGGTAAGGGCACGTACGATAGCTCGAGACTTAATGTTGCGAAGTGGTATAGCCTCAGGATATCTAGATGCAGCACACATTAAAGAGAGTAAATATGAATTTCCCGACTTTGTTCGAGGAAGGGGACCTACACAGTCTATCAAAATTCTCTCAAAAGGTTCTCCCATCACAGGAATTGGGCAGAGTGGAGCACGAGGGATGACCTGATTAGGTTTACCTGCAATTTGGCAGATTGAGCACGAACGACAGTAGGATGCTACATCTGATTTCAGAGCCGGCCAAAAGAAATGATTTAGAATTCGAGCATATGTTTTTCGAATACCCAGATGCCCAGACAAGTCATGGTCATGAGCAATACTTAAGACATGACTTCTATAAGGTTTTGGGACCACAACCTGGAATACTGAACTCCAGTTGTTATCAGAATTTTTAGGTGTCCATTTACGCATTAACAGCTGATCCTTAACAAAATATGCAGTAGGCCGCTGTGACAATTCTGCTTCCTTAACTGCCGAAGTGAAACATGGTTGAAGGGAGTTATCAGATTTTTGAGCATTTACCAGCTGATCACGTCCAAATATAGGTTTAGCACAACTGGGTCCAAAGATTGGAGTAGAGACAGTATCTGGATTATTCACAGGGGGTGAAGGCACAACAGAAAGTTTAAATATGGGGTCTTCCGCACACATGAATGAATCAGAAAAATCTTCAGCACTTCTCTTCTTACGAGCCTGAGCACGTGTGACCACACACGAGTTAAACACTCGTGGAAATTTACGCGAGATTGTCTCATTCTCATCAATTACAGGTACATCTGTAACAATAGGCAACTGGCAAACATTCCCCCCAGCTAAGTCATTGCCTAAAATGAATGAAACGCCTTTTACTGGCAGCTGGGAACGGACTGCCACCTTAACAAGACCCGTAACCAACCTAGATCTCAGAAATATGTTATGTAGAGGAGCCTTCACTATTTCCATTTCAATGCCTTGTACTAGTACATCTGCACCACAACTAGTTTTATCAGACAATGGCAGAATACCCTCTAAAATGAACGACTGGGCAGAACCTGTGTCCCTCAGCAGGCGAAGTGGTTTTTGTTCTAACTCAGAATTAGATATGGACACAACACCTTCCATAATAAAAGGTTCAAAAGCAGGATCTACAGGGGATTGTGAGCATTTACCATCTTTCTGGTGCATTGTTGGTACGTGTGTTAATGCGACACTTTTGGGTTGGGTCTGCATTTTCCTACGGTTTTTACGAGACAAGATAGGACAAGCAGCAATGAGATGACCCCTTTCATGACAATAGAAACATTCCCGACTCTCCGGAGTAACTTTCTGAGAACTTGGAGGGCTTCTAACACTACGTTGGGAATTTTCACCTCGTGGGGGAGAGAAAGTGATTTTATGAGTCAGTGTGAACTCATCAGCTGAGACGGCTGCACTTGAAAGTGAAGTGATCTTTTGCTCATTTAGATAAACTACCACCTTCTCCGCAACACAATTCTTAAATTCCTCCAACAAAATTAACTCCTTCAATCCATCAAAAGTACTAACTTTACTGGCAGTGCACCATTTATCAAACATCACAGACTTCTCACGTGCAAACTCAACATAGGTTTGATTGGCAGATTTTACATGTTTACGAAATTTCTGCCGGTAGGCCTCAGGGACAAGCTCATAAGCACGTAAAACAGCATTTTTAACAGTTTCATAATCCAAACTCTGCTCCAAACTTAAAGCGGAACACACTTCCTGTGCCTTCCCAACAAACTTGCATTGCAATAGAAGAGACCAGATGCTTCTAGGCCACTGTAGTGTGGCTGCAATACGCTCAAATACAGTGAAGTATGTATCTACCTCACTTTCTCTAAACATAGGAACTAAAGCAATATGCTTGCTAATGTCAAAGCCAGATGAACTTACAGCTGAAGAGCCACTAGGTGCGGGTGGTGAGTCACTCGCCTGTACAGGGGTTGTAGGTGCCGGATGCAGAACAGGAGATGCAGGTGCAGGATGCAGAACAGGGGATGATGCTCGAACAGGAGACAGAGGGCCATGAACAAGAGAATCTGAAGCTGGCTTACTCCTTAGTGCCAACTCCAATTCCTTTAATTTAATTTCCCTCTGAGACTCGAGTTCCACCATACGAAATTGAAGCATTTGAGATTCATAATGCTGACGGGCTAACTCTAGGTCCAACTGCTTCAATTGCAGCGCGAGCTTCGGGTCATTCAGTGACGGACCTACTACCGCGGGATCTATGTGTGCGGGGTCCTTGGGTTTGACCACAGCCTCCGCTGTAGCTGAATCCTCGGACTTACCGGACTGATATACAACACCCGCCTCGGTAGGATCCATAAGAATGCGCTGTTTAATCAGCTCTGCCTGAAGCATTTGTTTAATGTCGCGCTTATTCGCGCTCCATGGGACCGAGATGCTGTAAAAGTCAGCAAGCAACAATAAGTCATCCTTCCTGCACCTTTCAAAATGCTCCACTGAAGGACAAATAACAAACTGGTCTAAATTAAATTTGGTTGCCATATTAGTGACAAACACACACACCTCCTATAGCCAAAACAAACAAACAAAAAACCAGCAGATAAACAACAAAACAACGGACGAGCCCCCAATTCTGTTACGTCCTGGTCTAGGGTCAGGCCGCAACAGACAATAAAATAAATTAGGAAAAGGAAAGAAGGTAAATGGGGAAATAAATGGGGGGGTTGAGATCAACTGCAGTTTAATTCTGTGTACAAATATTTACAAAGGTGGTAATATCTTCAGGAGCCGACAATGCCAAAATAATAAACCAAACCCACTAACTAGAATCACAAAAGTCTACCTAACCTAACAACAAAAACATACCAAAATACATATAGTCTTACCTAACTCCCTGACTAGCATAACCAGGAGAAAAAATGGGGGAAGAACAAAAAGGGCGTCGACTCCCTACTTACCACTATATACACGATGATATTTACAAAGTTATATACAAAATTATATACAAAGGGCAATAGCAAAAATCGAGGTCGAAAAGGGCAGCAAAAGTCAATACACAATGAGTCCAATATATACCAGCAAAACACCATAACAAATCAAGCAGTTGTCTCTCGAGCAGCAGGCAGGATGGCGTTTAAATAGAGCTGCACAAAGTTCTAGTCCAATGGCAACACAGGAGGCGGGAGTAAGGCACACAGGTTCAGGAAGTGCTTGTCCAATGGAGGTACAGGAGGCGGGAGTAAGGCACACATCACTGACTGATCCTCCAATCAGCACCCCTCTCCACGGTAGAGGCCAATTAAACCTGTTTAAAAAAAACAGAGAGAGGGAAACACACCCAAGAGAGCAGGCAACACAGAAAAAAAATATATATACAGTATATAATACGTCAGGGACGTAACAATATTCATAAACATTATTATCACAGATACAAAACTAGGAAGTCGTTCTAAATAGTCGTACAAAATAGGGAACCAGAAATAACAGAGAAAAATGGTTCAGAGAAACATTAATAAATGAGATTTTTCCTTGAAACACTGAAACATAAGAGCCTAGGTAGACAAACCAATCTATCACTAAACATCATTAAAGGGCTCTACTCCAGGGGTGGAATCATGACACAATTTAAAACAAGAAGGACTTGACCCCATTGGCATTACACTGCTGCCAACAAATCTAGTCTAATCTATTCAGTTCATCTACTGACTATAATATCATTCCATATATTTCATACAATCATTTGATCATTTGTTCTTGTGATAGCACATCATAATTTAAATGTGATAAACATAACTTAAATACACATAAAATTGGCCTTGAGCATGACCATGTTAGTAGCATTTATCATATAAAGTATGTACTGTATGGCAAACAGGATGGAAGTCATTCAAGAAAAGGTATTTGATACATTGACCTTGCTTTAACCGTGAGCCTTTTTTTTAATTTTTTTTTATCAACAGATAATGCCTTCTCTGTTTATTTAGAACTTGCATTCACTGGCCTCCTTGTTCATTCGATTTTCCAAATTAATCTAATCTAATCTAATGTATTACTTCATGCACATAAAGGTCAAGCTCTTCAGTTAATATGTTAACTAAATCACCATTTTATTGATTTTGGCAGCAATATTATTGCTTCATGATTTGAGTACAGTACTTCAAAAACTGGCGAATCTTTTTTTTTTGTTTGTTCACAATCGATCATCCTTGATATCATCCTATCATCATTGATATTTGACATAAACAATAAATGAAGCTGTTGATCAACATCTACATGATTGTATGCACTAGGCAGGTGCCACATGATTGGCTGATTGAGATTACACTATTCCTATTAAAGAAGACAGTTTAGAAGTTAACTCGTGTGTAAATATCAAATTTATAACACTAACCATATGAAACAATTTAAATGAGGTCTTGAAATTTGGAAAATGTTCTCTTTCTTTTTTGTTAACCCCCCCCCCCCCCTCTCTCTCTCTCTCTTTTTCTCTCCAGACTCTATCTTGTCATTCTGGACTGTGGAAATAGAGTTGTTCTTTGATGTTACTGCAACCTCAGTAGGTGTTGTCCATGTGTCTATGCCACAATTAAAGTCTGAGGCAAAATTTTCCCTTTCTCTCACAGCTGAACAAAGCAACACATCTGTACTTCTTCAGATCAACCAGGTATACAGAAACTTTATTTTAATTAAACTCATGTCAGATGCAACATCAGATTATATTGTGTAAATTTAAATAATGTCACTAAAATGTAATGCAAGAATTGTCTTAAGAATGTCACAGTTGATTTGTGGTGGCCCTACGGACATGGACAACAACCGCTGAAGAATCTTTTAATAGATATCAACATGGAGGGTGGAGAGACGTTTCATGCAGAGAGACTGGTAAAAAGATCATAATCTGTATTTTCCCCCCATTTTATTTAATTTCACTCATTTTGGTTTTTGGGTACAGGTTGGTTTCCGTACTGTGGAGTTGGTACAGGAACCTATTCCTGATTCTCCTGGCCTCAGCTTCTACTTCCGTATCAATGGGCAACCCATTTTCCTGAAGGGCTCAAACTGGATCCCAGCTCATGCCTTCCAGGACCAGATTACTGCGGTCAAGTGAGACCTTTTTTGCATTTTTATAATCAGTTTACTCAAGAATACAGTTTTCTTTCCCTATGATGATCTTCTTAGCAGATGTGATGTACTCCTGGCTAATGTAAACATTCTAACCTTCTGATTGTTTATTTCCTTGTTTGTTAGTTTGACTCAACTGCTCGTGTCTGCACAGATGGCACACATGAATGTTTTGAGAGTTTGGGGAGGTGGAATCTATGAACAAGATCTCTTCTATATTCTATGCGATCAGCTAGGCATCATGGTACTCATTCTTGTATTAGGGTATAAAACGACTCTACACACTTATTCTGCCTTATTTCAGATTTGTTTCTGTATCTTGTTTCAGGTTTGGCAAGACTTCATGTTTGCATGCGCGTTATATCCTACAGACCAAGATTTTATTGAGTCGCTGCGAGAGGAGGTCATTCAGCAGGTAGAGGCACACTCATCCATAAATGCACCAGTCCTTAAACCTTCGAATTTTAACAATTTTAATTAATTAATTAACAGGTAAGACGGCTAAAATCTCACCCATCCGTGATCATCTGGAGTGGAAACAACGAGAACGAGGCGGCCGTAGCAGCCAATTGGTTTTTTATTCCTCCTGACGAGAAGCCACGCTATGTGAAGGACTACGTTCAACTATATGTAAAGAATATCAAAGAGATTATACTGCAGGTGAGTAGAACTAACTAAAGTATAAACGGTTCTTAATTTGTTTAATCTAAACTAGTATTCTTAATTTGAAAGCCCACAGAAATAAAAATATAATTTTGAGAAGAATGAAAAATATTTTTTTGTGCGAGTGCAAGGGGCTTGAGAGTTGCGCAGAGACTATAAGCTCTATATGAGTATATTATACTATAAATGCAGAAATATCACTTTCCTGCATGATGAGCTGTTTGAAAAGACGTAGTTGATTGTTGCTTCATGGGTTTTACCCTTTCCAGTTGGTGTCTGTGGTACAATATGGGAAAGCTGGCTAAATTGGTAAGAAAATGGAAAAATCAGAAAACAAGTAATATATTCTAATTATAATACTAAGTAATATTAATATAACATTTTATTTAATCAGTGATTATTGATAATCATAGAAACAGATGATCTTCTGTCAAGAACAACAAATAGCAGTAGGTAGCACGTTTAATTAATAAAATGCAATTCTCTAGGTATTTTTCTTGTGCTTTTATCAAGTGACCTATGAGGACACCTTCATTGTTTTTCTTAGTCGTTATAAATGTTGTTCACACCTCCTGGGTTGGGAGTTTGAATCTTGGCTATGGTCCATGTGCATGAAATTTGCATGTTTTCCCTGTGCTTGGTGGATTTCCTCCGGGTACTCTGGTTTCCTGCCAAAGCCGTGTGTGTGTGTGTGTGCGTGCGTGCGTTAGCAGTTTGCTGGTATTGCCGCCGCCTTTTTTTTTTTCATTTTTTTTTCAGGGCCATCAGGCATCTCTCCCTATCACATAATGGGTAGTAAGTTATCTTTTTGACCTGCTGCTCATGCACCATCATGAGGTGGCTTTACACACTTTGAGGAAATGTCTATCCACCCACTTTTGTATGCATGATCTCATAGATCCTCATACTTGGCTAGTATCGCTGTGATTGACAGGGGAGAGAGAGCATAGTATGGCCAATTTTGCTTGCATTTACTACCAGCCATGACTAGCTGTAGCATCATCAGGAATTGAACTTGCGATCTCGTGAAGGCTTTTTTGTTCTGTTGTCCGTTACTGCACAACTCAATAGACTGGAAATTGATTCCTCTTTCACTGTTTTGTGTGTGAGTCACTGGATAATTCTTGAGTAAGTGCTGTGCCTTTTCGTTTTAGGAGGACAGCACAAGACCCTTCCTGGTGTCTAGCCCAACCAATGGTGTGGAGTCTGAGAAAGAAGGCTGGGTGGCCCAGGACCCCTACGACACTCATTATGGAGACGTCCACTTCTACAGCTATACTACTGACTGTTGGGATTGGAAGACGTTTCCCCGCACACGCTTTGCCTCTGAGTACGGCTTTCAGTCCTGGCCCTCGATGTCCACCATCAGTAAGGTAGAGCTTCTGGATACACATGTGCCTACACTGAATGCTTATGCATTCATCTACTCTGTTAATGTATATGTTATAACAGGTGTCAGTAAATACAGACTGGGATTTCAACAGTGAGTTTTCACAACATCGACAGCACCATGAATCTGGAAATGTGCAGATTCTTCAGCAAGCATCACTGCATTACGTCCTTCCCAACAACACAGACCTCAGCCAAAGATACCGAAACACAGTATATATTTCCCAGGTGCCTATACAAGCCAGAATATTGCATCTATTTCAGTATCAGTGATGAACTACAGAAGCAAAACAATATACACAAACATTATGTTTGGTCTGTGCAGGTCATGCAGGCACAGTGTGTAAAAGTGGAGACAGAATTTTACCGCCGAAGTCGGAGTGACGTTGTTAAGGGTGAAGGTCACACCATGGGTAGCCTCTACTGGCAGCTAAATGACATTTGGCAGGCGCCCTCCTGGTCATCTATAGGTCAGTGTTGCAACCTACACCACAGCCAGAAGAGTTATATATAAGTGTAACAATTACACATACACATATTTTTTGCTGTTTTTATGTTACAGAATTGTGTGTGTGTGCATGCTTTTTAGAGTTTGGTGGAAAATGGAAAATACTGCACTATTTGGCTGTCCATTTTTTCAGTCCTTTGATATCAGTGGGGGTTGAAGAAAATGAGGACTTGCTGATCTATGCAGTTTCTGATAGGAACACAGATAGTGCTCTACGAGTTACAGTAAGAGCACTCTTTCTTTCTTTGTATCTTTGGTTACAAACCAAATGTAAATCTTAAATATTTTTACCACTATATAGCAGGGGTAGCTCAGTGGTTAAAGCATTGAACTATGAATCGGAACGTCCCAGGTTCAAATGCCACAAACACCAAGTTGTCCCTGTTGGGCCCTTTACCCTCAACTACTCAGATGTATAATGAGATAAAAATCTAAGTCGCTCCGGTTAAGGGCGTCTGCCAAATGCCTAAATGTAAATATGTATATATATTTTTTTATCTTTTCTCTCTTGAATCTCGGTGTGTCCGTGTTGGCTGCCTGAAGGTGAAATTGTACCAGTGGAGCAGTTTCACTCCACAGTGTTCTCTGGAGTCTGATCAGACAATAGTGAAAGGGGGTGAGGCCACAAAGGTGTTTCAGTCTCCAGTCTCCACGGTGCTAAAGCGTTGTGGAAATTGCACTAGGAAATCATGTATCGTCACCTTTGTTCTCAGTGGCCCAGAAGGAGTAATGAGTCCTTCCAACCATTTGTTCCTCAGCTCACCAAAAGATGCTGAGGGCCTCCAGAAACCCAACATCACGGTGAGAGTCACATTGTTCCAGTCACACTCATTGTCAAGAAGATACTCGTTTGGATTTAGATGATGTACTCATCTTTATTAATGCATTATCTGTGTGTACAGTTCACCGTGGAGGATACAGGGAGGAAAATCATGGTGAATCTCTATTGCTCATCACCTGCACTGTTTGTGTGGCTGGATGTGGATGACATTCCTGGCTTCTTTGATGATAATGGTTTCTTGATGATATCTAAAAAATACACTGTTTACTTTACAAAATGGGGCAACACCACTATTCAGGAATTCACCACCAAACTTCACGTTACTTCACTTCGAGACATCTACTGAGTGTTTCTTGTGTTGTGTTGGTGCGAGTGACCAGACACATATCACCCACTCACTCACTCATCGTCTATAACCGCTTTATCCTGTATTTACGGTTGCGGGGGGCCTGGAACCTATGCCAGGAGACTTGGGGAATGAGACGGGGTACATATGCAGTATTAAATTACCACTGTTTATTTTGATTGCATTGATTCTGTCCTTGTGGATACTGTGGTATAATGGGTCATGTTGCACCGTCACTGCTCTGGGGTCCCTAGATCAATTGTGAGCTCAGTCTACAGTGTTTTACATGATTTCCTGTATCGAGGTGGATTTCCTCTCCTTCTAAAAAATATTGCACTATAAAATAAAAACTTCTATAAACAAATAGAGAAAATTGTTCTATAACAAATGGTATGGTGGTGTAATGGTTGGCTCTATGGCCTTGTATCTCCGGGGTCAAGGGTTTGATTCTTGAGTTTTTTGAATATCTGTTTTGTTACGCTTTATATGTATTTTTCCATTTTCAATAAAAATATTAAAGCACATAAGATGGCTTTAAGACAGAGTTTTAAAGGGCTGTAATAATTGTTTATTTCTTATCAAATATTTTGACCCTCTAAGATTTGTGACTTTAAATGTAAGAAATAAATATGATGCGTGCACACACACTGCTTGGCAAAAAAGAAAAATAATCCTTGTTGTGTCCTCAAATATGCATGTGCCATCAGGGAAGAAGAAACATTCAAACACCCATGTGTTAACCTGGTTATTTAGTACATTCAGGTGACTTAATTTTATTGTAAAGACCTGACCAACTAAAACAACCCCAGATTATAGCACTACCTCTAGAGGCTTGTACAGTGGCCACTATGCATGATGGGAAAATCTTTTTTTTTTTTCTTCCTTTTTTTTCTATGAAATTGACGGTTCTTGGATGGAGGATTCTTAAACCAATTCAAGTACTATATTTTACTTTACTATTAGTACTGTATCTCTTTAGTTGTTTCTGTTACTGTACTTGATAAAATGAAACCCAGTTTGAATCTTTTGAAAAGGTGACATTTTTTGGCAATACAGTAGTATTAATCCAGTTAATTTTTGGTTTTAATTTTATTTGTTAATTCATACAGAATTATGTGAAGTGCGTAAACAATCAGGCAATCGTCATCTTTTATAAACTGCTGCCTAACTCTACTTTGATTTGAAGTGTTTGGTGCCAATTTTGTCTATTCTTTGAATGATCCATTACTGTTTCCTTTTCAACTTCCTAGCAGGCATGTTTCTTTGTCAATTTTTATAACGATTCCTAGTCAGGCTAACAAGTATGTGTTTTGGGATGGATATATATCCCAGCTTCTGGTTGGAGATCTCTTCACATGGATGCCCCGTGTGTCTCTTTGGGATGCGTCCGGGTCTGGGGACGGTTTCACTTTACCATGAAGATGGTTCTGGCTTCGACTGATGTTGACAGCTGTTTCTCTGAGGACATGACTTGGTTGCAGTTGCTTGTTCGTTCATAACTGGAATTTCCTAAGAATTTCCTACCCGTGTCTCCAATAACTACCTGCACTCCATATTAACATCAATTAACATCAACTGTTATACTGAACTGCCTGCCACCTAACACACAGTATGAATGCAGATCAATTCCTGCTTTCTGTTTCACCCAGATGAGGATGGGTTCCCTGTTGAGTCTGGTTCCTCTCAGGGTTTCTTCCTATTGCCATCTCAGGGAGTTTTTCCTTGCCACTGTCGCCCTCGGGCTTGCTCATCAGGGACTATCTGATCATTCTGATTCATAAACATTCACATTCCATACAAACTTAAATAATTCTTTTGATTGTGTAAGGCTACAAAAATGACAATGACAATTGTTAATAGCGCTATACAAATAAAATTTAATTGAATATACTGTGCATATTCTAATTTTCTGAGATATTGAATTTTGGGTTTTCATTATCTGTAAGTCATAAGCATCAAAAATTTAAAGAAATAAACACTTAAGATATATCAGTCTGTATGTAATGAATCTATATATGAGTTTGACTTTGTGAATTGAATTACTCAAATGAATCAACTGTTCGATCATATGCTAATTTAGAAATGCTAATTCATTAAGATGTGCATTGGGATTGTGTGTGTGTGTGTTGCTTTTATCGTGATGCCATAAACATAATTGCCATGTTACACAAGTTGTTTTCATTAAATATATATTTTGGTCATTGTTGAAACATTTAAAGTTTATTATTATTTTTTTTAAAAAGAAAGAAAAAAAAAGGTCGAATAGATCTTTAAGGTATTTCGAAGCACCTGCAAACCCTGCGAGTCCAGTAGAGTAGTCTCACTCACCCACTCTGTCAGCACGGAGCATGTTACATGAGAGAGAGAGAGAGAGAGAGAGAGAGGTACAGTATGTCTACGCTACAGTGTAACAAAGAGTCCTTTGACATAGTCGAGCCGAACTCTAGCAACCGCTGTGCTGATTTAACGGCGTCCCGGAGGAGGAGAGTCGCGCAGCCACGAGGTGCTGATGTTTGAACGGCTCTTCATGCGGGAAGCGCAGGAGCTGGAAACATCGTTTTATTGACTTTGTTCGGACAAACCTGAGAGATAAAAACACTGCTTGAGTTCATGGAGTGATACCAGACTGCCTGGTCTTATTTACACGCGTACTGTAACTTCTGGATTCAGGTTATTATTTTTATTTATTGTTTTTTTTTTTACTTGCTACAGCTGAGAAGTTGTGAACATGGGCGAACGATTTCTTTTGGACGTTTTGACTTTCTACGGTGATAACAGTTCACTGTCGACGACAAACTTTGAAAACTTTCTAACCCTCCTGACCTCCCGCCGAGCGCCAGCATCAGTAGACAGTGAGGAGAATCCCCTCAGGCATGCTGAGGTACAGTAAAGCTGCTCATCTACTTTATGCTTTATTTCTATTTTTTTTTTTTCAATATACAACTTTAATCACATTTTTAAAAAATAAGAAACTGTTTGACTGATTGTACAAAGGTGTGCAGTGTTTGTCTGCCTCAGATCTCCTGGATGCTTTTGTCCTCTCTAACGCATCGAAGCTGACTGTGGATCAACTTCAGCTCATATGCCCTGCTGTTCTTACCCAGGTTCTGCTCCCTTCCTGCCCTTACATGCCCACATCGACTATAACCATCGACCCTCAAGGTGAGCACATACGTACAAAACCAGCTCTTATTTCATGTTTCCCAGGAGACACTTTTTTATTTAATTTTTTAACCCACATACAGTATTGATGTCCCCATTTGTCCTTTACATCTCTTTGGCTACCACCTGAGCATTATTGCATGGGTCAATCTGGTCAGCATTTTCTTTTCTTATTTTTAGTGCTTTAATCCTAGATGTCTTACATAATTCTTTTTGAATACTTCCTTATGCATTATTCCTGTCTCGCATAAGCTAACAAATAAGAAAGTTCATCTTTTTAAAAAATCATTTCAGATCGATTATGCCATTAATGTTGGTGTACATTTCCTTGAAGCAGTGTCTGTCACATCTTTCACACGTGATATCAACCAGGGCTGCGGAATTTCCATCACCTTCTCAGCTCTCACTAAATAGGGGAACCCTCTCTGACCTGTAACCTGTTACCAGTTCATATGGAGATTTCCAAATGTCTAGCGGATTCTTGTCAAGGAGAGTGTAGACTGAAACGTTTGCTTTACTGCCAGCTTGGTCATTTAATGTTACCTTATTCTTCACCAGACTTCAGTGAAGTCCCAAGTTATGATTCCAATCTCTCTTTTTAGATCATGTCTCTAATCTGTATGTGTCTCTGTTTTTCAGTTTGGGGTTATAGTTTTTTGGCTGTTACAATAATTAACTTGGCTTCTCTACTGGGATTGCTCTTCGTTCCCCTGACTAAGAAATCCTACTTCCCCAAAGTGCTAACCTACTTCATTGGGGTGGCAATAGGAACATTATTCTCCAATGCTGTATTGCAACTTATCCCTGAGGTAAGAAGGAAGCAGGAAATAGTAAAATGATAATCAAAGATTATTCAAAAGGAAACGATAAGTTACAATAAAAGAGCCCAGATAGAGAGTGGGTCAACTGGAGAAAAAGAAATGGGTTAATAAAATCAATCCAAACCGCCATGCTATGTTTGATAACCTGAACATTCCTATCTTTTTTTTTCTTTTCTTTTTTTTTTAAATAAATAAATAAACAGGCTCTTGGATTTGACCCGAAAGTTGATAACTACATATCAAATGCGATTGGGATTTTTGGAGGTTTCTACCTCCTGTACTTTACTGAAAGAATTTTAAAATTAGCACTGAAAGCAGATCATGAGGTGAGACTTCAACTACATTTGAATTCAAAACCTGATTATTGAAGGAAAAGTGCATTATCACCGGCGCCTTCTGTTTCTACCACTATGCAGCACTGCCACAACCATTTCCCGTCACTGCAGGCTCATGATGTAACCATCACAAACTTCAGCAATGACATTGTCATAACAAACATGACAAGTGACATCATCACAAATAATGGCAATCATGAGGTCCTACCAAACAGTCCCAGTGAGAAACCAAGCCAGCCAACCATGAACGCACCCAATGAACAGGTACTGCCGTTAGCTTATATACATACTTAGCTTTACTCTTAACAAGTATTTGATTTTTGACAAGCTCCTCATTCCTTCATAAGCACTCATGGCTCAGAATACAATACACTGAGTATTTGATTCTAGTACACAGTATATATTGGGTCATTCCCCCCCCCCCCACATACTTTATCTTGTGGTCTAGAAAGCTGGTCTGTGGTGTAGTGATACATCAGTTTGGTACTGTATTATCAAACTAATGGTTTAGTGAGGAATGTTGTCTAATGATTAACAGCACAAACATTTTCACATCACATACTTGACCTTCTCATATTTTGTGCTTTAGGTATCCTTGATCCTTGACATTACTTCTTAGTTTAATGTTTCATCATTATTATCTATACTGTATTGTATAGATTGTACTGTACTGTATTCAAAATCAATTTGATCAAATAATTTCAAGAATTTGGAGTATCCCTGAAAATCTGATAAATTATGCTCCAGGTTATGCTCCTTGAGATTATTTAAATTTGTAAGTTAAAAGGAGAGCTGAAGCAGCTTTTATTTTTATGCCCCAAAGTTAAAAAAAAAACTAACTATACTATGTAGTCAGCTCGAAACAAAACTGGCAGTAAAAGTATACCTGGTTCAAATAATATATACCTGCTGCATTTTTATGTATCTTATACAGTAGCTGCAGATAGAGTCTTATCTGTGCTATATTGCAGTTTTATAAATGTTACTATAATGTGCAGGTTCAAAAGCTTCAGAATCACACCTAAGATTTCTAACCTCAGCATTTTTCTGTACCACAGATGTGGTATGTGTTTAGTATATTTGTAGATGTTTATTAAGCTCTCAGCAATGAAAATTGAATAAAAATTTTTAATAACCTACAATAACTTTCAACATGAAAAGAACAAAAAATTTAGTATCTTCCTTCATTGCCAATTACATTCAATTCCATCTCAACTTCTTTTACTATTAAAATTGAAACGTATCCACCCAACAGTGTGGGAAGACATGTTATCATCTTATCGAACATATTGACATCTGGCAATATTTCATTCATTTATTCATTTTCTATACCGCTCAATCCTGTGTTCAGGGTCGCGGGGACCTGGAGCCTATCCCAGGAGACTTCGGGCACTAGGCGGGGTACACCCTGGACAGGGTGCCAATCCATCGCAGGGCACACACACATACACACACATACACCCAATACGGGCAATTTAGGAACGCCAATTAGCCTAACCTGCATATCTTTGGACTGTGGGAGGAAACCGGAGTACCCGGAGGAAACCCACCAAGCACGGGGAGAACATGCAAACTCCATGCACACAGAGACGGGAATCGAGCCTGGCCGGGGAATCGAACCCAGCCCCCTGGAGGTGCAAGGCGACAGTGCTAACCACTACACCACCGCGCCGCACTTCTGGCAATATTTGTAGATGTTTATTAAGCTCTCAGCAATGAAAATTTAATAAAAATTTTTAATAACCTACAGTATAACAATGTCAACATGAAAAGAACAAAAAAAAAACTGGTCAAAGTACAGAACGCTGTGACATACCTTATCATTCTTATCTGAGTCATGCTGACCTAGATATATCTATTTAACTGAAAGACAGCATTTTGATAATCTGTTATCTACAGTATATAGCCACATGTTTAAAGGAATTTTTCTTAGCCATCTACTACAATGTATTTGTATTAACTATGTAGAAATACAGCACTTTGTACAGTATACTATATGAACATATACTTTTAACACTCTATTGGGAGTTATTGCACAGGTACATTATACATCCCCTGTACAGTCCTGACCCCACTTTAAGCCATTTCCACATGTTTGGGCCATTAAAGAGTTCCTGTGAGGCCAGTGTTTCAGACATGAAGAAGGCAGTCCGTTCATGGCTCCGGCATACTGAGAAACATACTCTGCTGGCACCCAAGCAATAGTGAAAGGCTGGGATAAGTGTATTAGTACAGCAGGGGATTATGTAGAGAAATAAAGGTAAGTTTTTACTCTCATAACTGTGTTCTGTTATTAAAATCAAAAGTCCCAGCTTCACTTGAAAGACCTTTATATATCATTATTTTTACTTGTATATTAATGATTGTCTAATTTGAGTCGAATTAATAATTATACAAAGCGTATTTGTCAAATAATCATTGGGCGATTTAGAATCTTTTTGATTCATACACATTCACATTTCATATAAACTTCCATAATTTCTTTTGATTGTGTAAAGCTGCTTTGCGACAATAACAATTGTTAAAAGCTCTATACAAATAAATTGAATTGAATTAAAATGTGATTGTTTTTTTTTTTTATTTCAAAATTGTAGATTGTTCTTAGAATTTTACTAATGTTAAGAAGTATGCTTGTATGTTTTCCCCTGGTAATATTTCCTTTAGAAATCAATGTTATTAACTTCTTAAGTTAAAGTTTTGTTCTACAGTACATCATTTTACAATTATGTGTGTTTAGGAGTCAGGCAATCCAGTGGGATGTCGCTGGCTGAGAGGGCAAACAGTTTCAAATATAAAAACAGTGGCTTGGATGATCACTCTGAGTGATGGATTGCATAATTTCATAGATGGACTGGCCATTGGAGCCTCCTTCACTGTCTCCCTTCTTACTGGCTTCAGTACCTCTATAGCCATTGTATGTGAGGAGTTTCCTCATGAGCTAGGTAAGACCAAAGGCTTCAGATTGTAAGCAGTATCATTAATTTAGGTGGGTTAAGTTTAGCAAATGATGAATATTGTGTCTGTTTCCAGCTGCCGTAGTTACCCTGTCTTTCTCTATTTCTTTCTCTCTACTCTTTTGTTGTCTGTCTCTAGGTGACTTTGTGATTCTCTTGAACTCTGGTATGAGCGTCCCTCAGGCTGTGTTTTTTAATTTGCTCTCTGCTATGTGCTGTTATTTCGGCTTGGTGCTGGGCATCTTGTTGGGCAGCAACTTTGCTCCAAATCCCATCTTTGCCATTGCTGGTGGAATGTTTCTTTACATTGCTCTGGCAGACATGGTAAGGCAAATACACTATCACATCTTAAAATAAACCGAATAATGGGTAACAGGTTCCTATAATACTGTATTGTTGTGTGTTTTCCTTTTTACCTTGTGGCTGATTTTAGTTTCCAGAGATGAATGAAGTAATGAATACACATTCCAGAGGCCGCAGAGGGAAGGTCGTATTCTTTCTGTTTCAAAATGGTGGCCTCCTAACCGGCTTTTCCATTATCCTCCTCATCACCATGTTTGCCGGAGACATCAATCTGGGATAAACGGAATTTGAAGAATGCGAAGGATTAAGAAGAACAATGAATGAATTCTTTGTTTAACACAATAATATATCTCTAGTAACATTGTACTACTAGGAAAAAAAAAAAAGGAAATTATAGATTATTTTAGTGCAATTCATCTCAGCACAGGGCCATCAACACAAAGATTCTCCTGTTTGTTGCCATCCCTCTGAAAAGTTTTCTACACTGTCGCTAGGTCTACAGACTTGACTTGTGGGTACATAAACAATATAAACTCCGTTGGCAACTCTCCCAGGGAGTTATTTCCAGTGGCATTAGACCAGAGAGCAGAGACAGGCCACTGTTTTAATATGAATGGGCTACTGTGTAAATCTCAACATGGCAATGTAATTCTTACACTCACACATGTCTACAAAGGGGAATGCTGTTAAAAAAAACTATTTGGCACATTCACAGATTTTCCATATTTTTTTTTTTTCCCAAATATTTCTTACATAAAATTTTTTAACTTCTAATTTTATTTACAGGGGAAATAAATTTTTGTGCATCACCTATATCACCAGGGTAATCACATGCAACGAAAAGCTTCTAATAATAGGAGACCAGTTTGTCTTCATTTTGGAGAAATATTGATCCACTCTTCTGTTCTGAATTGCTTTAATTCTGTCCCATGGTTGGGCTTTCATTGACTACAGGATCTCGGGGCTGAAATCAGTACACTGACCAAGTCACTTTGAAAATCTTCTGTTGTTTGAATTGCTCAAGAGTGATCCTGTTCTTGTGCTTTGGATTGCTGTCTTGCTGTTAGCATGCTGCTCGCTGAGACCTTACTCACCTTCACATTACTGAAAAGGTTCTATTTAATTCTATTTAAATAATGCTTAGATGCAACAACGGGCAGTAATCAAGATTGAATTTATCAAATTCTATTTCAGCATATTTATCGAACTCTTGTCAATTGGTTGAGTAATTAACAGGGGAATTAGTTTTTTTTTTATTATTACATTCAGGGTCATTTATTGTTTATATTAATAAATGATTATTTAAAAATTGTGTTTTGTGGTTATCTAGTTTATGTATTTGTCTTACACTCATTTTTTTTTTGAGAGCAAAAATAGAAGTAACTACTTTTTCACAGCTCTCTTTTGCTTCATTATACAGAAATATGCATGCACATACAGTGGTGTGAAAAACTATTTGCCCCCTTCTTGATTTCTTATTCTTTTGCATGTTGGTCACACTTAAATGTTTCTGCTCATCAAAAACCGTTAACTATTAGTCAAAGATAACATAATTGAACACACAATGCAGTTTTTAAATGAAGGTTTATGTTATTAAGGGAGAAAAAAACTCCAAATCTACATGGCCCTGTGTGAAAAAGTGATTGCCCTCCTTGTTAAAAAATAACTTAACTGTGGTTTATCACACCTGAGTTCAATTTCTGTAGTCACCCCCAGGCCTGATTACTGCCACACCTGTTTCAATCAAGAAATCACTTAAATAGGAGCTACCTGACACAGAGAAGTAGACCAAAAGCACCTCAAAAGCTAGACATCATGCCAAGAGCCAAAGTAATTCAGGAACAAATGAGAACAAAAGTAATTGAGATCTATCAGTCTGGTAAAGGGTATAAAGCCATTTCTAAAGCTTTGGGACTCCAGCGAACCACAGTGAGAGCCATTATCCACAAATGGCAAAAACATGGAACAGTGGTGAACCTTCCCAGGAGTGGCCGGCCGACCAAAATTACCCCAAGAGCGCAGAGACAACTCATCCGAGAGGCCACAAAAGACCCCAGGACAACATCTAAAGAACTGCAGGCCTCACTTGCCTCAATTAAGGTCAGTGTTCACGACTCCACCATAAGAAAGAGACTGGGCAAAAATGGCCTGCATGGCAGATTTCCAAGGCGCAAACCACTTTTAAGCAAAAAGAACATTAAGGCTCGTCTCAATTTTGCTAAAAAACATCTCAATGATTGCCAAGACTTTTGGGAAAATACCTTGTGGACCGACAAGACAAAAGTTGAACTTTTTGGAAGGTGCGTGTCCTGTTACATCTGGCGTAAAAGTAACACAGCATTTCAGAAAAAGAACATCATACCAACAGTAAAATATGGTGGTGGTAATGTGATGGTCTGGGGTTGTTTTGCTGCTTCAGGACCTGGAAGGCTTGCTGTGATAGATGGAACCATGAATTCTACTGTCTACCAAAAAATCCTGAAGGAGAATGTCCGGCCATCTGTTTGTCAACTCAAGCTGAAGCCATCTTGGGTCCTGCAGCAGGACAATGACCCAAAACACAGCAGCAAATCCACCTCTGAATGGCTGAAGAAAAACAAAATGAAGACTTTGGAGTGGCCTAGTCAAAGTCCTGACCTGAATCCTATTGAGATGTTGTGGCATGACCTTAAAAAGGCGGTTCATGCTAGAAAACCCTCAAATAAAGCTGAATTACAACAATACTGCAAAGATGAGTGGGCCAAAATTCCTCCAGAGCGCTGTAAAAGACTCATTGCAAGTTATCGCAAACGCTTGATTGCAGTTATTACTGCTAAGGGTGGCCCAACCAGTTATTAGGTTCAGGGGACAATTACTTTTTCACACAGGGCCATGTAGGTTTGGATTTTTTTTCTCCCTAAATAATAAAACCCCTCATTTAAAAACTGCATTTTGTGTTTACTTGTGTCATCTTTGACTAATAGTTAAATGTGTTTGATGATCAGAAACATTTTGTGTGACAAACATGCAAAAGAATAAGAAATCAGGAGGGGGGCAAATAGTTTTTCACACCACTGTAAGCTAGAGCAACCCGAAGTGCATGCATTATTTACTGTAGCTTTACTCAGAGTACTAAACTTCCCTGATATATACCTGAAACCGGTTTGGTTGTGTTTGTCAATCTGTTTGTTTAGATTTTGCCCTTTCCATGTACATATGGAGTAGTGGCTTCAGAGTGGACTTTGACTACGCCCCTTTCTCCTGGGGCCTAGTCAAGGTGAAACAGCTCAGATGAAATATACACGATTTCAAACTTCAAACATGGATTTGAAAACACTTGAAAAATCTGACAAAAGAGTAAATAATCTGAGAATATTCTTCATTGTCCATATATATATTCAGTGAGGTTAATAAGTATTTGATCACCCTGTGATTTTGCAAGTTCTCTTACTTAGAAATCATAGAGGGGTCTACAATTTTCAGCATAGGTGCATTTCCACTGTGAGAGACAGAATCTAAAAAGAAAAATCCGGAAATCACATTGTATAATTTTTTAACAATTTATTTGTGAATTACTGTGTCAAATAAGTATTTCATCACTGGCATCAGCCAGATTTCCTCAAAGACCTGCTATTTTGCTTTTAAATAGTCCAGGTATCCTCTGCTCATGATTCTAAATTAGTAGCACTTGTTTGAGGTCGTTAGCTGTCATAAAGACACCTGTGCACCCCACAATCAGCCAAAGTTTAAATAGCAACATGGGAAAAACCAAAGAGCTGTCAAAAGAGACGAGACAAAATTGTAAACCTTAACAAAGCTGGAAAGGGCTACGAGGCAATTGCAAAGCCGCTTGGTGAGAAAAGAAAATGGAAGAGGCTAATGATGACTGCTGCGTGGGGTATATATGATGCTAAGAATGGTGAAGAATCAGCCCAGAACTACACGGGAGGAGTTGGTCAATGCCGTGAAGAGAACTGGGACCATAGTTTCTAAGGCTACTATCAGTAATACACTAAGACGTCATGGTTTAAAATCTTGCATCGCATGGAAGGTTCCCCTGCTTAAATCAGCCCAGGTTTAGGCCATCTGAAGGTTGCCAAGGATCCAGAGGAGTCATGGGAGAAAGATGAGACCAAAGTAGAACATTTTGATATACGTGTTTGGAGGAAGAAGAATGATGAGTATCATCCCAATAATACCATACCTACAGAGAAGCATGGGGCTGGAAGCATCATGCTCTGGGGTGCTTTTCTGCAAAGGGGACGGGATGACTGCACTGTATTAAGGAGAGGATGAACGGGGCCATGTATCGTGACATAGTGGGCAAATACCTCCTTCCCTCAGTCAGAGCATTAAAGGTGAGTCGTGGCTGGGTCTTCCAACATGACAATGACCCAAAGCACACAGCCAGGAAAACCAAGGAGACAAAATCATAGTTTTCATGTTATTTATGCCAGATATGCTTCTTATGGAGCCACATGAAAACATAGAGCCATCCAGCCTTGCATGTAATTATGAGGACTTTGTGCCCCTCCTTACCATTTAAGCATCATTTATGTTCACTGTATTAAAAAGCCAAATGATCTCAATCCAGTAGAGCACCTTTGGGATGTGGATCGAGGAATGGGAGATTGACATCATGGAGCATCTACGTGATGCTATCATGGCATGTTCTCTAAGGGAGATTTCTGGCAACTTGTTGACTCTATGCCACAAATAACTAAGGCAGTTCTGAAGGCAAAAGTGGGTCCAGCCAAGTACTAGCATGGTGTATGTACGTAATGAAGTGACTTTTGTGTGTGTTTTCAGGTTATGGATGTGTCAGTATGTGCCTGAAATCTGCTGGACTGCTTTCTAGTTATTTTTAGTTGTTTCTATGACCAAAATTACCACAACTCTTTTTTTTATTTTGAGAGTTCTAGATTTTTTGAGAAATTTTCCATATTCTGGTAGTGGTAAAATTGATATGATATAAAATGAATGATAAGTTTCTTTTTACCCGACAAATTCGAAAAAGCCAAACGCACACACTCATATTTTGAAACCTCCCCTTTAACACAGTAACGCACCTCGGCTTCCATACAAGTACATATTTTTTGGCATCGTCATTGACCTACAGTACAGTAAGTAGGGTACGCTGGGTTGTTGTTACTTAATTAATTACTTAATTCGTAGGATTGAAATCTCTAGTATTGTTTTATAAGGTAGAAAATAAATAATAATAATAATAATAATAATAACAAAACAAAAAAAAAAAGCCAGCTTTTTGGTGAAAAGAAGACCTTTAATTTGACACGCATTCTCAGTGTGTTGCAGAACGCTAAAGCTCGGAGAACAAGACTATCAGCTTGGAGAGGAAGAGCTGGATCGCGCTGGTGAACGGTTAGTGCAACTCAAAGCAACATGCATTCAAATAAATATATGTATATTTTTTTTATCGAATTCCCTGACAGTACTGTAATGGATTGCGCGTTAATTAACTTTATTTAAAACACATACTGAATTTCTTGTTGCGAAATTTATTGATAAATATAATTGTATTTATTCCGGAGACGCATTGAGTTTGCCTGAAGGACTGTGACTGTACTTACATACCGAGGAGAGGAGAGGAGAGGAGGGTCAGTCAGCTGACTGTGTAACTTAATGCCTTTAAACTAATCCTACTGAGGACACAAACTCAGGATAGACAATATGTAAGACCCATTATCCTGGCTAGTCGGATGAAAATGAAATTTAAAATCACCCTCGTGTAAACTTATTCATTTTTCTTAAAGCCCCTGATTTCATGTTCCTGGTTGAAACCATTACATCAATACATAGTGCCTTTAAATTGTGCCTTTGTGACTTTATTTTCCCCTTTCGCTCCATGTCCTCAGTCAGTCGTTAATACGAACCCGTGACCTCTATAAACACCAGTGCAGTTTGTTGTGAATACACTAATCTTGTCGGTTTCCTGTTAACGCCCCTGTGGCTACATACTTGGGGTTTCAGAGTGTAATCAGTGTGTATTTGGTTTGAAGGCCATGGCGGAATTGCAGATCCGTCGATATGAGGACAGCGATGAGGAAGAAGTGAAAGAGATCTTTACGCTCGGAATGTCCGAGCACTTGCCATCCTTGTGCACGCACGTACTGAAACAGCCTCACATCCAGATGCTGCTTGCGTGTGTGTTCTGCGCTCTGCTGGCCAGCTCGAACTCCATCCTGCTGCCCGTCCTGGCAGTTGCGCTTCTGCTGGCTGCAGGGCGCCAGGGAATCAGTCACATTTTCTCCAGCTACATCGAAGAATCCATGCACAAAGACCTCAACCATATCTGCAAAACGTATATGGAAGGGGCCAACTCCTGCTTTTGGGTGGCCGAGTGGCAGGGTCGTGTGGTGGGCACGGTGGCGTGCTTTCCTGCCGAACGAATTGCCGGATGCCTGGAGCTTAAGCGCATGTCAGTGAGGCAGTCTCACCGCAGGATGGGCATCGCCAAAGCCCTGTGCGAAACCGTTGCCGAATTCGGTCGGCTGCGGGGCTTTCCAACCGTGGTGCTGTATACTTCAGTGGTTCAGACAGATGCTCAAAGGCTATATGAAAATTTGGGTTACGAGAAGGTCAGAGAGTTTGCTATCCCAGAGTTTGTTGCCAAGATCACCAACTTTACTTTACTAGAATACAGGTGTGACCTACAGAAGACTGGAAAGTAAATGAGTATATGATTCAGTTAATGATTGACTTTTTTTTTGAAAATTGATGATTTTTTTTTTTACAGTTCATGTATTTCAGTTACATTATTGACTTCTGTAAATGTTTGAATTTGGAAGAGTTGTGTAAGATTTTTTATTTTTTTTGGAAAATGCATGAATTGATATCTGATATAAAATTTATTGATTACCTGATTCCATTTCTGAGCTCTAATAAATCAGTGTCTAACAATTAATTATAAAATTAAAAAAATTAAAATTTGCTGACAAATATCCTGAGATGCATATCTCGAAGATATTCATGTACAACAACCAGTGTTTTACCTCATATTGCATTGTTTTACCTAATATTTGATTCATTCTCTTCAAACACATTTCTAAGTAATTCCTAATTGTTTTGTAGCCATACTGCAATTCAGATGAGGGGCTTGCCACCAGACACAGTCTGTATTCTGTTAGGTAAACTAGCTGGCTTCTGTACATACAACAAGAAAACATGTTATCCATTAATTGTATGTGACTTAAAAAATAATGAACAGTATTGCTAGATCTGTCTTAATCTTCATGTAATTATTGCTACATGTGACTCAAAGCATGTAGTCAAACATGTTGCCTGTAATTAAAAGCTTTTTTTCAATAAAAAAAAACCCTTTGTTTTTGAATGTGTTATTGTAGATATGGCGTTGAAGTAGCTGTTTCATTTAATAAGCCCTTTGGCGGCAGAAGGATACAGATCCCACAGCAAAGTAGCACTATTCGCTTGTATATAAAAAAAAAAAAGGATCCTCTGATAAAATCCCAGGCTCGATTCCTGTCTCTGTGTGCATGGAGTTTGCATGTTCTCCCCGTGCTTGGTGGGTTTCCTCCGGGTACTCCGGTTTCCTCCCACAGTCCAAAGATATGCAGGTTAGGCTAATTGGCGTTCCCAAATTGCCCGTAGTGTGTGATTGGGTGTGTGAGTGTGTGTATGTGTGTGTGCCCTGCGATGGATTGGCACCGTGTCCAGGGTGTACCCCGCCTAGTGCCTGAAGTCTCCTGGGATAGGCTCCAGGTCCCCCGCGACCCTGAACACAGGATTAAGCGGTATAGAAAATGAATGAATGAATGATAAAATCCAGGAAGTTTCCAGTTTTTCACCCACACCAGCAGCTGTGCATGTGTTAGTTATTTTTCAGCTGATGCCCATGATTTGTTTCTCAGTTATTGTTTAAACATTGTGTTCAAAGATTGTGTTCAACCTTACTGTTTAACTGAAGAAACTGTGTAAGGGTAAGATTTTTTTTTTTACCCCTACTGTACAACATTATATTATACTGTATGTGAATGCAGCAATTACCTATGTCTATCCATTCTCCCCCAGATGTGGTATCAGATCCGGGAGTATCAGGATTCGGACTACTCTTCTGTGCGGGACTTGTATTCTACAAGTTTCCGAGAACATGAAGGAGCTGTGTGTGTCCTAACGCTGAAACAGCGCTGGGTTCAGATTGCACTGCTCGGATTCTCAATCCTCTTCATCTTCCTGTCTGGCTCCCTCCTGGCATCCGTGCTATGTCTGAGCGGAGTTCTGCTGGCTGGCAGGTTTGCTGTGTTCTGTCTTTTTGAACAAGGGGTCCAACTCGGGCTCAGAGAAGACCTGCAAGACATTCGAGCATCCTATATGCATCCAGGTCAAATCAGTTGCTTTTGGGTAGCAGAGTCTAAGGGTTCCTTACTGGGAACAGTGGGAATATTACCCTGTGTGACAGAGCCTGGAGCTTGGGAGCTGAAACGCATCTCGGTAAGAAAGGGTTTTCGGCAGCGAGGCCTCGCCAAGGCACTTTGTCTGACCACGCTGGAGTTTGCCGCCAGGAACAAGGTAGAGAGGGTGGTGTTGTTCACTTCTCTGGTGCAGTCTGATGCTCTTAGACTCTACCACAGCCTGGGATTTCATAAGGAGGAGGAGTTTCTTTGGCCATCACTTTGTGCCAAGCTCATCAACTTCCTTGTGTTTAAATATTCATACAATGTTAAGTCTGATTATTATAAATATTGTGAAGGTAAAAGTGTAAAAGAAGTAATTTCAAAGAAAGTATTGAGGTAAAATTGGATTCTGTGAACACTTTTTTTTGTGTATATTTAGAACATCCAAGATAAAGTGTTTTTGCTGGTTTAATCATATTGATTGTGATGACTCAGTAAAGCATGCTTAATATTTTTCATTTTTATACCACCATTATAAGTCTACTAGTTATTTTTATCTAAAAATACATATATCTAAGTATTTTCAACATATATTTGACTGTTATGTTTCCTTGGAAGATGTCAATCTTTAAGCATGCATAGAAGAGAAAATCTGCTAAGAATTTTCAAAAAGGATGGATTGTTGGTTACTGATAGTGGACGGTTCCTGAGACAGATAGCTAGGATTCTTGAAATGCCTTGGTGAGTTGAGTTGTTGGTCTTAAAGATACTGAAGGAAAGTAATTTGATTAGAGTGTACTGTATTAATAGCTTAATATGTTCTTGCACATTTGTGTAAATCAAAACATTACTTCAATACAGTATAACACTATTTCTATATTGAATGTCCTGACCACTGATGTTAAATATATAGACACATCCTCCACATCACACTACCAGAGGTCATGATGGAGCCACACACCGGAGGGCCAAAGCCACTCTAGAGGGACAACACGAACCCTAAACCTAGGAGGTTTTTATAGTTAATGGTTTTAAAGTTAGGGCTGGTTGGTGTAAAAATTCAGGGGGGGGGGGGGGGGATTTAGCCTCTGTATACCACCACAATGAACGTGACAATTCATTGAGATTTTTAACTTTGCATCAAGTAAAGTCTTGCATCTGATTGCTGTTCACTCAAACTCTCAAAATATATAGATATACTTATATACTTTATTGATCCCGTGAGGTAAATTATTGTGTTACAGCAGCAGCAGTAACAGTTACACAAACAGTAGTAAGGGGAGAAAATGATTTCCAAAGAGATGTCCATTCAGTGTCTGTAGTTGGTGAGGAAGAACCCTTCCACAACATCTAGCTAAGTAAAGAACACTCTTGAGGAGGTAGGGTGTCAGTGTACAGTTGAGAGAGGCTTTATTAAGTAAATATATAATGTATTATGTTGGCAGTGTTATGGAATAAGCGTGTAATGTTGCCAGTGGTGTTTATTGATAACCTGGAATGTGTCACCAAACAACTCTAAACCATCATGGGATGGACTCCACAAGACCCCTGAAGGTGTTTTGTGGTCTCTGGCACCAAGGTGTCAGCAGCAGATCTTCTAAGTCCTGAAAGTTGCAAGATGGGGTATTCATGAATCAGATGTTTTATATTTGCGCAACCAACAGGTCAGACGGAAATGTACAGTTCTGTGCAAAATTCTTAGGCACCATATTATCATTAATACATGTTTTGTTGTATGTATATGTTTATCATGTCTGCATTATTATGTACAAAATTATTTACTATTTTCAAACTTAACTTAAAAATGAATAAATAACATTACAGAAGAATTTTGGAGAAAGCAGCATATTGCATAACTGACCAGTTTTCAGATGGAAACCAAAAAAAAAACAATGTAGCATTCTGGGTTTTGCATAAAAATAGAAAGGAGCAAATGTGACAAAGTTGCCAGAAGAATTCATTTTCTCCAGTGTTAGGTTTTAAGGTGGCACGGTGGTGTAGTGGTTAGCACTGTCGCCTTGCACCTCCAGGGTCCAGGTTCGATTCCCGGCCAGACTCGATTCCCGTCTCTGTGTGCATGGAGTTTGCATGTTCTCCCCGTGCTTGGTGGGTTTCCTCCTGGTACTCCGGTTTCCTCCCACAGACCAAAGACATGCAGATTAGGCTAATTGGTATTCCCAAGTTGACCATAGTGTGTGAATGAGTGTAAGTGTGTGTATGTGCTCTGCGATGGATTGGCACGCTGTCCAGGGTGTACGCTGCCTCGTGCCCAGAGACTCCTGGGATAGGCTCCAGGTCCCCGCGACCCTAAATACAGGATAAAGCGGTATAGAAGATGAATGAATGAATGAATGTTAGGTTTTAGATGATGAGTTTTTCTAGTCGCTTTGTCACACTTGCTGTTTTGCCTTTGTCAAAACCAAGTATTGAGTGCTGTACATATTTATACTTTTCAGTAGTCCAACATTTCTGTGTTAAAAAAATCCAGAAAATCACATGGTAGGATTTTTAAAGAATTTATTTGCAAATTATTGCGGAAAATTTGTATTTGGTCAATAACAAAATTTCATCTCAATACTTTGTTATATTCCCTTTGTTGGCAATGACAGAGTTCAAACGTTTTCTGTAAGTCTTCACAAGGTTTTCACACACTGTTGCTGGTATTTTGGCCCATTCCTCCATGCAGATCTCCTCTAGAGCAGTGATGATTTGGGGCTGTCGCTGGGCAACACGGACTTTCAACTCCCTCCAAAGATTTTCTATAGGGTTCAGATCTGGAGACTGGCTAGTCCACTCCAGGACCTCGAAATGCTTCTTACGAAGCCACTACTTCATTGTCGTTCTGAAAGACGCAGCTACGTTTCATCTTCATAGCCCTTGCTGATGGAAGAAGGTTTTCACTCAAAATCTCACGATACATGGCCCCATTCATTCTCAACCGGATCAGTCATCCTGGTCCCTTTGCAGAAAAACAGCCCCAAAGCATGATGTTTCCACCCCCATGCTTCACAGTAGGTACTGTATGGTGTTCTTTGGATGCAACTCAGTATTCTTTCTCCTCCAAACACAACAAGTTGAGTTTTTACCAAAATGTTCTATTTTGGTTTCATCTGAACATATGACGTTCTCCCAATCCTCTTCTGGATCATCCAAATGCTCTCTAACTTCAGACGGGCCTGGACATGTACTGGCTTAAGCAGGGGGACACGTCTGGCACTGCAGGATTTGAATCCCTGACGCCGCAGTGTGTTACTGATGGTAGCCTTTGTTACTTTGGTCCCAGCCCTCTGCAGGTCATTCATTAGGTACCCCCGTGTGGTTCTGGGATTTTTGCTCACAGGTCTTGTGATCATTTTGATACCACGAGGTGAGATCTTGCATGGAGTCTCAGATAGAGGGAGATTATCAGTGGTCTTGTACAGTATGTCATCCATTTTCTAATAATTGCTCCCACAGTTGATTTCTTCACACCAAGCTGCTTACCTATTGCAGTCTTCTCAGCCTGGTGCAGGTTTTGTTTCTGGTGTCCTTTGACAAATGTTTGGTCTTGTTCATAGTAGAGTTTAAGTGTGACTGTTTGAGGTTGTGGACAGGTGTCTTTTATACTGGGAACGAGTTCAAGCAGATGCCTTTAATACAGAGTGGAGTGGAGGACAAAGGAGTCTCTTAAAGAAGTTACAGGACTGTGAGAGCCAGAAATCTTGCTTGTTTGTAGGTGACCAAATACTTATTTTACTGAGGAATTTCCTACAATGTGATTTTCTGGATTTATTTTTTATTATTTTGTCTCTCATAGTTGAGGTATACCTATGATGAAAATTACAGGCCTCTTTCATCTTTTTAAGTGGGAGAACTTGCACAATTGGTGGCTGACTAAATACCTTTTTGCCCCACTGAATTCTAATTTTCTGAGATATAAAAAATTATGTGTTTATATTAGCTGTAAGCAATAATTAAAAGAAATTATTTTTTTATTTTGTCCCATCCTTCCTGCAAGCAAGTCTTAAAGTGGGCAACAATACGGGGTCTTCGTTGTCACATTTTGCGTTTCAAAATGCGCCACACATTCTCTATCGGTGACAGGTCGGGACTGCAGGCAGGCTAGTCAAGTATTTCTATCCTCTTCCTCTGCAGCCAGGACTTTGTAATGTGTGCAGAATGTGGTTTTGCATTGTCTTGTTGAAATATGCATTGGCACTCTTGGAAAAAATGTCTTCTTGAAGGAAGTATATTGTGCTCCAAAATCTCTATGTACTTTATCAGCATTAATGGTGCCATCACAGAAGTGCAAGTTACCTTTCCCAAGGGCACTGACACAACCCCATACCATGACAGACCCAGGCTTTTGGACTTATTTCTGGTAACAGTCTAGATGATCCTTTTCTTCTTTGGTCCGGAGCACACGGTGTCCATTTCTCCCAAAAAATACCTGAAATACTGATTCATCTGACCACAGTACATATTTCCACTGTGTGATGGTCCATCCAAGATGCCTCCGAGCCCAGACAAGTCGACTACACTTCTGGACACTTAATATAAGGCTTCCTTTCTGGCACAATACAGTTTTAACTGGCATTTGTGGATGTAACTACGTATTGTGGTCCTTGACAAAGGTTTGTCAAAGTAGTCCTGAGCCCATGTGGCGATATCGCCTACAGATGATTCTTCCATACTGTCCCAACTTTTTCTGATTCCGGGTTGTATGATAATATAATCAAACTTTTGGATGATATTCTAATTCATCGAGATGCACCTGCTTATACAGTGGTGTGAAAAACTATTTGCCCCCTTCCTGATTTCTTATTCTTTTGCATGTTTGTCACACTTAAATGTTTCTGCTCATCAAAAACCGTTAACTATTAGTCAAAGATAACATAATTGAACACAAAATGCAGTTTTTAAATGAAGGTTTACGTTATTAAGGGAGAAAAAAAAGTCCAATTCTACATGGCCCTGTGTGAAAAAGTGATTGCCCCCCTTGTTAAAAAAATAACTTAACCTTGGTTTATCACACCTGAGTTCAATTTCAGTAGTCACCCCCAGGCCTGATTACTGCCACACCTGTTTCAATCAAGAAATCACTTAAATAGGAGCTACCTGACACAGAGAAGTAGACCAAAAGCACCTCAAAAGCTAGACATCATGCCAAGATCCAAAGAAATTCAGGAACAAATCAGGAACAAAAGTAATTGAGATCTATCAGTCTGGTAAAGGTTATAAAGCCATTTCTAAAGCTTTGGGACTCCAGTGAACCACAGTGAGAGCCATTATCCACAAATGGCAAAAACATGGAACAGTGGTGAACCTTCCCAGGAGTGGCCGGCCGACCAAAATTACCCCAAGAGCGCAGAGACGACTCATCCGAGAGGCCACAAAAGACCCCAGGACAACATCTAAAGAACTGCAGGCCTCACTTGCCTCAATTAAGGTCAGTGTTCACGACTCCACCATAAGAAAGAGACTGGGCAAAAACGGCCTGCATGGCAGATTTCCAAGGCGCAAACCACTTTTAAGCAAAAAGAACATTAAGGCTCGTCTCAATTTTGCTAAAAAACATCTCAATGATTGCCAAGACTTTTGGGAAAATACCTTGTGGACCGACGAGACAAAAGTTGAACTTTTTGGAAGGTGCGTGTCCCGTTACATCTGGCGTAAAAGTAACACAGCATTTCAGAAAAAGAACATCATGCCAACAGTAAAATATGGTGGTGGTAGTGTGATGGTCTGGGGTTGTTTTGCTGCTTCAGGACCTGGAAGGCTTGCTGTGATAGATGGAACCATGAATTCTACTGTCTACCAAAAAATCCTGAAGGAGAATGTCCGGCCATCTGTTCGTCAACTCAAGCTGAAGCGATCTTGGGTGCTGCAGCAGGACAATGACCCAAAACACACCAGCAAATCCACCTCTGAATGGCTGAAGAAAAACAAAATGAAGACTTTGCAGTGGCCTAGTCAAAGTCCTGACCTGAATCCTATTGAGATGTTGTGGCATGACCTTAAAAAGGCGGTTCATGCTAGAAAACCCTCAAATAAAGCTGAATTACAACAACTCTGCAAAGATGAGTGGGCCAAAATTCCTCCAGAGCGCTGTAAAAGACTCGTTGCAAGTTATCGCAAACGCTTGATTGCAGTTATTGCTGCTAAGGGTGGCCCAACCAGTTATTAGGTTCAGGGGGCAATTACTTTTTCACACAGGGCCATGTAGGTTTGGATTTTTTTTTTCTCCCTAAATAATAAAACCCCTCATTTAAAAACTGCATTTTGTGTTTACTTGTGTTATCTTTGACTAATAGTTAAATGTGTTTGATGATCAGAAACATTTTGTGTGACAAACATGCAAAAGAATAAGAAATCAGGAGGGGGGCAAATAGTTTTTCACACCACTGTATATCACTAGTACATATCAAGTTTGATGTGTTGTGCATTCAGAGATGCTCTTTGGCATACCGCGATTGTAACAATATGTTATTTAGGCTATTGTTGCCTTTCTAACAGCTCAGCTCCAACCAGTCTGGACATTTTTCTCTAACCTCTAAAATCAACAAGGTATTTGTCTGCTGCTATCAAAGTCTGCTGGTGCTAATCTTACAGAAACAGTGGTTATCAGCACTTTATAGTGATGGAAACACTAGATTATTACGGAATATTTTGCATAATATCAAACATATTGCAGTGTTAGGCTACAGTATGGATTTTTAAAAAATATTTGTTTGATTGATTTATGATTATTTTAATCTATATTTTTAAATGAGTGGTTACACAGACATTTTTCATGCCAATAAAACATTTAATATGTTAAATAGTAGGGTTTTTGTTTTTATTTCACAATTACTTTAACACATTTTTTATTGTAAAGTTATGCATTAAGCTAAATGCATTTTAATACAGTGTAGTATGAGTGCAAAGTAGTACATCATTAAAGAATCTAAATTCAAATTTAAAAAAAAATATGATTTACACATGTGGTGGCTGACAGTGGTTAGTGGTTAGCACTGTCGCCTTGCAGCTCTGGGGTCCGGGTTTGATTTCCACCTCCTGTCTGTTTGCATGGACCCCTCTTGCTTAGTGGGTTTCCTCCCCTGTAATACAGTACATGCAGATTATGCTACTTGGCGTTCCCCAATTGCCCGTAGTGTGTGAATGCGCGTGTGATTGTGTATGTGTGCCCTGAAATGGATTGGCACCCTGTCCAGGGGGTACTGTAACCTGCCTCATGCCCTAAGTCTCCTGGGATAGACTCCATGCCCCCTGTATCCTGTATACAGGATAGGCGATGAGTGAGTTGCACATGTAAACCAAACGGCACCAATAGCACTGATCCAATGTATTATTACTAACCACATCCATTAGATCTTTAAAAATCAGTTTTAAATTTTTAGATATTTATTTTGAAAATTATATATGATTAAAATTCAATAGCCTACTGATTATGTGAGCGACATATGTAATACCAATTGTACTATAAACCTATAACTAGTCTATTATTGCTACTAACTACAACTATTAGATTTGCATAAACATTTTTTTTTAAATTGGTTTAGATTTTTTTATATTATAAATTCTATATTTTGAGATATTGGATTTTCATGAGCTGTAAGCTATAATCACTCACTCACTCATTCATCGCCTATTCCGCTTTATCCTGTATACTAATCTGCATGTCTTTAGGCTGTGGAAGGAAACCGGAGTACCCGGAGGAAACCCACCAAGCATGGGGGGAGAACATACAAACTCCATGAATACAGACCCCAAGGCGGGAATAGAACCCTGACCCTGGAGGTGCTTAAGCAGTAAGCATCAAAATGAAAACAAGACTGCTTGAAATATTTCACTAATTCACTTTTTAAATAAAGTTTTTTTTAAGATGCACTTTTATCGGGTGAGGTTTTCTGCCAATCAGAGCGCAGCATAGTGCAACAATGTAACTATGTAGCGTTAACAGAAACTCCTCCCAGATTTAATACTCAGTGCTGCTCGGGAGACTCCTGGGTTGTTGTGGACGTGTTTACTCAGTGCGGGTCTCTGACGCAGAGCGGTACCGGAAGTAGCCTGACGAGCTGTCACATCTTCAGTCAGTGTGTGTGTGTGTGTGTGTGTGAGAATGAACACAGCGCTATACCTCCATATATAACCTGGTCTAAAGCAGCGGGGTAAGTTGGAATAAATAGCATGAACAATGAGTGCTGTCTCTGTTTTTAGCTAAAGCTTTATTTTCTCTGTCTTGGATTACAGACAGTGACTTTATTTCCCTTTCCACAGGATAGTGATTCAGGTGCATTCTCAGGCTCTTTTATCCACAACTACAACATATTCATTATTTCTTAACCCATGACGTATTAAGAACGATGATGTCACCTTAAGTGACTTTTATTTTTATGGTCTAGGTTAATTATTTTAATATTCGAACGTAAAATTTTTACATTTGTGAAAAAACAAGCAAATAAAGAAATCTCTTCATACAGTTCCCTAAACAGCCTGTAGGGGGCATAGAAACACAACATATTTCTGTTTTTGGGTGGAGGAGGAGGAAGAGGAGGAGGAGGGGAGTGGTTGTTAAAAAAAAAGGCAGAAATCAACTAGGAAGCTAGTCTGGTTATTCATTCATTCATCTCCAGTAAGTGTTTTATCCTGATCAGGGTTGCGGTAAAGCCGGACCCTATTCCTGATTCCAGCCAGGGACACACCCTGAGTGGGACACAGGGCATCATTCAGACACACATTAGCACAATTCAAACACGGATAACTAATTTCCCTCACACTACAGTACATGCAGTGTAAATTTCCCTCAAACATACAGAGGGTGCCACAGATCAATGGAGGTCTACAGTGTATTTTTAACCCCTAGAATATTTTAACCCCTAGAATCGATCTTAAATATTATATTTCAAGGCAAAACACTTTTATAACTGTGCGTATCTTACTAGTTTAAAAGATGTAGTGAGTTGTAAAGGTACTCCATTTCACTTTCCCTGGTGAAAATGTAACACAGAAATTTGTGAAGAAAGACAGAAAGACATATTTGTAGGAGTTGTAAAGGCATCTTCTATCACTTTCCCAAGTGAAAACAGTTTTATCTAGAAGAAATGTGTAACATTTCAGGATCGCCAGAGAGTCACCACGGCTGATGGTAAGCAAAGCCATGTAAATATGTAAATTTAAGTAGTTCTGGATAAAAGTGTCTACCAAATGAATACATTATCCATTTTTCCCAGTTATCTAATAATTATACTGTGTGGGGGGGGGGGGGGTATTTATTTTAACGGGTTTATTGGATGGGGCATTGGTGGCTTAATCAGTTGAGACTCGGGATTGCTGATCTTGAGAGTTGAGTAATCCGATGTGTCGAAGTAAAAAAAAAAAAAAAAGCCTAAGAAAAAAAATGTTAATTGGATAATTGATTATTCTTTGCATCCAAAAGGAACATTTGATTGGTGACCTGTAAGCCAAAAGCAATACAGCAAATTCAGAACTCCTTATTAAAGTTCAATTGAGAACTGTCACAAAGAAGAAGAATTGCAGTTTTTCAGTTTGTTGCCTACTTAGCCTAGCAAAACAGATTAAGGCATAATAGCTTTTATTATTATTATTATTATCATTATTATTATTATTTCATCTGAATAATCTGGTTTCAATGAAGTGGAGCTTCAGCACGCACATGCTCATACGAATAGGTTTGAAGAAAGGAGCTTTTTTACGTAATAATCTGTTCTCACTCTGTTTTTGCTGTTTTGATCTTCATCTCGGCTTTAATCCCTTTTCCTGCTCTCTCTATTGGTTACTCCCTCATGTCCAATCAGTTGGTCTGATCAGTCCTCCTCTTCCTGCAGTACTTGGAATGGGTTTTAGTTCCTGTCATTAAGATGTCTGTCTAGATGGAAGACCTACTTACGTAGCTGGAGATTTGTCCAGGGAATTAGAGGTGCATTAGTAACATGCGTACATTACAGCAGTGGTAATAATGGTGCAATATTGCTGGTTACTGCATATGTTATGAGACAGAAGACAGTCGAGGTTCCCAACAGATTCTGAACCATACTGTGATTAGTGATTGTGTTTCAACTATTCCTAGTTTCCTTTGCATAAAGTTCAATGCTGAACATCCTGCATTGCAGTATTGATAAAGTATGCTAATCCTTTGTGTGTGTGTGAGTGTGGAACTTTCGTCAGCTGAGGTTGCACACTGCTCTGTCTCTTTGGCTTTTTGTTAAGCGCTGCGTCACATTGAAGCGGGCCTGCAGCAGAAGAGAAAGGCTCAATAGGGAGGCCACCTTCCTCCAGCTCAATGCCTTAAAGTGACCTTTTCTATTGATTACATTCACTGTCATTCACGTTAACAGCATGGGAAAAAGAACGACATAAGACCTTACCTCCATGTGATTTCTTTGGCAGGGTGAAATTATCTCAGAATGATAAAAGAGCACGGTTACGTGGCTAGATTAGGTTATAGGACTATTATGTGTTCTAATACTGTATCTCAGAAGAATGAATCACATGGAAGGAAAAGCAAAGATTAACACTTATAGAACAGTACAACCAGAATGCACTATTAGCAGCAATTTATTAAACGTTCATTTTAAGATTTGCATCATAATGCTGCCGCATAAATATAAATGAATAAAATGTCAGGGCAGGGGTTTTAAGGCCTATTTTTAGGACTTTTGACAGGCAGGTAGAAGAGTTGTGGTAATAAGAAGAATGTACTGTTATACATGTTTTATTACTATGATATAATTTAGTTATTTCTGCATGTACAGACAGTAGGCATGCCTAGCTATGGCAATGATTGCCGTGATGGCTGGATGACAAGTTAAGTTGTCAAGTGGCTGTTTTTAATAGACAGAAGAGGAAACTCAGTGTTTAGCTCTAAAGTGCAGTTCTGACAAAGTGCTTGTAAAAAATATTCTGTTACTCTGTTATAGGGATATCTGTGTTTGGGTGCTCATCTGCGTGAATACACATTTCCAAAGATTAATTTAGGCTCCATTAGAGCTTCATTTATAGTATCCTTTTATTAAGATGTGCAAGCTTGAGAGTAATGGAGGGCTTTAGGACCCAGCACTGAGTCTATGGTTCTCGCACAGAAAGCACAGACACTAGCGCAGTAGCAGTGCTGTCCACACACACACACACACACACACACACTCCCCCACCAGCACTGGATACACACTATACATCCATATGCACTGCTCACCCTAATAGACAAGACCTCCTAGACAGCTCCTATTCACACCCATATTTAGCTTTCGAGGCTGTATGCGGTGATTCTCTGCTCATCTGTGCGCATCAGACAGCAGTACTGGCCTTCTCCTGGATCAGGCTCCTTTCTGCTGGACCAAGATCAGACAGCAAGTGTCATCCAGCCATCACAGGGATGGAGAGACGAGACAGGGGGATGTGTGATGGAAGACAGGGGAGGTAGGGATTGTGTCAGAGGGAGACAGAGGGTTAGAGACAATATTGGTGTCTAGAGAAGTGCAGGGAGTCATCAGCAACACTGAAGCGGCATGTCTCAAATGAAGAGGAACACTTACAGCAGGGTGAGTGACAAACAGGTAAACAATTACACGAATACAATGAATACATAGCGTCTGTTATTTCTGTTGTGCGCGATAAAGGAAAGCCGTGTCTCTGTGATATATAATAATAATAATAATAATAATAATGGATAGTGAGGATTCCTTGTCTCTGAGTGGATTTGTTTTTGGCAGAAGAGTAACATCAGACTGCTATTATGTTCTCTTAGGTTGCATAGCATGACCGGAAGTGTACTGAAATGACACATGATGATGTCACCAAGCGATATCATTTCTCAGATCCAGAGTTAAATAATCTGTTATTGAATTCAGCATTCAGTTAAGAGGTGTGTGTGTGTGTGTGTGTACCAGCTATTTGTTTCTTTTATATCTCATAAAAATGATTTTTATTTTAACGTTGTTGAAAATGGTTACGGTTATCAGTGTTTTACAAGCCTAGTGTCTAAACCTCCATGAAAATTATTGTCAGCCTGTATTGTTCTTCTAAGGCCCTCTTCATGCTTATATTTTTAGCTGGTTTAAAAAAAATTGTCCAGTAGCTTCCAAAACGTGCATATGGATGGTATAATGAGCTTTTATAACATTACAGTGAAGTAGAAAATATTATAGTTAGGTATCCTACGTGTATGGACTTTCTTTTGTGTGTATCTGTGTCTGTGTTTCTGTTAATATGTGTTTCATGAATCTCAATATGTCTGTTGATCACACAGCCTTAAAGAAAGACGTGCGTACGTGTGTTGCACATGTACACAGATTTTTTTTTTACCAGTTATACAAAGACTCACAAGACACACACATACAGTACAATAAACTGTTAAATGAAACGGATAAGAAACATGTATGGCATAGCGCACCTGTGTTTTATGCCTTTAATTATTTAATTGCTTCAGTGAAAGCACCATTTTTTGCTTAGTCATAAAACAGTTGACACTTTCTCTTTCCTTTTATTCACCTCCAGTATTTGCTGAGTCACTGTCGTAACTCATTGTCTCTTTTCCTGAAGAAGTTAGATAAAAAAAAAAAAAAAACTTCTGTCTTTCATTTTGTCTAGTAGTTCATATTCTCAAGTTAGATTCTATCACCTTTGCATATTCATATACAGTACTGCATGAATTCATGATCAAAAGGTAATTAACCTGATTTCTGCACTCGTGTTCTACTGTCAGTTAATCATACTGTATACAGTTGAGGTCACAAGTTTACATACAGTACACCTGACATTTAAACCTAGTAAACATACCCTGTCTTAGATCAGTTAAGATCATTACTTTATTTTGAATACTGTGAACAATAAGTTGCTGGAATTTTAGACCATTCTCAGACAGGACTGGTGTAACTGAGTCAGGCCACCTCACAGGCCACAATTTTTCAGTTCACTCTACATATTTTGTATTGGATTGTGGTGATTGGATTGATTGAGAATTGGTTTATTGTACTTAAGTCATTTTGCCACTTTGGAAGTATGATTGGGGTCATGGTCCATTCTCTATAAAACTTGAACTTCCTGGCCGGGCCAGACGTAGCTCAGTGGTTAAGGCATTGGACTACGGTTCGGAAGATCCCAGGTTCAAACCCCACAACCACCAAGTTGCCACTGTTGGGCCCTTGAGCAAGGCCCTTAACCCTCATATGCTCAGATGTGTAATGAGATAAAAATGTAAGTCGCTCTGGATAAGAGCGTCTGCCAAATGCCTAAATGTAAATATCTTCAGATGTTGCTGCATTATTTCCATATAAACTTTCTTCCTCATGATGATACAGTATCTATTTTGTGAAGTGCACCAGTTCCACATGGAGCACGCCCTACAACATGCTGTTGCCTCCCCTGTGCCTCATGGTTGTGATAGTGTTTTTTGGCTTGCAAGCTTCCCCCTTTTTCCTATAGACAATAATGGTCAAACGGTTACATTTTTCTTTCATCAGACCAGAAGACACTCCACGTGCAGCTGCAAATCGTAGTCTGTCTTTTTTGGCAGTTTTGGAGCAGTGTCATCATCATTGCTGATCAGCCTTTCAGGTTACATTGATATCAGTCTTGTTTTACTGCGGATATAGAGACATTTGTACCTGATTCATCCACTGTCTTCACACTGGATGAATCAATGTTCTGCAATTGATTTGTACTTTTCCTACTAAAGTCTCTAGGAGACAAAACAAGTTTCTTTCCTTAATTGTATGATACTTGCATTGTATTATATGTACAGATGGAAGTGATATCTTAAGGCATTTGGTATTTGCACTTAGTGATGTCATCACTAAGATGACCTACTGTAGACCTAGAGGGTACACAGTATTTTGGCTGATTGCTCCAGTGCGCAAACTAAGAGGCACTCAATTAATCTATCAGAAGCTTCTCAAACATCACGTAATTTTCTGGAATTTTCCAAGCTGTTTAAAGGCACAGTCAACTGAGTGTATCTACAATTTTGACTTCCTGGAATTTAATAATAAAGGAAGTAAATAATCAATCTGTAAAAAATAGTTGGTTAAATTACTTGTATCGTGCAGAAATTAGATGTTTTGAATGACTTGCCAAAACTATAGTTTATTAACATGAAATCTATAGAGTTTTATTGACTTGAACATGTATGTAAACTTCATCTGTTAGTAATGTTACATAGATATCATCTTCATTTGCTTATAAGTTATAAAATAATGAAATATGAAACATGCATATGCTCTCTGAGACGTTCTGAGAGCGTGTAGCTTTCCTGAACATTATTTTTGAATGTCCCTTTGCTCTTGCTCTTGGCACAACAACAAAAAAAGGTGTACCTGAGCAGAAAATTAATATGGAGCACGTCTCTGAAGAATGCATTCTTTTCTGGTTGTGTATCCGTGTGCTATGAGATGAAAAGCAGGTATTTGGACCACTTTCTTTGAGATGTGTCTAAATGAGCTGGATTTGTACTGTACAGTCCTATTCAGACTTTGAACTGAAAATGAAATTGAGAATATGATTTGATAATTTCTGCACTGTAGTGCTGGTTAGTACTTCTCGCCGAGCAAATATGACATTTATTATCTTTATTGTCTTATTATATAGAATATACAGTATTCCTGTCTTGTCCTCAAATGAGATATGAAAATCTCTTTCTCTCTTCCTGCCCATCTCTCAGACCACTAGCAGTGGCAGCAGCAGGATGAGTTCTGATGGAGGAGCACGGCCAGTGAAGGTGGGCTCTGTGGTGGAGGTCATTGGAAAAGGCCATCGTGGCACTGTGGCCTACATTGGCAATACACTCTTTGCATCTGGGAAATGGGTGGGAGTCATCCTGGAGGAGGCCAGAGGCAAGAACGATGGTACTGTGCAAGGCAAGCGCTACTTCACGTGCATTGAGAACCATGGGATATTTGTGCGGCAGTCACAGGTAAACAAATTACTGACATTCTAAGACAACATGTATTGTAAGATAAGTTGGAAGCTATGCACCTTTTCCTGCCATTTTAATGTAGATCCAGTTGGTGGATGATGGCGCAGACACAACATCACCTGACACTCCTGAAGCTGCCACATCTAAAGTTCTAAAGAGGGGTGAGTTTCTTTTTGCAGGCATTTGTAGTTATGCAGATTTATGTAGTTGTAGTTATGCAAATTTGATGCATATGAGCTTTACAGGTTTTTTAGTCTTTGTACCTTGCATTTCTCCACAGAGATTCTGGAGGCTCCCAAGTCCAATAAAGTGGTGAGTGCCAGGTCTTATGAAAATAAAAATAATAAAATAAACACATTGTGTTTTTGCATACAGTATGCATGTGTTTGGGTTATACTGTACATACACAGCGCTCTCTGAAAGTATTGGAACGGCAAGGCCATTTCTTTTGTGTATTCTGATGTCACTTTAAAACTCTTACTGAAGTCGATTAAATGAACTGGTCTAGCCATTCCAATACTTTCGAAGAAGTCCGTGTGTGCTGCTCCTCATTTGAACCTGATCAGTCTTTCTGTCTTTTGATTCAATGGGCTCTAGTGTCAATGTCATACAAAGAAAGTGGATTTTGTTACCTGTTTTATCCACCAGAGGGGGTTATTGTTACAGGTCCAATATTGCTCATCACTCACATTTAAGTATCATTGTACGAGTTTGTTTCTGTTTTATAGTTATTACACACCTTATTAGTATAAGCATTACTGCTGTTTTTCATTAAAAAATGCTTACACGTTAAAAATTTTAAATTGCTGTTAAAGAATGCTAAGATTGATGTTTAGGATTTTTTTTTTAATCTTAGCCATTACCACAAAACTCTGAACATATTTTGACTCTGAATGACTCTCATCACACACTCCACACACACTATTTGGGACCCTGTCTGTAAAAACCCTCCTGAATTAATGGGTTTGTGATTCTACATATGATTTTATGTAGAAAACAATAACTCACAGAAACATCCTTAAGGAGGGTTTTCCCAGACAGGATCTCATTTATTTAGCAAAATTCTTATTAAAACGCTCAAATTCTAATTACAGATTTTATAATAGAATCTCTCTTTTTTTTAACTAGTATTCTGTATACCATTGTATACCGGAAAAAAAGTCAGCAGAGACAGAGAATGAGGGGAAAAATAGCTTAGGGATTGATCTAGAGGTAAAAGGATAGATAGGAAGACTTATTATTTCAAAAGGCAACAAATGAAATTCATTTACATAAATTAACCAAGCCCTTTAGCCATAATTTCCTTGTGATAACTTTGCATGTGCATTGTAACACTACATGCTCTGGCCAATTAGATATTAAAAGCAGGGTGACCATTGTTATCCCAAATGTTTCTGTTCATTCATACATTTATTTACTTTTTTACCATGCAAAAATTAAAGAATAAATAAATCGGTAAATAATTTTCTACAACAATGCCATCAGCTCACACACCGTAACAGCTATCTTCTCAAGTGATCAGTGTAGTGTTTTTTGTGTGTGAAATTCACAAAATGTAAAATGTAAAGTTTTGAAATATATACGATGGAGAATTTGGGAGCTTTGTCATTGTTTCTGAACAATGTGCAAGCAATTGAGAAAAACTGTATGAAGGTATGAAAGTTGTTTAATTTGCCTCTCACATGCATTCAATAATATTGAAACCCTTCAAGAGAATGTACAAAAGCAGTTACAAAACAATTTTTTTTGTAAAGAAAAACAAACAAATAAACAAATTCTTTCTTTAAAATAGTGAAAACCACATTGGGTTTATATTTGACAGCACCTGTTTCTTTAAAAAAAATTACCCCAAAACAGTTCTGACGGAAAGTTTTCAGACCCTTTTAATTTTTCTACATTTTTTTTCACATATTTAAATTGATTCAAATCCTTTTTTCAAGTCTGCAACCTGTGCATACTTGAAGACACCTACAGTATCTGTCTTTGTAAAGGTCTCACAGTAGATGGTGCATGTCAGTGAAAACGTAGCCACTAAGAGAGAATTTTGTGTAGACCTGTGAGACGAGATTGTGTCAAGACACAGATCTGAGGATGGATACAATCAAATATTTGCAGCATTGAAAGTGCCCAAGAGCACAGGAGCCTCCATCATTCTCAAATGGAAGAGATTTGGAACAACCAACAGTCTACACAGACCTGGCTACCCAGCCAAACTGAGTAATGGTGGCTCTGGTCAGGTAGGTAACTAAGAACCTAAGGGTCACTAGAAATGAGATCCAGAATTCCCTTGTGGAGATTACAGAGACTTACAGAAGGAGAGCCATCACTGCAGCACTCTACCCATCAGGCCTCTATGGTAGAGTGGCCTACATTCCTCAATAAAAGGCTCATCACAGTTTGATGTTTGTCAAAATGCCCCTGATGAAAAAATTTTACTATTTGGTAATCAGGCATCACCTTATTAAAACCAGTCCTACAATCCAACATGGTGGTGGCAGCATCATGCTGTGGGAAAGTTTTTTTCTGCAACTGTGAGACTAGTAAGTATAGAGGGAGAATTAATAAAAAAATAAAGAGCTGTCCTGAGCTGTCTGGAGCCCCGTCTCCAGAGTGGTTGAACAAGACAATGGCCCGTTCAACAAGACAACACCCAATAATACCAGGAAAACACAATGATGGCTTCAGAACAACTTTGTGAAAGTCCTGAAGTGGTCTAGCCAGAGTCTGGACCTGAACCCAGTGGAGCCTCTCTGGAGGGACATAAAAAAAAAGGTGCACCAAACTTATAACATCACTCACAAGCAGACTTGAGGTTATTATTGCTTCCAAAGGCGCTTTAACCAAATGATTTCCTTTATGTAAATGGGATATTTCAGTATTTATAAACTATAACACCTGCTATTGTCATTGTGGAGTATTGTGTTTAGAAGGTTGAGGGGAAAAAAGGATTTAAATCCATTTTAAGATGAGTGTGAAACATAACAAAATGTAGAAAACTTGAAACGGTCAGGAAATATTCAGTTGGCATTGTCTATATACGAAACATCATGACTGCAGAAACATGAAATCAATGTTTTATAACAATATAATATGAACTCTAGTAAAACACCTGTGGGCTGAACCCATAAGGGAAGGCCATGTGCTCAAACCCAGAGTATAAAGCTGATTAAAAATGTATCAGTGAGGACAGGAATAGTGATCAGATACAAAGCTCTCAAGACATTGGACTGCACTTTGGAAATTCATTTGTTCACCTTCAATATCTGCTTTATCCAATACAAACTGAGAAAATTAAATCATGTTCTGTCACTTTGTCTTTAAGCTCAGGATATCTCTCTGCGATTTCTGTTGTTGACTACAGTACTGTATATTGCATCTTAAATTCCACCAGTACACACATTCATGTACTTTTTATTGGGCTCTCGTTAGCTCTTTCCCAAAAACAAAACAGATGTGGTCTGTATATGTGTGTGCATTCCACTTCCTCTGACAACACTCTGATTGACTGACCTTTGACCTCTCCCCTCTTCCTCCTTCCCCTGAGTGTGCAGCGAGGAGCCAAACCCAAAAAGGTGTTGCATGTTTCTGTAACCCCAATTAATGTAGACCAATATACCACCGCCCCACCCAAAACCGATGCATGCGGTCAAACCCTGTTATAAATACACACATCTAGTTTAATTGTGTTTGTTTTTTACTCTGTGTCAGTCTGTTTTTGTTTGCTGGTCCTGTGCATTTTGTTTGGATGAGTTTGTGATAAGCTGCATAGGTGTAAATGCATTCAGCATGTGCATATGAATGTTCTGTATGCAGAGAGGCAGACTTCACAAATTCCCTATCGCACTATCTGAGTTTATGTGGATATTATAATTTTATATTAAATTCGCAGTAGACACCATGTAGGGTCTGTTGGTCTAGAATCATCATTACAGCATCCTGATTAGCATTTTTGTATCACCAATTAGATGTGAGCCTTTAATAATTTGTTATTAGACTTGTGTTCCTCACTGAAAGGTCAGTCAACTTTGAATGTCATTAAAAAGTATAAAACACAGATAAGATCTATAATAACCGTCTCAGCCCACATCTGGCCTTTTCTAACTGTGTCGTCTGAGTCTTCCTGCTCTCTGAAGCAATTTACGACAGTGCTCAGTCTGTACTCTGCTGCAGACTGCCAGGGGTCACTGCTGAAATATCGAGCTCTCGAAATCACATCTGCAAAGCCTCTTCATATTAACATCAACGTTCAGTTGGTATTTTAGACCTGAGGCTGCTTTAGTGTAGTCCTAGACAATTGAGCATGTATTAGTAATGGAGATATAACAGTGTAAATATAATCTCTCGTGAATTAAGATGTATCAGCTACAGTAATCAACAAAAAACATTATATTTAGAAAATATAACTGTTTTATACAGTTTATGTACTGTATATACACTCTGTATAAAACTCACAGTTGTATTCAAACAGTAATGATGAGCACACACGTTCTTGTAGTGATACCTGAGCCACCATTTAAGGAGGCCTTGGGCATTTGTTCATATTGCTTTATGTGTACATGTTATTTGATTACTGTTTTAGCAGTACAAGTTATAACAGTACCTACTGTAGGTGTCTATATTTCTTTTACATTTCATAGAGTTTTTGTATTTGCAATGTTGTAAATTCCCTTCATTAATTTTTCATTGATGTAATCCCCATATATGTAATGCATAATACATTCATGAACGTTATAACAAAGCCAGTACATTTTCTATTTTATTGAGAAATCTAAATCTCCCGCGTGGTAAAGCCAGGTTGATATGTTGACATCTGATGTGACCACCAAACCTGGATAAATTGTACAGTATGTTACTGTATATAACGGGGTATTACAGGTTAGTTTGTAAGTACATAGTGTCAGAACATTTTCTTTTGTCTCTATACTTTTATTGTATTGAATTTGGAACATTAATGTTTATTATGTGATTAAATTATTGAATGTAAGACTGAATTTGTTTATACAAATTCAATCTCTTCAATTTGTTTATAAAATTCAATATTTTTGGAAAGCCAAGGCTTCTTGGACATTTGGCAGATGGCATGTGGCTTGTCTTGTTGCATCAGTAGTGCAACGTAACAAGCAAGAAATAGAGTTGATTCTGGATCTGTTTTTTGCACTTGGCTTATTATCCAGCAAATTATGTGGTTCTAGAAGGACTTTTACAGACAGGGTAGGTAGATAATGACACTTCCCATCACACAAGTAGCATACAGTATAGTTTAATAGTAGCTTATTTCTTAAGCGCAAAGAGTGGAAAGTTTTTGTCTGGCTGAGACAGTCACCTGGCCTGAACTCTATCGACTGTACGTCTGAGTTTCTGTAAGAAGTAGGAACTGAAAATGGCTGAAATGACTGAGATTTCTGACCACCACCACACTGAATTTGCAGTGAAACACTAACGATGGGAGCAAAGTCAAGACTTTCAGGTTTAATTCAAGCACATTGACAAAGGTGTGGCATTAACCATTCCGCCATTTTCATACACATTTTGAGAGGCTCCTAAATAATGGAATAATAGAAGGCTGACAAGTTGCATGGCCAGGTATGGCCCTGTTTCCTTGATAGTCCATGACTTATCAAGCAGATAAAATCCCTGGAGGTGGTTCTGAGTGTTACATTTGCATTTTGTAGCTGTTCACTCAAACTCTCAACATGAGGCCCAAAGAGGTGCCTGTGTAGGTGGTCCAAGTGCAGGTGACCACCATTAGGGCTAAAAGAAAAACATTTATAAACCCATCAGAGAGATAGTAAAACCATTGGGAGTGGCAAACACAACAGTTTGGGCCATTCTTAAAAAGGCAAGCTCAGCAAAGGCAAAAGGCCTGGAAAGAACTAGAGTGAATCGCTGCAAAATTCTGTCTAGAATGAAGAAGAATCCTTTTACAGTACAACATCCAGCCAAGCCAAGAACACCCTTGAAGGGGTAGGCATGTCATTGTCTACAGTCTTTGTGTAGTAAATACAGATGCTTCACAACAAGGAGTAAACCACTGGTAACGCTCAATAATAGAGAGGCCAGATTAGACTTTGCCAGATACTTAGGACCGATGAAACCAAAATTAATATGTCAGAATGATGGCAAGAGAAAAGTATGGAGAAATAAAGGTGCTCAATCAACACATACCGCATCATCAGTCAAACATGGTGGGTGCAGTGTCCACCATAAGCATGCATAAAACATGCACACATGCATAAGCATGTATATCTGCCAATGGAATCAGGTCACTGGTCTTTATTCATGACCTGACTGCTAATAAAACAAAACATACACTGAAAGCTATCAAAGAGTTTCTCAAAGCAAAGGAATGGGATATTCTTTACTGGCCAAGTCAGTCACCTGCTTTCAACCAAATAGAGCATGCTCTTCACTTACTGGTGACAAGAAAGAATGAAGGCAGAAAGATTCACGAACAAACAGCACCCGAAGGCAGCTGCAGTAAATGTCTGGCAAAGCATCTCAAGAGAGGAATCTCAGCTCACACCTAATATGTAATTTCCATGTTTTCCAGACATCAGGCAATGATTGATTGCAAATGAGTATTAAAGGCCAATCCTTGTAATTGTATTAGTTTATTCCATCATTTACGAGCACTCAGAAATCAGGGCGTGTATGAAATGTAATTCCTGAATTTTTAATGCCACACTTCTTTCAAGCCTCTCGAGTTAAAGCTGAAAGTCTTGGTGCTGCTATCAAAGCAACCTGGGCTTCAATAACATCTCAGTAGTGCCACAGGCAGTTGCATTGATGCAGTAATTAAAAAAAAAGGATTTTAAGGAGCCCCAACCAAGTGTTAAGTGCATGAATGAAGATAGTTTTTAAATTTCTGTATTAAGTGCTTTTTTGATTGATCTTAGGACATGTTTTAATATTGTGAGATATTGATTTTTTTATTTTATTTTCATGTGCTGTAAAGTTAAAGGTATGATCTCAAAATCAAAGCAAAAAGGTTTTAAATCTTTCACTTTACATGGCTAGAGTATATAGTGTAAATATATATGATATATAAAGTTGACCATTAGTGCATAACCACAGTTTTACTTTCAAATTCACTGTGCTGAAGTACACGACTGTGAATGTCTGATTTCAGAATAAAGTTAACAGACTTTTTTCACTTGCTTAACAAAGTAACATTGGACAGCATTTAAATTCGCCATTCTCTACTCATTTTCTGTTATCTCACCTCCTCTGAGGTGAGAGAAAAGAAATCCAATCCTCAGACCATCGTTGTGCACTCTGCAGAGCTGTAATCTGATCTATCAATCTCTCTCTAAAGTGCGCTGCTCTTTCCTTCTTTCACTCTTTCTACAATCGATATATCAGATGATGCTGCATCTGCTCACACTAAGTGCACATATATATACTGTATATATAAAACATATAGGTCTAAAAGTAATGCACCAGCATCCCCGAACATTAGTATGAACCAACTTCCAAAAATGTGGTCTCCGTTTATGTGTATCAGCTTACCCTCATTTTTTTTTTTGAAAGTCTAATGTAATTAAGGCATGTAGAGATGCCGGTGAAATGTTGCTAGGATACAGGGCAGACTTCCATTAGTTCCCCTTTCCCCTTACCCACCCTTTCTCTCTCGTTCCCGTTCCTGGCTGTGGCTAACCCTCAGGAAGGAGGGAGGCTTGTGATGTAATGTGATGGTGAGGCAGCTACAGGCACAAAAGAGCAACAGAGGGAGGGAGGGAGAGAGGAGGAGACTAAGGGAGCGGCGAGGAAGAAAGAGAGATGGATGCTAAGCGAGAGAGCGATGCCTGCTCTGCAGAAAGATGACAGTGCTGTAATCACATAGATGAGTCGAGTGTTAGAGATGAGGCTCTGACTGCTAGTCAAAAAGCAAGCAATCGGTTATTGCAGCAACGGACAGAGAAAAGGATTTAGCAGCTCTTGACTACCTGCAGTACCGTTTTTGTGCTGTGTCTCTCTCTGTTTGTGTGTGTGTGTGTGTGTGTGTGTGGACCCAGCTTCTTGCCTGCTACTGTGTGTTTGTGGCTTGGCTACAGGTTTGGCCTGCTTTTCTCACTGTGTCTCTCTATTAATGTGACTGTAACCCTTTTTCTGTCTTTCTACTCTCTTTTGCGCCTGTGCGTTTGTGTGCACATTGTGTGTTTGTGTGTTTGTCCTCTTCAATTGCCGAAATGATGAGACAGACGCCTGCTCCTCGTAAGGTACACAGCATCTGATATGCTTTATCATATTCCTGTGCTTTTCGGTATTTGAGCTGTAAGATAGTGATCGAATAAGCAGTAGCATAAAGGTAGCCGTAGATTGTGTGTGTGTATGTGTGTGTGTGTGTGTGTGTGTGTGTGTGTTTGTGTGTGCGTACACAGTTCTATGGGTTGGAGGTGTGAGTGAATGATTAAGTGCAGATCAAGTCGGTTATTCCAGTGATACAAGTTGAAGGCTTCACTTGTATGTAGATGCCATTGTGATTAGAATCCGTCACATACTGTAATTATGATTACTATAAGACTAGTGCTTATTATGATTATTATGAATATTTCAATTATAGGACCAATATTAAAAATAAAAGTACTAATATTTCTAATATTAATGCTATTTTTTAATAGCCTTATTTATATTAGATGTGCTAGATATGAGGTGATTATATTGTTAACTTTAATGTTGTGTGTGTGTGTGTGTGTGTGTGTAGTTTGGTACAGAGGAGTTTTGTTTGCTCGGGAACTGTGGTATCCTCAGTTTGACAGTGCTGTAGTGAAAATCCTTGTGTGTGTGTGTGTGTGTGTGTGTGTGTGTGTGTGTGTGTGTGTGTGTCTGTGGTGTTTATGACCTTGGTGGTGCCAGTCGACTGTTCTGATTGTCCTAATTAGAAGAAAAAAAAAGCTGTACCTGATTTCAAAATTGTTCTTGACAAATGTGTGAGTTCAAGGTAGAACTTTATTATTTAAAGAAAATATACACACCAACAACCTGCTTCTTTTCCTTTTCTCTAATCCTGACACCTTTATCCTTTCTTTCATTCTCTTTCTAACTGTCCAATCATGATGTATGTGTTTTCTTGTGTGTTTGTGTGTGTGTGTTTTGTGCGCACTTGCTCCTCAGACTACGGTCAGGAGGCCGAAGGTGAGTTTTAATTTGCAACAAGATTTAAACTAACCCGGTTGTGTGAGTTTAACACGTTCTGATAGAGCGTGGAAGTGTGACTTTTTTCCCCTGTAATTGGTCTCATGTGTAATGAGTGAAGTGTTGAGTACTGACTGCTTTGTACTGTATGTCGTGTGTGATTTTAACTCAAATTTGTTCGATTGAATTAAAGGTGAGAATCTTATTACATATTTGAAGTTATAACAGTTTTCAGTCTTTGTTAATCTAGGTACGTTAAGGTTCAGTGCTCAGTTGGTTTAATTATTTTAAATAGGGTATAAAGCTAAAAATACAGTAGATGTACATCTGGAAAACGAGAGAATTTTAACATTCCTGTCATTATGAAGCATTATGGGCTATCATTTTTTGAAATAGTAATTTGTGGTCATGAATTTCGTATGTGTATGATTTCTGTGTGTGTGTCAGGCGCGCGCGGGTGTTGGAGTAAAGGTGGGTTCAGGCTCAGCTTCGGCAGGAGAGATGAGCAGCAGCGAACCCAGCACACCTGCTCAAACCCCACTGGCAGCTCCCGTCATCCCCTCCCCTGTTGGGACTCTCCCGTCCCCTGTAGCGCCACCCATCCCAGTGCCGAGCAAGGTGGGATACACCAGTCTTATCCTTTCATTCTATAGTTTTTATGTTATTCATCAAACTAAACGTTCATACTGAAGTTCTTTATGCACATCATAATGTCAAATATCATTCAAAAAGTTTAAGAGACGTCAAAAGTCTTTAATTATTCATTGAGTGCTTGTGATTATTCACATTACTACACTGGGAATGTCTACATTTATGTCAGTTCATTTCTCAGGTTTTGTTTTTACAGTTTAGTGTTAAGGCAATAAAATGTTTATAATATAAAAATTGATGTCAGACTGTTAAATTTCAGTGTTTCATTATGATCTGTGTGTGTTTATAGCTGTGTGTATAGAACATGGGTCAGTGTTTTACTAATATACTGTACACACAACACTGAATATATAAAACAAAGTGGCAGCACTACAGAGGCCAACTGATTTGCTAATGGTAGTGTATTATGTGTGCTAATGTTAGTGTATTGTTACTTATTGAGCTAGTTTAGGTTACTGATAAGCCACATAATAGGAAACGAATGTGCTAATTATATACAGCCCTAGCGAACATTAGCTCAGCTTATGAAAAGTTTGTTAGTAAGCTTGTTAACCTCAAGGTAGCCATATTGTCGAACTAACCTGTGCTATCAAAAATAAATGACCTAGCAAGTATCCAGTATCCAAGTTTATTAGCATTATGTTTGCTTTCATTTGCTCACATCGATAGCTGTTGGTTTATATATACTCCTCATTTCTTCATATTTTGCTTCCAAAGAGACAAACTTTCTTGTATTTTTGATATAGTCTAGAATAAATTCTAGGCTTCCTGAAGAACTGTTTCGGCTCTTATTATTGGCAAGTTTTCATCTCATTTTTAGCCCAGTCCGGGTACCTGACCATTTTTTTTGTTTGTTTGTATGTTGAGCCAGACAGTGAACTATGAATCATACAAGCATTCAAAAACAGATCTAACTTAAGTCATGAACCAGTGAGAAACAGGTGCACATGATGATAGACGATCAGGCCGGATAATAGTATACTGGATACGCAGAATGCTGGGTGCTTGGAACTTACTGAGGTTGTTGAATAACCAATCAATTCTTATGCTATATTGTATATTTAGGCTCTTTGCAACCTGTTTCAGTAAAATGTTTGCTCCTATTTATTTAATTTATCTCATTTAATTTAATTTCATATAAAGACATTATAGACTTTTGTATTTTGTGTGTGTGTGTGTGTGTGTGTGTGCCACCAGGAGGAGGAGGCTCTACGGGCTCAGGTGAAAGACCTGGAAGAGAAGCTGGAGACGCTGCGGATGAAACGGGCTGAGGATAAGGTCAAGCTGAAGGAGCTGGAGAAGCACAAGATCCAGCTGGAGCAGCTACAGGAATGGAAGAGCAAGATGCAGGAGCAGCAAAACGAGTTGCAGAAACAACTCAAAGAGGCCAAAAAGGTACGCACACAAGCATTCATTCATTCATTCATTCATTCATTTTCTACACCGCTTAATCCTGTATTCAGGGTCGCGGGGGACCTGGAGCCTATCCCAGGAGACTTCGGGCACTAGGCGGGGTACACCCTGGACAGGGTGCCAATCCATCGCAGGGCACACACATATACACTCACACTCACACACCCAATCACACACTACGGGCAATTTAGGAACGCCAATTAGCCTAACCTGCATGTCTTTGGACTGTGGGAGGAAACCGGAGTACCCGGAGGAAACCCACCAAGCACGGGGAGAACATGCAAACTCCATGCACACAGAGACAGGAATCGAGCCTGGCCGGGGAATCGAACCCTGGAGGACGCACACAAGCATAAAGACAAAAACACACACAGACACACAGACACATACACAAAGTCAAATCATTTGCTGCACAAGTTGTGTGGTAAGATTTATTTCCCTCTGTCTATGAAATGATTAGTAAAATGAGCAGTAAAAGGGCCATAATTGTTAAATTCTGATTAAAAAGTACTTGATGACATTATCACACACAGAAACATGTTTTGATTTTTCACACATATGTGACATACAGTATATGCTCGGATACTACAGTAGTACTGTCTTAATGACAGGAAGCAAGAGAGGCTTTAGAAGCGAAGGAACATTATATGGAGGAGATGGCAGACACTGCTGATGCTATTGAGATGGCCACTTTAGATAAAGAGATGGCTGAGGAGAGGGCGGAGTCTCTGCAGCAGGAGGTCGATGCACTCAAAGAAAAGGTGGAGGAACTGACCATGGACCTGGAGATCCTCAAACATGAGATAGAGGAAAAAGGTAAGCCTACCTACAAATGCTTGACTCCTTAACTCTTCAACAGAAACACACAAACAGACCACTGGTTGAAACTAGTTCACTTACGTTGGCTCCTGATTCGCAGGCTCTGATGGTGCAGCACCTAGTTATCATGTAAAACAACTCGAAGAACAAAATGGCCGTCTGAAGGAGGCCTTAGTGAGGTGCGTGTCAGTGTAACTGCAGGGTCTGTAGCACAGCTTGCTTTGCCAGTTGTTTACGTCAACCTATTTATGTATCTACTTGTGTGTGTGTGTGTGTGTGTGTGTGTGTCAGGATGCGTGACCTGTCAGCCACTGAGAAACAGGAGCACTCAAAGCTGCAGAAGCAGATGGAAAAGAAGAACTTTGAGCTGGAGACAGTGAGGATGCAGAAAGAGAAATGTCAAGAGGAAATGAAGATGGCGGAGAAGACCATAGACGAGCTCAAAGAACAGGTCTCCTGATTTCTTGTGAAACTTGTGTAGAACTTCACGAAGACCACTGAGCATTTTAATCAGTGCTAATGAATCTTCTTCAAACTATGTGAAGTACTTTGAAATCAGCGGGATTTGTGTGTGTGTATTTTAGGTGGATGCAGCTCTTGGAGCAGAAGAGATGGTGGAGACTCTAACAGAGCGCAATCTGGACCTGGAAGAGAAAGTGCGGGAGCTTAGAGAGGCCGTCACTGACCTGGTGAGGAGACACAGTCTTACTGGGTGGGGACGATGTAGATTTTGTCCAGGAGTCCATCAAGATACAGTGTTAAGATTTTGAAGAATGTCTAACGATAATATTTTAAAAAGCATAATATAGTCATCATGGCATGCAGCTTGTTAGCTAACAAACTGTCTAACTTGTCATGTTTCAGAAACCAGTCAGTCACAAACGTATTGCTTCTTCTCCATTTTTACCCTTGATGATGTTCAGACTTTTGGATGCAAACAGTAATATTAACAACATACTATTATTTTATATTACAAATATGTATCTTTATAAACAATACTGGCTAACCCAGTGTGTGCTTATATTTCTCTGGTCTCAAGCTTTGTTTCTAAATGTGCATGGGTTTCGTCTGTGTACCTTCATTGTAGGAGGCCATTAATGAGATGAATGACGAGCTGCAGGAGAACGCCAGAGAGACGGAGTTGGAGCTGAGGGAGCAGCTGGACCTGAGTGCCGCCAGTGTGCGAGAGGCTGAGAAACGCGTGGAAGCTGCGCAGGAGACTGTGGCAGATTACCAACACACCATTCTGAAATACAGAGAGCTGACCGCCCACCTGCAGGTGCTGCATCACACTCGCACTACAGCATCAACACACATCTTCGTCTGAGCTAACAGCAGGAACGACACTAGAATGATAACACTAGAACTAAAAGGATAAATATAAAGGATTATGACGTGTTTATTTGTGTGTGTAGGAAGTGAACAGAGAGCTGATGAATCAGCAGGAGGCCACCGCTGAGCCGCAGCAGCCTGCCGAGATCTTCGACTTCAAGATCAAGTTCGCAGAAACCAAAGCATATGCAAAGGTTCTGCACATTCTGTACAACACACTCAAAACAGACTTTTGGGAACAACTGTAATGTTATTTGTCTGTGCATGTATATGTTTTATCCCCAGGCTATTGAGATGGAGCTGCGTAAGATGGAAGTGGCTCAGGCAAACAGACAGGTGGCTCTTCTCACCACCTTCATGCCCGACTCCTTCCTGAGACACGGAGGGGATCATGACGGCATCCTTGTCTTGCTGCTCATTCCCAGACTAATCTGCAAGGTACTCTATGAATGACCGAGTGAGTGAATGAGTGTGTGTGTGTGTGTGTGTGTGGATTTGTTATGCTTAAATGTATGTATTTATTTATTTATTTTTGTCTGGTCACTTGAACCATATTCCTTTAGTAGTAAATTCAGTTTAACAGGACAAACAGGTCGTTGTCTTAAACCTAACAGCCGTTTCAATAAAGCTAGAAGGTGATATGAAAGGTTTATAATCTAAAATCTAACACATCTAGTTTTGGTTTGTGATGGTTCAGTATTGTTCATGAAAAAGCTCTAAAAAGTCTCTGTGTTATGTGTTATACAGTATATACAGTAGTACACATTTTCCATATGTACCTAATATTTTAATTACTGGTTTACACACGGAATAAATCTATGCTGCTCACCATATAAAGAACATAATGAGCTCTGTGTGTGTGTGTGTGTGTGTTGCAGGCGGAGCTGATCAGTAAGCAGGCGCAGGAGAAGTTTGATCTGACCGAGAGCTGCTCTCAGAGGCCGGGCATGAGAGGGGCAGTGGGGGAGCAGCTCAGCTTTGCTGCCGGACTTGTTTACTCTCTGAGTCTGCTTCAGGCAACCCTACATAAATATGAATAGTGTGTACACTCACACTCACACACACACACACACACACACACACACACAATTTAACTATGTTTTAAAAAGTGATATCATGGCATTCATTTTTGTTTGTACTGAATATGCTTGTTTTGTCTCTGCAGTGCCCTTAATCAGTGTAATGTGGAGGTCTATAAGCGTGTGGGCTCCCTTTACTCGGAAATGTCTGTCCATGAGCGCTCGTTGGACTTCCTTATTGATTTGCTGCACAGGGATCAACTGGACGAAACTGTGAATGTGGAGCCACTTACTAAGGCTATTAAATATTATCAGGTATTTCTCGCTTTGATACACCGGGTACTACACTTAGTGTTTTAGAGGTAGGAAATATGGCACGAAAACAAACTAATGAAACAACTAATGTTCTGTTCTGTTTCTGCAGCACCTTTATAGCATCCATCTAGCCGAACAAGCAGAGAACTGCACCATGCAGCTGGCTGACCATATAAAGGTAAGATACTGTACATAGAATAGCCAATTTACAGTAATGGCAATTTAAGCGAATTCATTGCACAGCGCGACTCAAAAAGCCTCAGCAACAAATGTAGACTTTCCTGGAGGGTGTGTGTGTCACTTTCCCATTGTGCAATTCTACCGGTGAAAGTTGGAAAACTTTCAATAAAGGCTTCAATCACATGGTGGAAACAATTCCAGGCAGAGACATTAATCAGGATGTTTGTATGACTGTGTTTGACCAGTTTATGGACTACAAGATGCTTAAGGCTGCTTCATTATGGCTACAGGTTGCCTGGTGGAGGATCATTGAGCTAAACTGTACCACAATGTCTGGTGGGAAATAAACATTATAAAGTTATACTAGTGAATCCACATACATGTACATTGTTTTAGCTGTAAAAAGCACAGAGAATGTAATATATTTGAGTTGTAATGTTCATGGTGTCAGATCATATTTTCCCATACTGGCACCCCAAGAGGTCAGCTTTTCTGATAAATCTCATCTTCTGCATTATGATTGGTTATAGGAATTCAGTCTCATCTATGATTGATTAGATGCTTTACTATCAGAGGTGGGTAGTAACGAGTTACATTTACTTGAGTAACTTTTTGGGAAAAATGTACTTCTATGAGTAATTTTACTACACCATACGTTTTACTTTTACTTGAGTAGATTTGTGAAGAGGAAACGCTACATGCGGCTACACTCGACTTGTTATTTTTCTTACCATTTATTATAAACATGCAGCCGGTAGATCTACCGCATGAATGTTTCACCAATCAGATGCAGCAACAATAATAGCGCCATAGTGGAAAAAAACCTTCAGCCGGTGTTCTATAAATTCATCCTACCTGTGAATCCATCTTATATACACTCACTTGCGAATGTGCAAAAGCAAACGTTTCTGCATCTTTATCTAATTTTGCGGAACACACATAAATTCATGCTGCTACTAGTGGGATCTTGAGGTTAGTGTACAATCTTGCGGTGAGTATAGAATGCTTTTTTTCATGTTTGTGTGATTATATGTTAACTTTAATTGTACATATAATGTTACTTTAACAGTCTATGAATATGGAGTATAAGTATATTTCAGTACAGAATTAATCAACATTCATGTTGTACAGTTTTATGCATCCCGAAAAATATGATGCACTCCTGGCGCTTGCAAAAGAACAGCTTCATACTGCAGCGTCTACTCTATCTACCGGAGGGGGAAAAAAAAAATGAATTTTATATATATATATGAAATATGTGTCTGTTTATATATACTCTATTCTATATATACTCATATGTAATTATTATAATGTCTAAAAAGAAATAAATAAATAAATCAGACATTGTGATTGAAACAGTTACTTAGTACTTGAGTAGTCTTCACAATATACTTTTTTACTCTTACTTGAGTAATATTTTAGATGACTATTTTTTTACTTCTACTTGAGTAATATCATTTTGAAGTACAGCTACTCTTACTTGAGTAATTTTTTTGGCTACTCTACCCGCCTCTGTTTACTACATGGGAAATGGCAAGCCAATCAATCAGTGTCCTTTCCCCAACCAGTGGATGACAGTAAAGACAGATGTGAGAGAGAATTATTAAAATTCATGTTACCCACACATGGGACTAAAATGTACAGAAAGAAAATATTCATTCCAACAAGAAAGAAACAGGCAGCTCAGTGGTGTAGGTGTTAGCACTGTAGTCTCGCATCTCTAGGGTCGAGTGTTCATTTCCCACTGTGTGTGGAGTTTGCTGGTTCTCTCCATTCTTGGTGGGTTTCCTCGGGGCACTCTGGTTTCCTCCCACAGTCAGACATGCAAACCAGGCCTATCGTGTTGGCCTCTTTGGTGTTGGCAAATTATCATTTTCTCTTGTCACTGTTCTGCAAAGCTCTAAAAATGCATGACTTACTGTGCACGTCTCTGCGTCTCTGCAGTTTACCCAGAGTGCTCTGGACTGCATGGCGGTGGAAGTGGGTCGTCTGCGTGCCTTCCTGCAGGCAGGAGAGGAAGAAACACCATTTTCTGTGCTGCTCAAAGACCTGGACACTTCGTGTAGCGACATTCGCCAGTTTTGCAAAAAGATCCGCCGTCGCATGCCAGGCACTGATGCACCAGGCATCCCTGCAGCTCTAAACTTTGGTCTTCAGGTCGATACACACACTCAGTGGTAGAACACTGTCCATTACATCCTTCATATTCTGTATGTTAAACTCAGAACCTAAAGACAGTACACATCTTTAATTCATATTTATAACTTTATAATAACTCTATAATAAACACTAAAGTGGACAGACATGGTTGATTAATGTGTGTATGTGTGTGTGTGTGTGTGTGTGTGTGTGTGTGTGTGTGTGTGTGTGTGTGTGTGTGTGTGTGAGCAGGTGAGTGAGACCCTGGCAGAAAGCAGGAGGCAGCTGGCCTGGGTGAATGCTGTGCTGCAGGAGGTGGCTGCAGCAGGAGCTCAGCTCATTGCACCACTCGGTGAACATGAGGGTCTGCCAACACTTAAACTGGAGGACATGGCCTTCAAAGCAGCTGAACAGGTCTGTGTGTGTGTCTGTCTGAGTGCAGCATGCAGGAAAAGCATTAATTATACAGTGCTGTGAAAAAGTATTTGCCAGAATTTTTTTTTTTGCATATTTGTCAAATGATTTTGACAAATTATTTGAAAATCATCCCAATCATATAACAGATTTAAATATTAAACGAAAGATAACGAGAGTAAATACAATATGCAGCTTTTAGGTGATGATTTCATTTATTAAAAACAGTTCAAATGTACCTGGCTATATGTGAAAAAGTAATTGACCCTTTGCTAGATCATGAGTTAACTGTGATTTTTTTGGAAAGCTGAGGTAAATTTTATTTGCCACATTCAGGCCTGATTACTGCCAGACCTGCTGAATCCAGAGATCACTTAAATAGACCCTGTCTAACAAAGTGAAGTGGTAAAAATCTTAAAAAGCAACATGCTCTAAGTAAATTCAAGAACAAATGAGAAAGAAAGTAATTGACATCATTTACATCATTGCCATTTCTAAGGCCTTGGGACTTGAGTGACCCAAGTGAGAGCTATTATGCCACAAATGGAGAAAACTTCAGGGATGAACCTTCCCAGGAGTGGGCGACCATTCCAAAATTATTTCAAAAGCACAATGATAAAGGATTAGAAGGAGATAAGATGGAGACTGGGCAAACATCCATGGGAGAATACAGAGGCAAAAGCTGTGCTGACCAAGAAGAACACAAATGTTTGTCTCACATTTGTCAAAAAAATTTAAATAAAATCTTTATTATCCGCAAAATATTCTGTGGACTAATGAGACAAAAGTTGAACTTTTCGGAAAGTGTGCATCCCTTTTCGTCTAGCATAAAACTAACACAGCATAAAAAGTACATCAAACTGTCAAACATGGTGGTAGTAGTGTGATGGTCCGGTGCTGCTTTGTAGCTTAAGGACCTGGACGACTTGCCATAATAGATGGAAATATGAATTCTGCACTATCCTGAAGTGTAATGTCCAGGCTTCACTTTGTGACCTCAAGCTCAAGCGTACAACAGCAAGTCCACTTTTTTTTTTAAATAAATATTTTGTGGGTTTTTTCACATTTTTCTCCCCAATATTAGTCGTAGCCAATTCCTCCCCGTCACTAGGGGGCTCCCACATTAAGGCTACCACTAACATTCAGTCGGGAGGGCGAAGACTATCATGTGTTTCCTCCGAACCGCGTGGCATCAGCCGAGTGCATCTTTTCGAACTGCTTGCGCACGCACCATTAGGTGCCGAGTAACACACTCGGAGGAAAGCGCTAGCCGCTCCTTCCGCGTGCCCGAGCTCACGGACCCTCTGATTGGCTGTAGAGCCGTAATTAATGTGGCAGCGCAAGTACCTCTCATCCCTCCCCCCTGAGAGAGCTCGGCCAATCAGCTCTCTCTGTGCCTCCGGTTGTGAGAGGAAAACATCATCACCCGGGGGTTCGAACCAGCGATCTCTGGATGATAGTGCGAGCGCTTTACCACTGCGCCACTCAGAGGCTAGCAAGTCCACTTCTGAATAGATTTTTTTTTAATATGGTTTTGGAGTTGCCTAGACAAAGTCCAGACCTAAATCTGATTTAGATACCTTGGCATGAGCTTAAACCAATAATAGTTTAATTACCCAGTTAATGACTCCAATATGGCTGAATTAAGATTCAAGATTCAAAGAACTTTATTAATCCCAGAGGGAAATTACTTTGTCTTGGTCCTACAGTTGCATTGATTAAAAAAAAAAAAACTTGAGACAAGGAAAAGTAAAATACAGAAATAAAAATTAATAGAGAATACAATAAATAGAAGCAAATGTTAAAACAATTGTGCAAATGTGGACCAAAATTCGTCAACAGCGATGGCAAAGACTCTTCGCCAGTTATCACAAACACTTGATTGCAGTTGTTGCCGCCAACTAGTTATTACGTTTAGATTGCAATTACTTTTTAATGTAGGGCCAGGGAAGTTTGGACAGCTTTTTTCCCTAAATCAATGAAATCATCATTTAAGAACTACAATTAGTTTTTACTCAGGTTATCTTTGTGTAATATTAAAATTTACAGTATATGTTTATCTCAATCACTTTTGTTCATATTTGCACACAAGCTTTAGAGCTCTTTACTCCCAGGAAGCCTTTTCAAAGGTCACTTTGTGTCAGTTTAATTTCAGTTTGTTTTCATATAAAATGTTCATCCAGTGTGTTTTTGTGTTCTGTTTTTCATGCTAAGATCTACGGCTCACAGGGTATAAACCCCTTTGAGTGTCTGCGCCAGTCCTGTAACGTCGTCATCGCAACCATGAATAAGATGGCCACTGCTATGCAGGAGGGAGAGTACGACTCTGAGAAACCCCAGACAGGGGTGAGTTCAGAACGACACCATTATTTCCGCAAAATGATTCGTTATTAAACCTACTTCAGGATCTATCTAACTTAGAGATTTACAGTATGAGTGTGTATGTGTGTGTGTTGTAGATGGCACCAGTGGAGGTGCGAGCAGCTGCACTGAGGGCAGAGATCACTGATGCCGAGGGACTCGGTTTAAAATTGGAAGACAGAGAGACTGTCATCAAGGAGCTCAAGAAATCCCTTAAAATAAAGGTGGGCAGATTTTTAAAGGGAGTACAGTACAGTACATTCACATAGCTCTAGTATAGTATGTTACTAGTAAAATGGCTAACTGTTCAGGAAACTGTGCTGAGTGCAGGGTGAGGAGCTGAGTGAGGCCAACGTGCGTCTGAGTCTCCTAGAGAAGAAGCTGGACAGTGCATCAAAGGATGCAGATGAACAAGTGGAGAAAATCCAGACCGTACTGGACGAGACGCAGTCACTCCTAAAGAAGAAAGAGAAGTACGACTAGAATAACACAATAATGTAGTTTCTCCTTCCAATTAATAACCATTACTTGATCAAATGTACTGTCTGTCACAAGTCTCTTTCTGTGACTGTATATAGGGAATTTGAAGAGACCATGGATGCTCTGCAGGCTGACATAGATCAACTTGAGGCAGAGAAGACAGAGCTGAGACAACGGATAAATAGCCAATCAAAGATGACCATCGAGGGACTCAGAGGAAGTCCTGCATCTGGCATTGCATCCATTGTGACGGGTGTCACAACTGGTAGGAATGATGGAAATTAAATTGTCAAAATGTTTTGATATATACTATATTGATGAAAATATTTGGCCAAACCTGTTAATTGTTGAATTCAGGTGTTTCAATCAGGCCCCTTATCTCCAGTAAAGGGCAATCTTAATGCTTCAGCAGCCCAAGACATCTTGAACAATGGTATGTTTCCAAATTCCAACTTTTCTATTCAAACATGACTATGACTGTGCACAAAGCAAGGACTATAAAGACATGGTTTGATGCGTTCTCTGGGGAAGAACTTGACTGGCACACACAGAGCCCTGACCCCAACCCCATCGAGCACCTTTTGTCACGAACTAACCGGAATGATCAGAAGAGTTAGCACACTTAGCGGTTAGCCCTTTGTAGCGTGGATGGTAAACCCAAACGCGGAAGCAAGCGAGTAGGCAGGATAACCACGCGATTTGGTCTAAGGACTCTCACAAAAGTGGAGCAAGGGAAAAACACAAATTTAACCCGCGTCCTATAAACACACACTCTAATCAGAAAGTAGACCCAAGAAAGTGAGTACTCACGAAATGGTAGACAGGTGATCTGAACCGACATGGGCCAAAAACTCAATGACTGAGCGTTGTACTGTGGCTTGTTTACTCCTCTTATACTTCCTGGTTGGCAACCGCATTACTTCCGGGTCCTAGTGCCGGTTGCAGATTGAGTGTGCATGACAGTACCCCCCTGTCCAGGACCGGCTCCTGACGGTCCTGGGGTGGAGGATACCCAACGACGGTAGTCTTGAATCAGCTCGGGGTCGAGAATAAACCGGGCCGGAATCCAAGATCGCTCCTCGGGGCCGTAGCCCTCCCAATCAACCAGGTACTGAGTACCTCTGCCCCGAGGGCGCGAATCAAGGATCCAGCGTACGGTATAGGCGAGACCACCGGGGGGGAGGGTGGAATCATGGGAGATGTGATGAAGGGCTTCAGCTGAGAGGTGTGGAACACTGGGTGGATTCGTAGCGCCGCAGGCAGCTGGAGCCGGTAGGTGACAGGATTTATCCGGTTTATGATGCGGTATGGGCCGATGAATCTAGGTGAGAGTTTCCTTGATTCGGTGTGAAGGTGAAGATTCTTTGCTGAGAGCCATACCTTGTCACCTACGTGGAACAATCGTCCCGGAGGGTGTGACGGCGATGTTGGATAGCGTAGCGGGCGTTAGCTTGTTGAATGGCTTGGTTGGCTTGGCGCCACAACCGTTGACACCGGCAGACCAACTGTTGGGCCGACGGTACATCAACCTCCGGTTCCTGGTGTTGGAACATGGAGGGTTGGAAACCATGGCATACCTCAAATGGGCTCAAGTTGGTGGCAGACGAGGTGTGGAGATTGAGTGATAGTTCTGCCCAGATGAGGTAGCGGGCCCAGGAGTGCTGGCGATCGGCGACGAAGCATCTCAGGTAGCGCTCCACTTGTTGGTTGGCCCGCTCCATCTGACCATTAGTCTGGGGATGGTATCCAGAGGATAGACTGCAGGTTGAATCGATCAGACGGCAGAAGGCCTTCCAGAACCGGGCAGTGAACTGGGGCCCTCTGTCCGAGACGATGTCCTTCGGGAACCCATGCAGGCGGACTACATGTTCTAATATCAGCTCGGCTGTTTGTTTTGCTGACGGGAGTCCAGCAAGAGCCACCAGGTGCACAGCTTTGGAAAACCGGTCGACGATCGTCAGGACGGTGTTCTTTCCCTCGGAGGCCGGCAGGCCCGTGATGAAGTCGACGGCTATGTGTGTCCAGGGCCGGCGCGGAACAGGTAGTGGTTGGAGTTCTGGCGTCGGTTGGTTGTTATCTTTAGCCCTGGCACACACAGGGCACGCCTGGACGAACTCGTCGACGTCCTTCCTCAATGATGGCCACCAGAAGGCACGCTGAATGAACTGGATGGTGCACGAGCGCCCTGATGTCCAGAGAGGGGAGATGAATGTCCCCACTGAAGAACCTCCACTCTCTTGGAACGTGGCACGTAGAGTCGTCCAGGTGGCACACCTGCCGGCTCGGTTTCCTCGGCCTGTGCCTGGCGGACTCTTGTTTCTAAATTCCAGTGAAGTGGTGCGATGATCTTCGACGTGGGTAGGACAGGAGCGGGATCCGCCCGGGGAATGTCCTCCTCGTGTTGTCATGAGAGGGCATCAGCTTTGGTGTGCTTGGACCCCGGGCAGTAAGAAAGGTGGAAATTAAAATGTTAAAAAAATAGTGCCCATCGCGCCTGTCTGGGGTTAAGCTGTTTTATGTTCCGGATAGTGATGAGGTTCTGGTGGTCGGTCCAGACGATGAACGGCTCCCTGGCGCCCTGGAGCCAGTGACACCATTCCTCCAAAGCCCACTTTATGGCCAGCAGTTCGCGGTCCCCTACCCCGTATCGCTGCTGAGTGGGATCTAACTTTTTGGAGAAGAAACTACATGGGTGTAGTTTCTGGTCTGGACCTCGTTGGGAGAGGATGGCCCCGGCACCCACATCCGAGGCATCCACCTCCACAATGAATGGTTGACTTGCATCTGGATGGAGGAGAATGGGTGCTGTGGTGAATCGATTGCAAAGTTCATGGAAAGCGGCGATAGCATCTGGATTAAGTGTGAAGTGAGATGAAGGTCAGGTCAGGGCGGTTAAAGGTGCTGCAACCGTACTGTAGTCCCGGATAAAGCGACGGTAGAAGTTCACAAACCCGAGAAATCGTTGAAGCTGCTTGAGGGTCTTGGGTAGGGGCCAAAGACACACAGCCTCAAGTTTCTGTGGGTCCACCCTGGGGCGAGATGACAAAACCCAGGAACGTGGCGGAGCGCTCGTGAAAAGCGCACTTCTCCAACTTACAATACAGCTGATGGGCGAGCAATCTCTTGAGAACCGCCCTGACATGTTGAGTGTGTTCGTCGGTTGTGCGTGAATAAATCAGTATGTCATCCAGGTAGACGAACGATTTGGTCTAAGGACTCTCACAAAAGCGGAGCAAGGGAAAAACACAAATTTAACCCGCGTCCTATAAACACACACTCTAATGAGAAAGTGGACCCAAGAAAGTGAGTACTCACGAAATGGTAGACAGGTGATCTGAACCGACATGGGCCAAGAACTCAATGACTGAGCGTTGTACTGTGGCTTGTTTACTCCTCTTATACTTCCTGGTTGGCAACCGCATTACTTCCGGGTCCTAGTGCCGGTTGCAGATTGAGTGTGCATGACACCTTTGGGATGAACTGGAACGGAGATTACAAGCCATGCCCTCTCGTCCAACATCAGTGCCTGATATCATAATGGGCACGTATTCCTACTGAAACACTCCAAAATCTTATGGACAGCCTGACAAGAAAAGTGGAAGCTCTTATGGCTGCAAAACAGAGAATATTGAAGTATATGTATTTAGATACAATGTCATTGCAGGTTTGGCCAAATAATGTAGATGCGAGTATTAGAAATTAGTAAGATTTTTATAATGGCTCCGTAAAGGCTATATGGTTAAACATGTGCTGGATTTTTTAGGCTCACTTTAACTGATATTTGTCACTTTTTCCATGTGTCTCAAACAGAAGTTCTGGTTATACACAAACATAAACCGCAAGAATATCACATATAAATACCAAATACTGGTGTTCCAATATTAGTGATATATGACAGGTTTCCCAGACTGCCATGCATTCTTTGCTTTGCTGAATCTAATCTGTCTTCTTATCTCTGCTTTTTCCCCTCTGCAGAGGATCAGAAAGGTATACAGACAGTCCTTGCTATTCTGTGATATACAGTACAGTATGTGTCACACTATTATGCAAAAAGGGTATCTTGAAGTTCTCTCATGACACAGTCCTTTGTTTGGACTGTAGTTTAATTGCTGTTGCCATCTTTGTACTAAAAGTGGCATCTGACAGAATGAAAGGAAATGGATAAAATCTTTATTATCCCCAAGCCATTGGGGAAAATATTCTGTGGACTAATGAGACAAAAGTTGAACTTTTCGGAAAGTGTGCATCCCTTTTTCGTCTAGTATAAAACTAACAGCATAAAAAGTACATCAAACTGTCAAACATGGTGGTAGTAGTGTGATGGTCCGGTGCTGCTTTGTAGCTTAAGGACCTGGACGACTTGCCATAATAGATGGAACTATGAATTCTGCACTATCCTGAAGTGGAATGTCCAGGCTTCAATTTGTTACCTCAAGCTCAAGCTTACAACAGCAAGTCCACTTCTGAATAGATTTTTTTTAAATATGGTTTTGGAGTTGCCTAGACAAAGTCCAGACCTAATCTGATTTAGATACCTTGGCATGAGCTTAAACAATTAATAGTTTAATTACCCAGTTAATAACACCTCCAACACAATCCAATATGGCTGGATTAAAACAATTGTGCAAATGTGGGCCAAAATTCCTCCTTTGCGATGGAAAAGATTCATCGCCAGTTATCACGAACGCTTGATTGCAGTTGAAATGGAGCATCAAATTTATGGTAATAATGCTTAGGGGTGAAAAGCCTGGCCTCTCTATGGAGCTATGAAAATCTGTTCCAGCCCCTGTAAGTGATTTCTAACTGTTATAGAAGCCATTTTTGTATATCTTGTCAGTAATTTTACTGCAGCATTTTGACCCCCTGCAAGCAATGCATAGATGTGTATAAACGTTTGAATAAAAGTTGCAGTAATCAAAAACAAGAAGAGACAAATGCATGAATAATCATGTCAGTTTCATCAGATTATAGAACTGACCAGAGCTATATTGCAATAATTCTAAGTAAAAGATGAGCTTCTCTTTACTTCTTCCTCCTAAGTAATGAAGCAGAATTTACCTGACAGTCTATGGAGGAATTTTAGACTACAGATTGCGCAGAGATGGTTTAACTGAGGTAGACAATCCATTTCAGCAGGTGCTTATAAAGGTCTTATAAGACCTTTAGTTTGAGAGTATTAAGCTGAAATGATCAAACCTCCTATTTTCCAATGGAATTTAAACAGGCATGTAGAATCTAAATGTACGTATGTACTCATTATTATTCAAGATGTAAGGTGCACTAATACACTACCTGGCAAAAGTTTGGACATGCCTTCTATTTCCATGGTCTTTTCTGATTTTTATTTCCTTCCACATTGTAAAATAAAGGCTTAATGCAACCAAAAATATATACAATAATCTCCTTTGAACAGTTGATATTGAGATTATGCTCTGTAACCCTTTCATAATGGCTCTTTCCTGGGAAGGTCTTCATGAGAGCCAGTTTCATCATCGTGCTTGATATACATTCGACAATACTGTGTTTTTGCACAGAACTACTTCATAAGAGCTCCCCTTTGTGTCGTAAAATAACTGACTGTTGTTGTTACATAATTACCTTAATGCCATATGTTGTTTCATAGTGAAATCTATTGTTCTAGACATTGACTTAGAAGGTGTGTCCAAACTTTTGACCGGTTCTCTATAAATGTTTTGCATAATAGATGACACTGAACTCTCTTCACTTCTTTCCTTCCTCAAACCTCTGCCTGTCTGCATGGCTCTTTTGAGTATGTTCTTCATGTTGTACAGTGCATGGACCTGACATAACTTTATCTGAACACAACAACTGAGAAAAATACACACTCAACAGAAGAAGTTCAAACTGCTGCCAGTTGCATTACATTAAAAACCCATAGGCCGCCCAGTAATCTGTTCCATGTCTGTGTGTGTAGGTGCTGTAGGAGTGTGTGCTGCAGGAGGTGTGCAGGTGATAGATTCGCCACTGTTGACGCAACAGATTGAAGCTCAGAGACTCGGCATAAAGCGTCTGAAGAATGAAAACAACATCCTAAAGGTCTTCTGGAAACACAAACCTGCCCTTCCAAATTCACATTGATTCTAGTGAAAAATAAAATGTTCATTTGAATTGTGCATATTTGTTTCCGAGTCGAAGTTGAACAGGCATTTCTTCTACAGAGTAAATAGACACGTCCTCATTCTGTCTCCGTGTAAATGTAAATGTTTGTGTATCTAGGCCGAAAAGATGTGTGCTCAGTTAGCCTCACTCCCTCCACTAAACGTGTCTAAGCTGAGCTGGCGTGAGGGCTGTAGACCAGAGGTCCTATCCAGCGCTCTCTATCGCAAAACAGACCAACTCCTGGAAACCCTGCTGCAGATGAGTGCCAATGTCAAAGTCGTAGACATCACTGGAAAATCTCCAGGTTAGAGATCATGACCTGCTCCGAATGCTCACACCTCTGCACAGATTAATGCATCCGTTAATAAAGTGCGTTTGTGTTCATATCCGTGTGTCCAGTGAGCCCCAGTGCGCAGCTCCTCGAGCAGACAGCAAGGCTGCAGTCTCTCAGTGAGACTCTCGATAGGCTCAAGGTAAGAGCAGGGGCAGAGTCCAACTATAGATACTTACAGTAAAAGGTGATCTGCTCAGTCTGAACCCCATCATTCACTGTCCTTCAGGATGAAGTGGCGGAGCATGTGGTATCTCAGAGACCTGGAGCTCAGGCTTCATCTGACTTTGCTACTTTCCCATGCACCTCATTCGTAAAGGTAAAACACTACACAGGTCATGACCTTCCTATTATAAGGTATATGAGTGATGATTAGGTGGTCAGTAGAAGTAGACAGCAGAATAAAGCATCCCACATTAATGAATTGTGTCCTTTTTTTTTTAACTGATTTTAAATCAAAAGTTTGAAAGAATCTTTTACTACTGAAGAATCAAGCGTGTCTGAATCTCCACATTTCTTTCTCTCCCAGGCTAAGGAGGAGAAGATGCGAGACGAAGTGTTGGTGAGTCGTGTGATGGTGCCTTGTGCTCGGGGGCAGGAGCAGGTTCACCGGCTCGTTCTCTCTCAGCACCAGTTGCAGAGAGTGCATAGTCTTCTTCAGACTTAAACATAACCATCAGCAAGAACGAGCCCTGCAGCCGCTTTCCTAAAAAACCTAGATGCCCGTCATCTGTACCATCAAAGGGATATGCATGAAAATTCGTGAAACCCAGTGACCCGGTTGGGAAATGTTTCTTCGCCTTGCTATTTTCACATCCTATGACGCACATGCTCCTACTGAGGCGGAAGGCAGTAACTGCTACAGTTATACAAAACTCTATTAATTTACTTGATGACTATGGAAATATATAATAGTGAGAGAATTCAATATTGATTCGATTAATTTGCACAAAATACAAAGACTCTGCCTTTTACCTTAATAGGATGACATCGTTTACTTTCTGAATGTGTTTGATTTTTAAATTGACCTGATTGTTAATACTTAAGCTTCTAGGTGTATTTAAATATTTCAGATCATAGGTGCTCCAAAACATTAAGCATCAGAGTTAATCATCTGATTTAACCCTTTAGGTCAGTTCCAAACCATTTTCGACTGATTTTAGAACGTTTTAAAATTCTGATGCTCTGAATCTTATAAGACTAATACAAGCAGTCATGATGTAGTGCTAAACAAATGACCTTTGTTCAGAAGAATTAATTTGGCTGTGCCTGATTTTTGAAGTTGGCACACTGCATACGTCTATTACGAGCTATCTAGATGAAGGGATTAGGCTATAGGGGAAAATGGTTTTAGGGTACCACCATCCACTGGCATTAAATAAGGCAAATAGCAAAAAAGCATGTATTATAGGAAATTAATTTCAGCTTTCAAAACATGTACTGTAAAAGCTATTCTACGTCACGTATGGTTGGTTTAAATAAGAGGCTAAACATTTGATGCTGTCTATGAAGAACAGGGGTGGGATTAAGACGATTTACAAATAAGACTAATCCTTAATATGTAAACCAAAGCTGTTTAAATGTGCTACACTCTCCTGTGAACAGGAAGTTCGTTGTAGAGAAAGTCGGAGCTTTAACATCCAAGAGATTCGCACTCATTATAAAGTATGACATGGTCATTCATTATTTCAGGTGGAGGAGGAGGAGGACAATTTGCACAGTATTTGCTCAAAAGTCAATATTCAAGTGGTCTTACCTAGTCAATGTTGTCTTAAGTTATTAACCTATTTATTGTGTAAAATGCCTAATGTTGCTTACACTGACATCATCGTGAAGAATGTGTGAAACGTTACATCCGAATAAAGCACATGCTACAGAAATGAGTTGGTGCATTTCATATGTTGTAAATATTTTGTATTAAACAGTAAGAAAATACAGTGAATGGGACGCCTTTAACTACAACCCCTGGCAAAAAGTATGGACTCACCCCTCTCAGAAGATGTTCATTCAAGTGTTTAATTGTGTAGAAAAAAAAACAAGCACATACATGCCACAAAACTATTTTCACTCAACAATCCAAACTTCTGGCTGTATAAAACACTTTTAAAAAAACAAAACAAAGAAAGATAACTATAGTCAATGACAACTGTTTTGACAACTCAAACAGAGGAAAAAAATATGGAATCACCAAATAAAAACACTACTTGTACTTTGTTGCAGCACCTCTGGCTTTTATAACAGCTTGAATTCTCTGAGGCATGGATTTAACTAATGTCCAACAGTATACTTCATCAGTCTGTCTCCAGCTTTGTCTTATTGCAGTTGCCAGATCAGCTTTGCAGGTTGGAGCCTTGTCATGGACCATTTTCTTTCATTTCCACCACAGATTTTCAATTGGATTAAGGTCCGGACTATTTGCAGGCCATGCCATTGACATTATATGTATTTCCTGTAGGAATGTTTTCACAGATTTTGCCCTATGGCACGATGATTTATCATCCTGAAAAATGATGCTACCATCACCAAACATCCTTTCAATTGATGGAATAAGAAAAGTGTCCAAAATCTCAACATAAACTTGTGCATTTATAGAAGATGTAATGACTGTCATGTCTCCCGTACCTTTACCTGACATACAACCCCATATCAATAATGATTGTGGAAGTTTTCTTCAGGCAGTTGTCTTTATAAATTTCATTGGAACGGCACCAAACAAAAGTTCCAGCATCATCACCCTGCGCAATGCAGATTCGTGATTCATCACTGACTCTAACCCTCATCCAGTCATCCGCAGTCCAAGATTGTCTTTCTTTAGCCCACTGAACCCTTGTTTTTTTCTGTTTAGATGTTAATGATGGTTTTCTTTTGGCTTTTCTGTATGTAAATCCCATTTCTTTTAGGCGATTTCTTACTGTCCGGTCACAGACATTGACTCCACTTTCTGCCCATTTGTTCCTCATTTTTTTTTTGTGCATTTTCTGTTTTCAAGGCATATTGCTTTAAGTTTTCTGTCTTGGTGCTTTGATGTCTTTCTTGGTCTACCAGTACGCTTCCCTTTTACTACCTTTCCATTTGATTTGTACTTGGTCCAGATTTTAGACACAGCTGACTGGGAACAACCAACATCTTTTGCAACATTCCATGAAGATTTACCTTCTTCAAGAAGTTTGATAATTCTCTCCTTTGTTTCAACTGACATCTCTCGTGTTGGAGCTATGAGTTATGTCAATCATCTTGGTTCAACACATCCCTAATGTGTGCAAGCACTCTTTTTTAACTGGAGACTAATTAGCAGTTGTAATCAGATACAGGTATTTGTTTTAGAAATGCAAAGTGCATGATGATTCCATATTTTTTTCCTCAGATTTGTGTGATTCCATATTTTTTTCCTCTGTTTGAGTTGTCAAAACAGTTGTCATTGACTATAGTTATCTTTTTTTAATTTTTTTTTTATTTTAAGTGTTTTATACAGCCAGAAGTTTGGATTGTTTAGTGAAAATAGTTTTGTGGCATGTATGTGCTTGTTTTTTTTTCTACACAATCTTCTGAGAGGGGTGATTCCATAATTTTTACCAGGGGTTGTAATAACCTCCAATAAAACTAACATTAGATAATATTTTGATCAAAAGTCTCTCGTTTCCTGGACAGAAGCAGAAAAGCTGCTGGTTCAGGAAAGTAAAAGCAGAAGGGAAAATGAAAGAGGACACTAAAGCGAAACCTTTTTTATGCCACCTACAATGTTTTCACATCACTTTTACAGTATCACTGTCTATGGTTTAAATGCTATGCCTTTGCACTTTTTATTTTGTGTTTAACAGAACTAGATACGTCTCACACAGATGCCCTAAAGATTGCTGTGTATAGTTTTACTTACCCAGTCTAAATATTACACTGTATACCCAACCCTTACAGTATACAGTTTTAGAAGAGCAATGACTCATAACTGTACTATCTGGTGTCACCCAGAAGAGGATGGGTTCCCTTGTGTGTCTGGTTCCTCCCTTACGTTGCCTCAGGACGGTTATTCCTCGTCAGTCATCAAACAAATCAAAATCTTTATCCAGATTTCTGTAGCAGTTTAAAGGAACAACAAAATCACACCTAATAATTATACTCATGATGGATCTTTAGCTCATCATAGAACACATACACACACACACACTGTATGTTCATCCACTTCACTTTTGCGGAGAAAACATGACATTTTCAGGACTTTTGGATGCCTAGATGAGTCTAGTGAGACAGCTAAGGAAGCTGCCGTCTCCCTGGCTGTACAGTACAGTGTGTGTAGCAAAGAAGTGCTGGCAGTTTGCTAACAGCGTGTCACTTACCGAAGGTTAAACATTCAGGCATGACTCCAAGGGCTGTGCAGACAGTAATAATAGCTACCACTCTGCTGTCCCTGCACTGTTTTCCATCATATTCCTCCACCCATCCACTTTCCTGCTGTTCTTCTGTACTGAATGCTGCTCATGGCATTTCATGCTGTTAAAAAAATATGTTCATAAATTTTGTTCCCTTGTGCACACATTTCATTGCTTAAAAAACAAAACAAGAAAAACAAAAAACAGGCAAAGACATAACTGAGGCGTTCTCATGCTGAGAGTAGAAAGGCACTCTGTAATGGGATTGTGGCAAACACAGAAAGAACATTTCTTCCTTCAAACCATTTTAAACCCTCCAGGTTATAAACACCTTTATTTATTTTGGGGTCCCTAACCAGGTGGGGTACGTTTCAGCATTCACATTAATATATTTGTGTATGTCATAGCTCAAGTAAAGTAATCCAAAAATACTGTTCTAAGCAGCCTAGAGGTTTGCAGTTGAACTATTTTTCTTTGGTTTTTCGTAACATTCATGTAGATTGGAATGTAAGCCATTGTAAGCCCTACTCTTTACTAAAAAGGACCGTTTTAGCTACGCATCAGAACAAGTCGGTTGTTGTTTTTTTCCGAAAAAAAAAGTTGTTCTCTTTAATAATCATAAAATGGAATACAAACAGCATCTTCAATACATAATCGACTCTAAAAACCTAAAGGTGTAAAACATCTGAAGTAGGTCTGCAGGGTACGAAGGAGTCTGCTACTCAGCGCAGGTAAACTGTAGAGAAAGAGTGCAGAGCTCTCTTTGAGCAAGTAACAGTAAAAATATTTAGGCACAATCACCAAGGTGAGTTAGACATGGAATATGTGTCAGTACAAAGGTAGTGTAATTTGGCCCAGGTGTCAGCTTCTCTTTAAGAAGAACCTATAAATACATGGACATAAACACTACTTTTTCGTAACCAAAGCTCCCTTTAAATAAAAAGAGGGAAAAAAGGTGATGGTGATGGGTGATAGAGGAAAGAACGGTGAGTGAGAAAAATCCAGCTTTGCAAACAGCATTAAATTAATATCATAAACAAAAACTTCCAGGTGAGTTAATAAAATTTCTATGGAAAATGTCTTTCTGTCCTGAGTTTCTCCCAAACAAAACATTAGAGGTAAAAAGTATTAAAATGTTTAAAAACACTGATAAAACCAACTTTGAGTGTTTTTCAGTAAATCAGACAGAAAATCCTTAGGGTCCTTGACCGGGGGAAAAAAAAAAAAAAAAAGACAATAAAACCAATAGTGCAGGGCCCTCAACGGTTCTGTCAGAGCCAGTCGCTGATTGGACGGGGTTTATCTACACTGCTGGTGGATTGCAGGTCTGTCACTGGGCTCTGTTGGCAGCAGGAGCTTTGAGGCACTCTCTGAGGCCTGTCAGTCATGGCACTAGAGCCTATCGGCGTGGCTGGTGTCGGCTGGGACGAGGCATGGAGGCAGAGGCGGAGGCGGCAGCATCCTCGGCTTCCTCCAGCTCACCCTGCAGCTCCTGACTCACGCTGGACTGCAGTGCTGCTGGAGTCAGCCACTCTTTAGGCAGGCAGCTCTGTAGGAACGGCACACATGAGCTGAAGTAGGCCAGTCTGTTCACCCAGCGTGGAATCTCACGGCCACACAGGATCTGCCACAGACACAGCACACAGAGATCATGAGGTCAGATCGAAGTTTTAAAAAGAAAGAAAAAAAAAAATAGAACATGCAACACCAAAAAAAGGGGAATGCATTGGCCAGGAAAGAATACATCAAATACATTTTTTATTTCTTTGAAGTTGAGGACAGAGTTTCAACTCGCTCAGCTCAGTCTCATCTATACTGTACCTGCTATATCCTGATTCTCCTGAAATGTGTGCATACTGTACAGAATCTTACATACGACCTGATTAACATGTAAAAATGTACTAGACAGTTCATCTCTACAGAGAGCTGTCTTTTCCTTCTTTTCCATTTTGATTCTTACTTCATCCTGAAAAACATTGACCATCTATCAGCGGAATTCACTCGTCTTTTAGTATTTCTGTCCGCTTCCATTTTCCTAGTGTCTTACTCATAGCTGCTGAGATCTGTGTGAATTCCAGCCAAGCTATAACTGAGGGAAAAAAACATTTAGGGTCATGTTTTGAGTGTAGAAATATTAAAACTAATGTCAGAAAGCCTGTCCACACTTACAAGCTAATAAATAGGATACATACATGCATACTTGAATTCATTAACAGATGCATGAACCCATTAATACATACATAGCAAGACAACAAAGTTAGCCAAGCTCTCCTAACTATTTTTGTCACACCTCTACAATAGATACACTAAAAGACTGTAACGAATGTTTTTCAGTGCATCAGAACACACAGCGCATATTGTTATGCTAGCGTTGCTTGTGTAACACTTTTATCACAAAGCGAACCTCGGAACCCACTAGGCATCTTTTCTATCCATGACTGTATGTTATCAGTCCACAACATTAGCTTTCTTCTTAGACTTTACACAAATATTCCCCAATGAAAACAGTGTTTTCTTTTGTTTGTTTTCTGGTGCTCCAGTGTAATGCTTATTTTGATTGCTGCTACCTCTCGATTTGTAATATAATGCACCAGATAAAATGATGTCAAAGGGCTCGTAAACTTCATGTGAGCTTATCATGAGGTTTACTGTACACATTAGGGGTTCCCCACTTCATCCTCTGCAAATATCTGGCTTGGCTATAGTGGGCACGTTATATGGAAACTGGGCAGCTGGACGAATGTGCAGATGCAAAATGATTCCTAATAAAGCAGACAGTGTGCATATTTAGAGTTTTGTGAAAATGTGAAACAAACACCTCTTGGGAAATTAAAGCTGGAATGTTTTTTGAATCATTATTGCCAATCATTGTACAGAAACTACTTACTGTATGTTGAATCTAGCTGACAGAAAATTCCTATCATCCAAACATTTTAGACAGTGATTAAGTGAACTAGGGCTGCAACTAACGATTATTTTGATAATCGATTAGTTGGCCGATTGTTGTTTCGATTAATCGATTAATCGGATAAAGCTAAGCGCTTCTTTCATTTGATGTTTTGCTTATAATTATATATAAAACCATACCAACATTTTTGTTTTTAACAATAATTGCAGATGGCAAGTTGACTGTTATATTATATATATAAATAAAACACTGTCAACTTGCCATCTGTATACATACATACATACATACATACATACATACATACATACATACATACATACATACATACATTATATGTATATCGATTAAACCGGATAAAAGCTAGACGCTTTAATTTGATGTTTTGCTTAACTATATAAAACCATAAATCAGGGTATTATTTATGTATAAAAGTAAACTTAAAAAAATGCAATAGCCACATAATTTAATTATCTTTAATTTTGACATTTAAACCTTATTTTATGTAAATCAACATTTTTGTTTTTAACAATAATTGCAGATGGCAAGTTTACAGTATATATATATATATATATATATATATATATATATATATATATATATATATATATATATATATATTAGTTTAAAACAAAAATACATTCAGTTGTTAAGAATGACTTAAATTTTTTATTCTCTTAAATTAATTCAACTTAATTATAAGAATAGACTTATAGTTTATGATATTTTTAATTGAAGTGTCTGCTACATCCTTTTCACGGTTTATACATTATTTCGATCCTCTCGTGTATTTTATCCTTTTTTTGTCTCAATAATAAAATAAATACTAGACATTCTCGTAATACACCGATGTGGGGAGAGAGAAAAAAACTCCCCGTACTGGGTTCACTCTGTTTATTTTGCCCTTTTCCCGCATTTCCCTCTGTATAGCCTGTAGGATGATGGGATATATCCGGTCCTCCGAAGTGTAAAATGAACGTGAAGAAAACGTACTAGAAGTGTTTTCCTCGTGTTCGTTGGTATTTGAACACAAAGAAAAAGCTGCATGCAACGTTTTTTTGTTACCCTGTATAACCGCGCAGCCGTGACGTCACCAAAGCCCGTGTGAACTCTCTCACTGACTCCTATGTATGTGTAGAAAACCCTCGGCACTTCATCCGCGCTCACCGGACACTACGACCGGCAGAAAAACAGTCGATTTTAACACCCGATAAGAGGCTTTTAATGTAAATTGCTCCCATACCTTGGAGGACTTGGGGCGCGCTTTTTCCTGCAAACGCTTCTGTAAACTCCATTGCTAGTGTTAGTGTGTATCTGTGTGTGTATTTGTGCATCTTGTGGTCGCGCGCCTCAATAACGTGAGCAGCCCAACTAATCGACAACGAATTTCATTATCGATAATTATCGATTTTATCGATTAGTTGTTGCAGCCCTAAAGTGAACCCATCACTATTATAAATTCTGTGGTAAATTCTACATCTACTCTCTCTTTATTGACATTCTAACATATTATAAATGTCTACTAGGGGTAAGACATGCATAACAACATATTCAGTGTTTAACATTGAGCTTTGAGATGTTTTTCTTGCCTGATAACCAAACTTTCTTGTCCAAATGGGAAAAAGTTATTTACATCAAATTGTTCTTTGAAGTTATTGAAATTTGTACATATTTATGTTAAAATATTATCAACCCGATAAGTAAAAAAAAAAAAAGGTCACTCTCTAATTTGGTTCTTTACGGTTATTTCTCCAAAGCACCAAACAGTGTTTGGATTGTACACAGAGGGTCAAGTGCTAGATTTGTGTGAAATTTAACACAGTCATAAACCTCAGGACTAATTATTTTCCTAAAGACAAGAGTACTGTTGCAGATGTCAGACTCGGGGTAAGGAATTTTTAGAACTTGTTTAAACTTGAAAAAGTTGATTTCCAATATTAGGAAACTGCACATTGGATCATAAAAGTTGTGCACAAGAGCACTTTGTGAGATCTCAACACATGCAGCAGAGCTGCAACGGTGTCAGTGTATCTAAAAGACTAGAAGGAGGAGCAGCTCTAAATTTTGTGTAAAACCACATGTCTAAATTGGTAGATGGCAATTATATCGCAAATAATAAGAAAACTGAACATAAATCCAATTTTCTTGCAGCTGTAAGCAATTTTCACCCTCACATTTATTTCATCTTACATGTGTGCATTGCTTGTAACTTCTAAGAGACGAAACAAAACAAGTCCTTATGATTATAGTGGAACCAAGAAAACATTTTAGACTAACTGTAGGAATTTCACTTCGCCATTTGTTTCCATTTTGTTTTATTGCCTGCTTTGCCTGGAACGAGGTCAACTTTAGGTGACTGAAAGAATATGTTAAGCAAAAAATGCTTGTTAGCAGGGCATTTGAGCTGAGAGCTGCCACACAATCAGAAACGCAGCCTCATACTCATCGTGTCACGAATACACTCTTTAATTCGCCGACAAAACAGGTACAATGGCTCGGATTGATACTTATCTACAATATACCTAGCCCAAATTTTTAACACTTTTTAAAAGTAGATACAGTGGTGTGAAAAACTATTTGCCCCTCTCCTGATTTCTTATTCTTTTGCATGTTAGTCACACAAAATGTTTCTGATCATCAAACACATTTAACTATTAGTCAAAGATAACACAAGTAAACACAAAATGCAGTTTTTAAATGAGGGGTTTTATTATTTAGGAAGAAAAAAAATCCAAACCTACATGGCCCTGTGTGAAAAAGTAATTGCCCCCTGAACCTAATAACTGGTTGGGCCACCCTTAGCAGCAATAACTGCAATCAAGCGTTTGCGATAACTTGCAACGAGTCTTTTACAGCGCTCTGGAGGAATTTTGGCCCACTCATCTTTGCAGAATTGTTGTAATTCAGCTTTATTTGAGTTTTTTCTAGCATGAACCGCCTTTTTAAGGTCATGCCACAAAATCTCAATAGGATTCAGGTCAGGACTTTGACTAGGCCAGTCCAAAGTCTTCATTTTGTTTTTCTTCAGCCATTCAGAGGTGGATTTGCTGGTGTGTTTTGGGTCATTGTCCTGCTGCAGCACCCAAGATCGCTTCAGCTTGAGTTGACGAACAGATGGCCGGACATTCTCCTTCAGGATTTTTTGGTAGACAGTAGAATTCATGGTTCCATCTATCACAGCAAGCCTGCCAGGTCCTGAAGCAGCAAAACAACCCCAGACCATCACACTACCACCACCATATTTTACTGTTGGTATGATGTTCTTTTTCTGAAATGCTGTGTTACTTTTACGCCAGATGTAAAGGGACACGCACCGTCCAAAAAGATCAACTTTTGTCTCGTCGGTCCACAAGGTATTTTCCCAAAAGTCTTGGCAATCATTAGATGTTTTTTAGCAAAATTGAGACGAGCCTTAATGTTCTTTTTGCTTAAAAGTTGTTTGCACCTTGGAAATCTGCCATGCAGGTCGTTTTTGCCCAGTCTCTTTCTTATGGTGGAGTCGTGAACACTGACCTTAATTGAGGCAAGTGAGGCCTGCAGTTCTTTAGATGTTGTCCTGGGGTCTTTTGTGGCCTCTCGGATGAGTTGTCTCTGCGCTCTTGGGGTAATTTTGGTCGGCCGGCCACTCCTGGGAAGGTTCACCACTGTTCCATGTTTTTGCCATTTGTGGATAATGGCTCTCACTGTGGTTCGCTGGAGTCCCAAAGCTTTAGAAATGGCTTTATAACCTTTACCAGACTGATAGATCTCAATTACTTTTGTTCTCATTTGTTCCTGAATTTCTTTGGATCTTGGCATGATGTCTAGCTTTTGAGGTGCTTTTGGTCTACTTCTCTGTGTCAGGTAGCTCCTATTTAAGTGATTTCTTGATTGAAACAGGTGTGGCAGTAATCAGGCCTGGGGGTGACTACAGAAATTGAACTCAGGTGTGATAAACCACAGTTAAGTTATTTTTTTAACAAGGGGGGCAATCACTTTTTCACACAGGGCCATGTAGATTTGGAGTTTTTTTTCTCGCTTAATAATGTAAACCTTCATTTAAAAACTGCATTTTGTGTTCAATTATGTTATCTTTGACTAATAGTTAATGGTTTTTGATGAGCAGAAACATTTAAGTGTGACAAACATGCAAAAGAATAAGAAATCAGGAAGGGGGCAAATTGTTTTTCACACCACTGTATATACTGTAGCACTAGGGAAGGGAAAGTTTTTTATGCAAAAACGTAATGTCAGGCCAGCTTTAAATATTTATTCAGTTTTGAACTCAGTGTCACCCCGTTAAAACAGGAGTGAAATCCAAAATACATCAACTGCAATATACAACACGACTGAATCAAATGTCACCCCTCCCACTGATCTTGTCATGCATATGCACATCAACTGGTTGTTCTGTGCTAGAAGCAGCTTTACCTCCGACAGTGCTGAGGAAAAGTGATTGCAGTTCTTGTGCATGAGGTGATACGCGTTTCCCTTGTACTCTTTTCCTAGCTCCTCCATAATGCGCTCGATGTCCTCCTCTGTGAAATCTGTACTCCCAAGAACGATAGCCTCTCTGATTTAAAACAAAAGGAGAGAGAATGCGGGAGAACATTTGGTGGTAGTCCTTTTAACCTGGATGTGCACTAAGAAAACAACAAGTCTGTTACAAAACTCACTTGAATTTAAAGGTTTCCCCAAGCTCTGTGGCATCACCGGGCGTTATCTCAAATACGCCGGAAAATGGATATGGATGCCCACCATAGGCGAATTCTGTAACGAGAGAGAGAGAGAGAGGAGAGAAAAAAAAAAGCACTGTGTAGAAATAATTTGCCACTTATTTATAGTACTGAAGTCCCATCATTGTGTTCAAACAGAACAGCAGAGAGAACTCACCTCTGCCGTAAATCTCAATCCCTGAATGAAAGACCCCGATACCCAGAGAGGTAGTGAACTCATTGATCCAGTACTAAAGAGAACAAAGAGGTTATATAGTACACTGAATATGCAAAACTCATTAAACACAGGCTGACTCTGAGACACATTTATGTGAACACATGAAAACATAAAACCATAAACTTATGGCGCTTTTCCACTGCATAGTACGACACGACACGGTTCAGTTCAACTCACTTTAGGGGGGTTTTCCACTGGGAACAGTACATGGTACCTGGTCCTTTTTTTAGTACCACCTCAGCTGAGGTTCCAAGCGCGCCGAACCGTTACCAAAACATGATGTGTAAACACTGCTGGTCACTGATTGGCCGGAGAAAATCGTCATTACTGCGTCACTGAACTTGCGACACGAGACACAACAGAACCGCTATATTTAGAACAGCCAGAGAAGGATCACACGCACCTTCTTGTAATTAACCAAAAATTTTCTTTGGCTGCCATCAGCCTCTTTTGAAAGAAACTCCTTCGTCTCGCTGTTAAACATCCACATGCCGAGAATGAAGAACAACATGCCATTGATATGCTCCATTGTTGTGCGGCGCATTTACGATGATGTCACGACAGTAGAGGCGCCGCAACTAAAACAACACGTGAATAATCCCGCCCACTCTAAAGCATTACTAACTGCAGTGGAAGCGCAAACCGAGCCGAACTGAGACGAACCGAAGTGAGCTGTACTGAACCGTGCTGTGCCGTACTATGCAGTGGAAAAGAGGCATTAAACAGTAGCATTCCTTAAAACACTTTCACCATTCAGCTGTACTCTAGAGAAAAGAGCCCATAGATAACATAATTGAGTAATGCTTGATTTTGGATTCTATACACAGGATGGCCCAAAGGGCTGGATCCTTAGGAATCTTTCCTTATAATCATCTCTACATGTGACATCAGGTCCAATTTATTAAGAAATGTTCAACCTTCATAAGAAGTACCACAAAGTCAAAAGGTCATCAGTTTGCGCATTTGGTGTCATCAATACTTTTAAATCAATTTTTGCTCAGAAATTCAGACTTTGGGGTCAACTTATATTTTATAAACATACAGTTGACCAGCTATATTGACAACTGTATTGCTTCACAAGCCCTTTTCACTGTGGGTGTATGTATATATGTGACCTTAATAAGCAGCCTGCAGGATATACGACTACAGACGCTGACCTATTTCATTGCGGCGTTTCACAATTTATTGCAGCACCATAAGGATTGAGTCACATAAGGGTGAGATTTAAGGCCTGACCTCCAAGTTGTGTTTCTCTAGATAACCATCCAAAAGAATATCTGCCTGTTCATTAATGTTACAGCAACCAACGCAATTCTGAGCACAATTCTGTAAATAATACTTTTTAATACAAGGCATATTTTTCATGGTAGGTGGGATGGTGGGTTAAATCTAGTAATGCTTCTAGTAATAACTAGCTTTAAAACAAGTAATATGGAAATTGTGATATTTGATGATGGATTTTCATCACAAGGCCATTTTAAAGGTCTGTTTCAAGCATCATCGTCGTCTTCTTTCATACAGCAGTTGTGCTGTGCACTACTGCTTATCCTAAGAGCACTTACAGCAAATTAAGAATAGCGCCATTACACAGAACTCAGCATGTGAAGTGGAACACATAATTCCATGGGTTCATTTCACACTCCTGCTTTACATTATCCTGTTATTTGCCATCCTGTTGGATTTCATGATTTACCTTGAAATTAATGTTATACACTGCACTAAGTTTTATACACTGTGTTTTATCCGAGACAGCACTAATGCGAGACAAACTGATCAGTGTTCATTATATTTACAAATAATGCATGTGTGTGTACCTGAACCACACGGCCAACCATGTAGAAAACAATAAAACTGAACCGAAATCAATATTAAAGCATAAATTACAGAATGACTGCGGGTCATTCATCACACTGGGACACATCCTACAAATGAATCAGCTACATTGCAGAACATCAGTCTGTCGTAATACAGGACAGCTAAGACATTGCCACATCCAAATGGCAACACTATCATGTTCCACGAGCAAAAACTGACTCAGTCAGTACTCTGTGTTCAGACAAATCTCTTTTCCAAGTAGCGTCAAAGGAAACGCAAGTCATAGAGCAAAAAAAAAAACACTTACCTAGAACACACAACAGCCCTTGCAGGATTTCATTTCCACAACCTTTTCAAGACCTCAGTGTGTGATACTGAAGAACTTCTTCAGAAGTTATATTAAGCCTGTTCGTTGTAACACATGAACACTGTGGTTTTAGTTGCAATGGTATAAATAGTTACTGGCATTTTCACATCTATTACTATAACCTGGGTCCTAAAAGAAACGTTTGGGTGGCCTGATGATGATGATGATACTGAAACAAGAAGTGAAGACAGACTCCAAGTCAAACTAATATCTTTCATTTCATTTGAAACAGGTTTTAAGCTGAATGACCGTAAAGGAGAAAAAAAAGCCGAGACCAGTGACAGTTCACCTAAAATAGCCATCTTCTTCTACGAACAAAACCCACACGCAGGGAATACAAAAGTATGTATTTGCCCCACTGTATACTATTACTTTTAATGGACAGCTCTGTCATATTTGTGCAGTGAAACACCATGTTAATCTACTGTGAGGAGAACTTTAGTAGGGAAAGTCTTTTAATTCGTCAAAGTCATTTGAATGCTAATTGAACACCACATGACAGTACGGAGAGCGCAACCTCGTGCAGCATCCTGCCACAAAATGTGAAAGTAAAAACAAACCATAAAACACATTTGGGGCAGCAAATATGACTTGGTTAGCCAAATTTTCTAGAAAATCTTAGATATCAAATCTTAGCCCTGGATTAACATTAGGTTTGAAATCCCCAATAAACATATGACCCAAATCATTTCAGAATATATGCAAAATTAGGTCAAGAGGCATTTTCAAATAAATAAAGTAAGAAATCAAAAGTTGCAAAATGAAAGCTGAAAAAAAGAAGGTACTGTACAGTATGTAATAGGATGGGGTGTGGGGTTCACATTATATTAAAGATCAATTCTTCACTGTGATGATATGCACAAGTTGAGGGGGTGGGGGGGAGGTAAGGAAAACTTGAACTGGTTTTGACCATAGTCATTGTTTTTGGAGGAGTTATCTATTATTAGTCGACCCATTTGTGACTGATTCTGTTCTGAAGTGCCTGAAGCCTGGACTTTCTGGTCCATTACATTTATTTTCAAGCAATGTCACTACTATTGGAATAGGTTTTCGGTCTTGGTAAACGCCTTTGCCAGAGAAAAAAAAAAATTAATTACATACTGTTCATTTTTCATTAAAGCATTACAATTTCACATGTAGGTTAGTTAAATAATGAAATAATTAAAGACTTTATTAAGTCATAACAGAGGCTTTTATTTAATTGGGAGAGAACAGACAGTGAGAGGAGAAGTGAAAGTTTGTTGGCTGATCTGTCTGAAGGCTTTCACTTAAACCAAACTGAAGATAAAGATATCTGCTGCAGAGTGTTTATGTGGTTACTGTGTGAATAAACAAAGAGTAATCAGCTAAGAATGGAAGCTCTTCATAACGGAAATGTCTTTTAAAATATATTTCACAAATTACATTGTACTGTTGAAAGATCATATTACGAGAGCAATGACATGACTGGCTCTGAAATAGTTGTGCCTCAATCAGCAATTATTGTGTGGTTTTCTGTTACTGGAAACCACGTACCGCCTCTACCCAAGATAAATGAAGCCAGCCAACTGGATCTCTTTAAATTGCTGCGCATGTAGCGTCACAGGATGATGCAACACAAGAAAGTGCTATCCTTCCACTTCCCTGTACACATTACAAGTGTTGCTCTAGTTCAGTGGTTCTCAAACATTCAAGCCAGCGACCCCGAATTGAAGATCGACAAGACCTCGCGACCCCCACTATCAAAAACAAGCATTAAACATAACCTGTTCACAGTATTTTGACTACATTTACTATACATCAAAATAATTTTGGCTTACCTTTCAATGGGAAGAGTTTACTTGTTTTTTGGCACCACAAAAGCTTCATTCGTGGCCTGATGGTGGATACAGCTACCCGCATATCATCTTCGACATCATGATGTGAGCTGTATTTATTTTTTTATATACGTAACAGCGGAAAAAGACTGTAGGTGTAGATCCAAATTGAAGCAGTACACCCATTGCTGCACGGGACAACTCGTGTATTCGGTTGCTACCGTAAATTACTGAATACTGATACTGCACTTTATGAATTCTTCCTCATATTTCTGACGTTTCCTACTTTGGTCTGACGGGGTCTTGCACTTTTGCTTGGTCGGATGTACATGGTTCCGATGACTCAGGCAAACAATTTCCTTAACATTTTTAGATCTGCGAATAACAAATTTATCCATCTCGGCAGTTGCAGTTTTCACGTGCAGTTGTGCGCTGAATAACTAGGGTTATAATAATGAGCCAGTCGCTGCACAGTGATGTTATATCTTTGAGTCACAAATTTTTTATTTTTTTTAAACACTCAATTTAAACACTCACTAAATTAGTAATATCTTTAATAACAAAAATTTTCCTCTCGCAACCCCTTGAAATTATTCCGACCCCCAGTTTGGGAACCACAGCTCTAGTTAACTGATTGACAGGAAGAGAGAGAGAGAGAGAGAGAGAGAGAGAGAGAGAGAGAGAGAGAGAGAGAGAGAGAGAGAGAGAGAGAAAAAGAATAAATGCCATCTCTCCGATCAAGACAACGCACGGAAGACTGTGCCCTTCAGATGTGTGATTGCTCAAAAACAGGATGAATACTTTGTATTTTGTGATACTTAACAGTTTGAGAAATCTTACATGTTAAGTAAAAAAAAAATAGTCATAGTGATATGATGTAATTTTACCTCACTTACCTCGAAGCTTAATATCCCTTACTTGCAGAAAATGCCATAAGAGTCATACAACTACCACAAAACACACCTCACATGAAAATAACCTATTATGAAAGGAACATTAGGAATTTATTCTGGATTTAAAAGTTTTTTTTTTAATTCATGTAATTCATGTGAATGCTTTTGTGTACTATAAAACGTAGTATTATAACTATTTTTACATTGTTGGACACCTTGCTTTCACATGGCCACATCTTTATGAGTCATTGGTTTTATTGTATCACTGTTACACTATTATGACCTTCACACTGCAAGCTTTGTGTTTTAGGATACACACCAAGCTGAGTCATATTCAGTTAAGATTCTTCAGTCTGATGATGTTAATGAGCTGAATAAGAATAACGCAATCGAGGTTCGGTTGGCAGTGCTTGCTGTAATGTGTTGCTGATCCTCTTGGTTTAGTGGATTAAATGTTTGGAAGCAACTTCCCAGTTGATAAGATGATTAAGTGAATGAGTCATGCATCGGAAAGAAGGGATTTTCCTCAGGTATGCTATATTTAAAAAAAATAAATAAAAAAAAAAAAAAAAAAACAACAAGCCAGCTGGGAACGTCCAAGAGCTTTAGGCGCTATGATACATACGTGCAGCATGTCAGAAGTGTAGCTAAAAATAGTCTGTGGGTGCAACACTATGCAGAGAACTAAGAAATGGACATGTATCGCCAGAATAGGGGGGGGAGAGGTAATGGCACTGCAAGGGCAGGTACAAGAGCAGCACAAACTGGTTTATTTCATGAACGACATAATTTTGGCAAATACTACTACTCTGGGAGAATTAGACCACTCTTCAATAATGCAGAAAGGTTACACACGATCCATAACAGATTGCAATAATTGAGTTGAGATCAGATGACAAATAGTACCAATGCAATTAAATATTGAGCATCACAAAAATAATTTATAATAATCAAAATAAATACATAAAATGCTAAATTATCATATCATATCCAAGCTGGAGATTGTAATGCATTATAATTTCATGCAATAATCCCAAAGAAAAATTGTATCTAAAAAGAAAAAATAGTCTCAGTAAATTGATATCTTTCAAAAGATCAATTAATCAATTTTGGATTTGCTTTTTATTTATACTGAAATAAAAACTGTTCTTATGGTGGCCTTGTTAAACTACTAATTTTCGTAGTTTTTTGATAAATGTCAGAATAATGGATCAACCGGTGCTAGAATTTTACGTTTGCTTTAAGCAACTTTATCTTTCCTTCTAGATCACTACACCAGAGTAAAACACATGAAAACCTTTCTGATCTACTTTTATCTTGTTGTACTTTTAGCCCTGTACTGGCCCTGGTAACTGAGACAAGCCCAATCCTTTCACATGCGTGCAGACATTGTAAAATCTTAATGAGTGAGCTCAACTCTCGGCAGGAAAACAACGACAGCTTGAGTCGTGATCCAGCAGAATCAAAACTTGCATATGAAATCCTTTATTACTTCAGCTAAAGGCAAGAGCTGATCTTTATGGCGCATAAAGTCCAGGACGTATTTGATGCAGTTTAAAATTAGGCATGCTGCATACATTACGTTCAATTACATTTACTTTCCAAGCGGCTACTAGTTTATTGATTCAAATACATATAGTGTTCTGGGGATCAAATAACTTGTTACTGGCAGTTTGCACTGCTCTGGCCTCATTATTCAGCGGTCCAACAACAACTCGGCTTATAACATGACACACTAAGACAGCACTTTTTTCAGACAGAGTGTATGATAATCAGGAACTCAGTTCAAGATATGAAAGGAATAAAACAGGATGTTGTTATAGTACATAAAACAACAAGGTGGTGTCATGAATTTATTTAATTTGCCTATAACTATACCAGGATATTTTATTCCTCTTACTTCAAAACAATTTATAAACAATACAATAATACTTTTATCAATAAAAATTGCCCATCTTATGATTTTACTCTAATGGTGTAGGACTTAAAAGTCTTCTTACAGGACATTCTTAAACACCTTTTTTAATCCCTTTTTTATTATTTTAGATTAAATTGACTATCCACAACATGAATTTGCTGGTATAATAGTGAGAATGGTGATATATATATATATATATATAATTTAATTTTTGATAAAAGCAATTCCAACATAAAACTCAGGGCTCAGATTGACATCTTATATGTAGCTTCATTTTTTAAATACGTTTCATACCTGGAAATAAGACTTTCTGCAAAACTAGTCTTTTGCTCTAAAACAAGGATCAGCTGTTGTCTGAACGCAATAAACCTCTGGAAACACCTGGATCCTCTGTGGTAGGTGATTCATATGGAATTATGTAAATTATATTGAGCAACAGGCAGTACTCATCTGCATGGAGACTAGGACATTAGGTAAGATTAGGAAAATTCCTGTTTGAACAGGAAGGACACCAAAGTATGAATTAATAACTTTAAAAAAAAGATGCAGAAACAGTTCACAACCTGTGGCACTAGTCAAATGTGATCATGCGAAGCACAACCACTTCAAACTGTCTTATTTTATGTAAAGTCATCAACTAGTCATGAATGTTTAAACTTTTAAAGGTAAACGAAGGCTCGGCCTAGCCAGTCATGACAGCTGTTAGTCTGGACCGTGGTGAGAAGGGAATTATATGCGAGTGAACCTTTGCACGTTTTTGTTTTTTCACCATGTATAAAGTGCATATGAATGACAACAGTTAAAATATTTTTCTTTGTCCGGCATATAACTCCCAATATCACCATGACTGGCAAGATCTTTCAAAAAGACAGTTAAAACAATGAGACATTCCTATTACTTCATGTTACACAGATCACTGAGACCCACACTTCAGTACTGAGAGCAGGAAACACAAACATATTGTGGTTATTGTGCTCTGGGCAAAAACACGAGGCTCAGGCAAAGGGTTTAAAAGATAAAGGCACAATAGTATTTATAGTTCTTCCATATTCACAGTGAAATTATAACTTACACTAGTTTATGATAGTTTGCTTAAACAGATCTCAAACAGCAACATTAATCTATCAAACCTCCACTTAATGCTTTCTTCATTCATTTTTCTAAATACAGTTATATAATTATAATATATATTTTATTTCGTATGCAAGCTACATAGAAGCCGAGGAGGAAACACACAAGCACATCATCCCCATAACAAACCCGGCAGATAAGGCGAGATAAGCAGCGAGATAATTCAGCTTCGCGCGCGCGGTAGTCAAACTAACTTCAACTGTCTCCTCGTTATCAAAAGTGCCATGTTGTTCTCGGCTTAAGTAACAGAAATGAAAAATGAAACTGTTTAAAACCACTCACCATGTCATACACATTCAGAATAACCGGCTCGTTGGCCATTACAGGCTTTGCTTTCTCCTAAGAACCCGTCTCCTCCGTTCAGCAAAGGCAGCTAGCCGGTTAGCTGCTTCAGCTCGGGTTTATTCTTCTTCGTATTAAAAGTCTTCCACGAGAGCAGCCCGTTGTTTTCAACTCTTTTGTCCCCTTCAGGAATATTAAACAGAAGTGTCGGAAAGTAGGTCTAAGCCAGTTAAGGTTACACCGCGCTACTCTTCCTCACCATTAGCCTCGGATAAAGAGATGAAGCTAGTGAGCTAACCGCAACGCCAACAATATCATCACCTACTGCTGCTAGCCTGTTAGCCTCATCCCCGATGAACACCCGAAAAGAGCAGAAACAAAGTAAAGAGCTAGGATAGTCGTAAAACTTCAGCTATCGAACGAGGAAGTAACTGTTGGCGAGAACGGAAACCTAATATAAGGTGAAACGCGATAACATCTTAGCACCCAGTTTGAGCAGTGAGTTCATACAGCATCAGAGCTCTGCCGCTGAAACAGTGGGGGCGGATCACCGACACCAGCTCTGCATAACCCAGCCTCCTCACTGCCTATAACCACAGACACCAGCTCTGCATAACCCAGCCTCCTCACCACCTATAATCACAGACACCAGCTCTGCATAACCCAGCCTCCTGACTGCCTATAATCACCGACACCAGCTCTGCATAACCCAGCCTCCTCACTGCCTATAATCACCGACACCAGCTCTGCATAACCCAGCCTCCTCACTGCCTATAACCACAGACACCAGCTCTGCATAACCCAGCCTCCTCACTGCCTATAATCACCGACACCAGCTCTGCATAACCCAGCCTCCTCACTGCCTATAACCACAGACACCAGCTCTGCATAACCCAGCCTCCTCACTGCCTATAATCACAGACACCAGCTCTGCATAACCCAGCCTCCTCACTGCCTATAATCACCGACACCAGCTCTGCATAACCCAGCCTCCTCACTGCCTATAATCACCGACACCAGCTCTGCATAACCCAGCCTCCTCACTGCCTATAATCACCGACACCAGCTCTGCATAACCCAGCCTCCTCACTGCCTATAACCACAGACACCAGCTCTGCATAACCCAGCCTCCTCACTGCCTATAATCACAGACACCAGCTCTGCATAACCCAGCCTCCTCACTGCCTATAATCACCGACACCAGCTCTGCATAACCCAGCCTCCTCACTGCCTATAATCACCGACACCAGCTCTGCATAACCCAGCCTCCTCACTGCCTATAATCACCGACACCAGCTCTGCATAACCCAGCCTCCTCACTGCCTATAATCACCGACACCAGCTCTGCATAACCCAGCCTCCTCACTGCCTATAATCACCGACACCAGCTCTGCATAACCCAGCCTCCTCACTGCCTATAACCACAGACACCAGCTCTGCATAACCCAGCCTCCTCACCGCCTATAATCACCGACACCAGCTCTGCATAACCCAGCCTCCTCACCGCCTATAATCACAGACACCAGCTCTGCATAACCCAGCCTCCTCACCGCCTATAATCACCGACACCAGCTCTGCATAACCCAGCCTCCTCACCGCCTATAATCACCGACACCAGCTCTGCATAACCCAGCCTCCTCACCGCCTAAAATCAGCGACACCAGCTCTGCATAACCCAGCCTCCTCACCGCCTATAATCACTGACACCAGCTCTGCATAACCCAGCCTCCTCACCGCCTATAATCACAGACACCAGCTCTGCATAACCCAGCCTCCTCACCGCCTATAATCACAGACACCAGCTCTCCATAACGCAGCCTCCTCACCGCCTATAATCACCGACACCAGCTCTGCATAACCCAGCCTCCTCACTGCCTATAATCACCGACACCAGCTCTGCATAACCCAGCCTCCTCACTGCCTATAATCACCGACACCAGCTCTGCATAACCCAGCCTCCTCACTGCCTATAATCACCGACACCAGCTCTGCATAACCCAGCCTCCTCACTGCCTATAACCACAGACACCAGCTCTGCATAACCCAGCCTCCTCACTGCCTATAATCACCGACACCAGCTCTGCATAACCCAGCCTCCTCACCGCCTATAACCACAGACACCAGCTCTGCATAACCCAGCCTCCTCACCGCCTATAATCACCGACACCAGCTCTGCATAACCCAGCCTCCTCACCGCCTATAATCACAGACACCAGCTCTGCATAACCCAGCCTCCTCACCGCCTATAATCACCGACACCAGCTCTGCATAACCCAGCCTCCTCACCGCCTATAATCACCGACACCAGCTCTGCATAACCCAGCCTCCTCACCGCCTATAATCACCGACACCAGCTCTGCATAACCCAGCCTCCTCACCGCCTATAATCACCGACACCAGCTCTGCATAACCCAGCCTCCTCACCGCCTAAAATCAGCGACACCAGCTCTGCATAACCCAGCCTCCTCACCGCCTATAATCACTGACACCAGCTCTGCATAACCCAGCCTCCTCACCGCCTATAATCACAGACACCAGCTCTGCATAACCCAGCCTCCTCACCGCCTATAATCACAGACACCAGCTCTGCATAACGCAGCCTCCTCACCGCCTATAATCACAGACACCAGCTCAGCATAACCCGGCCTCCTCACCGCCTATAATCACCGACACCAGCTCTGCATAACCCGGCCTCCTCACCGCCTATAATCACCGACACCAGCTCTGCATAACCCAGCCTCCACACCGCCTATAATCACAGACACCAGCTCTGCATAACCCAGCCACCTCACCGCCTATAATCACAGACACCAGCTCTGCATAACCCAGCCTCCTCACCGCCTATAATCACAGACACCAGCTCTGCATAACGCAGCCTCCTCACCGCCTATAATCACAGACACCAGGTCTGCATAACCCAGCCTCCTCACCGCCTATAATCACAGACACCAGCTCTGCATAACCCAGCCTCCTCACCGCCTATAATCACAGACACCAGCTCTGCATAACCCAGCCTCCTCACCACCTATAATCACAGACACCAGCTCTGCATAACCCAGCCTCCTGACTGCCTATAATCACCGACACCAGCTCTGCATAACCCAGCCTCCTCACTGCCTATAATCACCCACACCAGCTCAGCATAACCCAGCCTCAGTACAACACTACGTGCCTGTCTAGCTGCTGTAATCACTGACGTGAGCACTAGATGACCTAACCCATCTCACTGCCTATAATCACTGACATAAGAGCTACATAACCCAATCTGTTGTTTAACTAAATGCATATTTTCATGACTGTATACATATTCAGCCATATTGATTATAACATTTTTTATACATTTTGAAATTTTATGAAACATAGTGTTTAGCACTGTCGCTTTGCACGTTCAGGGTCCGGGTTTGATTTCCAGCCAGGCTTGATTCCCGTCTCTGAGTTTGCATGTTCTCCCCGTGCTAGGAGGGTTTCCTCCGGGTACTCCGGTTTCCTCCCATAGTCCAAAGATATGCAGGTTAAGCTAATTTGCATTCCCAAATTGCCTGTGAATGAGTGTGGGAGTGTGTGTGCCCTGCGATGGATTGGCACCCCGTCCAGGGTGTATCCTGCCTCGTGCCCTAAGCCTCCTGGGATAGACTCCAGGCCCCCCGCAACCCTGAATACAGGATAAAGTGGTATAGAAGGTGAGTGAGTGAGATAATATAAACTGAATACATGTTTAATGAGTGGAAATCTGATCCCAATGTATGGTCATGGGAATGAGATAATTTAATTGGAGCGATATCTTAGTAACCTGAGGCTTATTGGATACAATATATTAGCAATATACTGTATATATAATTTTTTATTTATATAATTTCATAGAGATGCAAATAAAAACTAAATCAGCCAGCTCCCTTATTGTTGCAGAAAAACTTAATTGGTCCTTGTTAAATTAAAGGTCACGCATTATTTAGCTGTGGCTACATCCTCACTTCATGTTGTGGCAATGACTTCATTATCTCATTTCAACATCTTACTAAATAATTTGTAATAGCATTAGGATCCTTTTCACATAATAGTATGCCATAATTAGGTTGTTCATTATCATCAGCTGTTCTCCATATTTAGACCTTTTTGTACGGTGCTAAAATGGTACAGGATCTTTCACTTGATAGCATCCTCTTTTTGAAGCACCTCTTATCTATCTTTTTTTGTGATTTGGTTCCTAGAAACACAAGCACATTTTACCAACAGAAACAGTTTCATCTGTTGCGTCAGATGTGTAAAATACAAAAAAACAGAAGAAGTTATTGTACAAACTCACTTTTCATCTGGAATTCAACTTCTATAATGCACAAAGCTATAATGCACCATCAATAAAATCATTAGCCTATCCATTAATATTTTATTATGGGTGTACTTAAATGTATACAGTATTCAACACACACACACACACACACACATAGTAATATTGTCTTACACCTACTGTACAGTAGTTTGTCCTTGTTTCGGCTTGCTTTCCCTTTCTATTATGTGTCTTACCATGCAAAGTACACATACAATACCTTACCATGTAAAGTATACATAAAATACCTTGCCATGTACAGTAAAGTATACATAAAATACCTTGCCATGTAAAGTATACACTCTTCTAATGATTTTTACAACATGACCTGTAGCAACTCAAGGTCACACTGATGCTTCTTATAGAAGTTAACGGCCAAATTGTCTGTGATAATCATCAAAGAATATGTCATTAGATCATTAATGTTGACTCTCATCTTGCTGAATTTGTGTTCAGATCATACTGAAGACACCTTGATTAAACAAAAACAACATGTTATAAAAAAAAATCATTAGGAAAAATTGCACATTATTTTCCATATTATGGAATTGTGGTATTATGGAATTATCAACTGTAAAATAACATTTAAAATAAAAATTTTGAATGTATATTTATTTTCAATAATAATAATAATAATAATAATAATAATAAAACATGAATGTCAAGTGCTATGAGCCCTGCCCTCTCTAGTCCACAAATGTAAATGTTCGGATATGCCAAATAACCAATATGTAAATTATAGGGTAAAAGGTGGAGGAAGCGCCCACCGTCTGCTTCTAGCCCTGGTTGGAGCACTTACATATGTTCCACCCTCTTTAAATTAATTACTGTACGTAAGTCTGTTTTAAAGAATCTGTACGTTGATGCTTTTTGTACTATTTTTTTTACTTTGACTTACTGAATCATAAAAATATAGATTTTTCTACCCACTACATTTTTAAACATTACATCTCTTGCTGAGTTATTTATTTATTTACTTTAATTTTTTATATTTGTAATGCCATGAAGTAATCTTAACATCAGACAGCTTCAAAAGTGGATCTACAATACCTAACAATTCAGATCATAAACAGATATTGCTATCATTCATCTAGATTGTAGTTATACCATATGTATTATCATGCTAGCTAGCGTGTGATTTGAGATTGGTGAGAGAATGTTTCCCATTCTCTCTCTCTCTCTCTCTCTCTCTCTCTCTCTCTCTTCTTTTGTTTCCTAAATAATTTGCTTATGTGTCCAGACGGTGTGTCGTGTTATGTTTGTCTGACATTTTGACACTCACGATTTGTTAATTGCAGTGTGATTGTTACCTGTTTGAAAACGGAATAAAAACATATACTGAGTGATTAAAAATTAAGCATTTGTAAATTAGTTGTGTTTGCACTGAGGTTTAGGCAAAATAGTCTGGTTGCATAACTATGGATAACTCATAAGTACTATAACTCATAAGTAATACTTTGTTAAAGAGCCTTCATCTTAAAATACAGCACTTAATCTCTTTGCGTAAGAGTCTGTAATGTTAGCACATCTTGATTTGGCATTTTATTTCCCACTATTCCTTACACAGTGCGCCAGATTAATTAAGTTACTAAGGTCTCTCCAGCTCACAGGAATTTTGATAGACCTCAGATCTGAGCTCTGACTGGGCCATTCCAAAACCTTGTTGTTCTTTATTTTGGAGAGGATTTTTTTGTTAACTCAGGTTCATGGTTTGCATCATTATTGTACTAGAAGGTGAAATCATTATCATCAGAGGTCTATAGGTTTTGTATTGGTATTTGAAAAATTTTCATTATATCGCCTTTCCTGGCAAGATCCCAAGTCACCGTGGTTCATTTCGGGTCTTTAGTTATCTTGTTTTAGTGGCAAACCTACTCATTCGTTGTTTGGAGTATATATATGAATGTTTTGGCAAAATTTTCTGGTTGTTTAGTTTCACCATTTCTTAATAACCCCAAAATTTAATTATTAAAAACAATTGGTATCACATCCAGGAAATTACCAGTACTTGTTTTGGAAATTGCTTTCCAACTCTCTTCTGAAGAATACTTTTAAAATGTGTATTTATTTATAGGTCTGGACTTCTTGGAGACCATTTATGAGGTCCACATCATCCGGTGATGCACCATGGTGCGCCAGTGATACTACACGTTCTATAGCCATAAATTATTGCTTAGTTATTTTTTATCCACCCTGTGCATATATACAGTATATATATTTACAGTCCAGAGCAACAGAAAGTGTGGAAAGGAGGTGAAAAGGTGTGTGCAGGCAAGTTGGAACTGGTGGAGAAAAGTGTCAGGTGTGTTGTGTGATAAAAGAGCATCACTTACAACTTAGTGGCGCTCAAGAAAAGACAGGAGGCAGAGCTGGAGGTACATAGCAGAGATAAATATGCTGAGGTTCTCTTTGGGAGTGACAAGGATGGATAGGATGAAGAATGAGTCAGAGGGACAACCCATGTTAGATATTTTGGAGCTAAAGTGAGAGAAGCCAGATTGAGGTGGTTTGGATATGTTCAGAGGTGAGATCGCTAGAAGGATGCTGAGGTTGGAACTGCCAGACAGGAGGTTTAGAGAAAGATCAAAGAGGAGATTTATGGATGTAGTGAGAGAGGATATAAAGTTCTACATTCTACAACAATACTGGAAATTTCAAACTATGAAATATCACATTTGGAATAAGTTAATTATGTAACAACAACAACAACAACAGTCAGTTGTTATTTTAAGACATTTTCAGCATTGCTTTACAATGTTGGAGAAAAAAAAATCAGGAACAAAAATGGAGTTACTGTGTGATCCCCAACTTTTGAGCGGTAGTGTACTGTATATACGCTACGGGCAATTTTGGAATGTCAATTAGCCTTATCTTCATGTCTTTAGACTGTGTGAGAAAACCGAAGTACCTGAATATACTATATATACTGATGATAGGTATATGATGATTACACACTGAAAATGAGTTTGAATATGATTAGTTAATAAAGGGTAAGAAGCACTAGTGTTGCCACCTGTCCTGGTTTCCTCAGAGCCATCTCTTTTTTCAATTATTTGTCCCCGTTAGGATATGGCATTTCCCAGAACAAATGATGTCAAGGTTTCATATGCTGATTTAGCAACAGCTATATATATTTCATCAATCTCTTTAGCAAAACTTTCACTCAGGATATATAAAACTAAAAATAATAATAATAATAATCATCATCATCATCATCATTTTTGTCTGTCTGTTTAATTAAATAAGAAGAGGAAATGCTTGGCACTGTTTATGGGTATGTGTAATAGACTTTATATATACTGTACATAGTCTAAACCATATGAAGAGAAAAGTACACTGTTAACTTAAACTCTACAGTATGTTTTTACTTCCATCACGTGGTGAAAATTGAGAACTACAAGAACTGTACCAGGAGCATGTTCATAAAGTGGTTAGAAATTTATTTCTGTTAGGAGAGGAAAAAAACTGTTCTTTCTAAAACAGATATTTCTGTAATGAAGTGATAAAGGTATTATGTTAAGGCCAAAACTGGGTCTTATACTCATATAAAATTTTAAATCACATTAATCAGGTTTGATGAAAGCACAAAGCCAATTAAAAAGATTCAATTTAATAAATATGCACATAGGCAGGGTTATGTTTAAGGCTTTTGCAACAAACACTGACTTCAATATGAGCTTCAACAAAAGATGACAGCTTTGTCTTTGGTCCTGTAAAAAACAATATATTTACTGTACACACCTAACAGTCACACCTGAGACAGACAGTTCTTTATACATTTACATTAACATGCTCTACTCTCTTAATGTTCGTCCTAAATGGCTTCCAACGCACTGTATAAGTGCACTATATGAAGTATGACATCATGCCTTTACCATTCTGCCTAGTGCACTCTGTTTTCCTTAGGGCACAATTAAGCTTGTGGTTACATCCCAAACTGCATACTAGCATATTCGATTACCTTTAGTTGGCTCTCTTTTGCCTATATTGATGCACCATATTCAGAACATGTTCTGGGCCCCTGGGAATGCATGTAATCCACATGTCTTCCTGTTCGGCAAAAAAACGGAGCATATTACATTTAGCTTCAACTATCTTCTTTTTGTTATTAATAATATAAATTATACTATAATCTGTATAAATATTATAAAAATGTAAAATAAGTTTGTGGACACCTGACCAGCTTGGTCCATCATGAAAGTGCTCCTATACACAAAGCAAGGTCCATGAAGTTGTCTATATATAAATGTATATACAGTGGTGTGAAAAACTATTTGCCCACTTCCTGATTTCTTATTCTTTTGCATGTTTGTCACACTTAAATGTTTCTGCTCATCAAAAACCGTTAACTATTAGTCAAAGATAACATAATTGAACACAAAATGCAGTTTTTAAATGAAGGTTTACGTTATTAAGGGAGAAAAAAAAACTCCAAATCTACATGGCCCTGTGTGAAAAAGTGATTGCCCCCCTTGTTAAATAAATAACTTAACTGTGGTTTATCACACCTGAGTTGAATTTCTGTAGTCACCCCCAGGCCTGATTACTGCCACACCTGTTTCAATCAAGAAATCACTTAAATAGGAGCTACCTGACACAGAGAAGTAGACCAAAAGCATCTCAAAAGCTAGACATCATGCCAAGATCCAAAGAAATTCAGGAACAAATGAAAACAAAAGTAATAGAGATCTATCAGTCTGGTAAAGGTTATAAAGCCATTTCTAAAGCTTTGGGACTCCAGCGAACCACAGTGAGAGCCATTATCCACAAATGGCAAAAACATGGAACAGTGGTGAACCTTCCCAGGAGTGGCCGGCCGACCAAAATTACCCCAAGAGCGCAGAGACAACTCATCCGAGAGGCCACAAAAGACCCCAGGACAACATCTAAAGAACTGCAGGCCTCACTTGCCTCAATTAAGGTCAGTGTTCACGACTCCACCATAAGAAAGAGACTGGGCAAAAACGGCCTGCATGGCAGATTTCCAAGGCGCAAACCACTTTTAAGCAAAAAGAACATTAAGGCTCGTCTCAATTTTGCTAAAAAACATCTCAATGATTGCCAAGACTTTTGGGAAAATACCTTGTGGACTGATGAGACAAAAGTTGAACTTTTTGGAAGGTGCGTGTCCCGTTACATCTGGCGTAAAAGTAACACAGCATTTCAGAAAAAGAACATCATACCAACAGTAAAATATGGTGGTGGTAGTGTGATGGTCTGGGGTTGTTTTGCTGCTTCAGGACCTGGAAGGCTTGCTGTGATAGATGGAACCATGAATTCTACTGTCTACCAAAAAGTCCTGAAGGAGAATGTCCGGCCATCTGTTCGTCAACTCAAGCTGAAGCGATCTTGGGTGCTGCATCAGGACAATGACCCAAAACACACCAGCAAATCCTGACCTGAATCCTATTGAGATGTTGTGGCATGACCTTAAAAAGGCGGTTCATGCTAGAAAACCCTCAAATAAAGCTGAATTACAACAATTCTGCAAAGATGAGTGGGCCAAAATTCCTCCAGAGCGCTGTAAAAGACTCGTTGCAAGTTATCGCAAACGCTTGATTGCAGTTATTGCTGCTAAGGGTGGCCCAACCAGTTATTAGGTTCAGGGGGCAATTACTTTTTCACACAGGGCCATGTAGGTTTGGATTTTTTTTCTCCCTAAATAATAAAACCCCTCATTTAAAAACTGCATTTTGTGTTTACTTGTGTTATCTTTGACTAATAGATAAATGTGTTTGATGATCAGAAACATTTTGTGTGACAAACATGCAAGAGAATAAGAAATCAGGAGGGGGCAAATAGTTTTTCACACCACTACTGTATATATATTTACATTTCAGCATTTGGCAGATGCTCTTGGCAACAGTGCAAATAGTAATAATTGCGCAAAGAATATGAGTGACATCAGTGAAAGGACACACACACACACACACACACAGCCGATAAAATTTTATCACGATATCTAGGTGTGTAATCAATTTGTGTTGCAATTTTCTAAAGAATCTGGAATCAATTTAATAAATGATTCCAGATTCTCTCTGCATATTAATGCATATACTGTATTAGTTGCACTGCAATTAATTTCATTCATCTCATTCATTCATCTTCTATACCGCTTTATCCTGTATTAGGGTCACGGGGACCTGGAGCCTATCCCAGGAGACTCTGGGCACAAGGCAGGGTACACCCTGGACAGCGTGCCAATCCATCGCAGAGCACACACACACAATTTATATGCATCTTATATATTTTGTGGTTTCTTTTTCTTGTTCTTAGCATTGCACTAGTAACTTCTGATCAGTTATCACATTACCCCTGTGTCTACTGACTAAGATATATAGTGTGCAATAACATCTGCAAACTTGTCTTTATTTTACTGTCTCTATTGCTGCTGGATATCAGGAATTATGAAGTATTAATTATATTAAATATTACACATTATCTATCTAATAAGTTTGTTCCTATTTCCCTTTTTATTCTAATTGTTACTGTCGTTGTAATTAATAATAAACTGAGCCCTGACCAGACAGGTACAGACAGGTGACCAGTTTATAGCCCCTGTATGCACCACTGGGGGCTGCGTTCCACACACACACACACACACACACTGACGCAATAAAGAGGATATCAGATTAGTAATCAGTGCGGTTTGTGACGCAGCCGTAGGGGGCGTGTCAGGGGTGTAATACTCGGTTGTGTCGTGAATTTCAGTGTACAGAGTCAGGCGGCTTCAGCGGAGACGCGACCGGGAAGTGAAGAAGCGAGCGGCTAGGCTAGGGCGCACAGGGACACCTGGTCATGTCAGATAACGGGAACACGGAGGCGCCGACCGCTCCGAGTCTCGGCAACAGAGTGACCGTTGTGCTTGGAGCTCAATGGGGCGACGAAGGCAAGGGCAAAGTGGTGGACCTGCTGGCCCAGGACGCCGACATGGTCTGCAGATGCCAGGTAGCGTGTGTGTGCTAACCAGCTGTACCGTCTGTCTACCGGTACAACACTATAGTGTAAAGCTCGCTCAGGGGGGGAATAAAAAACACACACTCTCCGTTAGCATGCTAGCGACGTGCATGATTCACAAGCCTCTGCTCGTTAGCACTGAAGCTAATCCTTGCCGATGCGGACCTTCGGCTGCATCTCATTCAGTCTCCTCAGTCATCCTGTAGTCACCTTGATTTGATTCTTCAACACACTGAGCGCGCCTGCGTCTGTTACACTTTCAGTATAAAAGGCACACTGCCTGAAATGTACTCTTCCTTGGGTTTCATTTCAATGGAAAGGTGTGTAGTGTACCTTTAATGCGCTTACTCAAAGAAACAGGCTATACTTTTTAAAGGTGCAGAGACACATATTAAAGGTAGAGAACAGTTTCGTTTCCTTTGATTTTCCTTTGACAACGAGTGGTACAGTTAAGAGTGGATTATCTTGATAAATCAAAGAGACTTTTTTTTATTTTTATTTTTTTACACACATGTTTTTCTAGTTATTGCCAGTTCCAGACTCACAGCTCCTAAGCTTGAGATAAAACATATAATACCTAATAATTATTTTTGATTGTGTCATACAAATAAAATTGAATTATTCGTTTCGAGCAAAATATTATGTCATATATGCTTAAAGGCGATGATGACGGGCACACAGACTGGCACTTAGAAAGCAGATACAGTCATGATTTGTAATCATTTCTATGAATGTCGTAACCCAAGGGGGAGTGCAGTCAATGCATTGAATGTCCTACAAATAGCCGGGGCACCAAGGCATGTTTGAGGTTCTACAATGCGCACCGAGGCAATTTAGGCAGCGTTTTTATTGCATTATACACAACATGACAACGAGAATGTGATATTTAGGTTCTCAGAAATTAAGAAAAATGACCTTGCTTGTCATCATTTAGATTATGGAAGATATGTCATTTATTGTAAAGAGACAATGATTTTTAATGACTGAAACAAGTAATTTTGAACATAATACTTTATTGAGAACATTTTATTCTGAGAAGTAAAAATAGAAATGGGCCTATTAAAGCAGGGCAAATCAACTTTTTTCTGTGTCTTGTGCAATGAGACATTATCCTTCATTCATTTTCTATACCGCTTAATCCTGTGTTCAGGGTCGCGGGTGACCTGGAGCCTATCCCAGGAGACTTCGGGCACTAGGCGGGGTACACCCTGGACAGGGCGCCAATCCATCGCAGGGCACACACACATACACACTCTCACACCCCCAATCACACACTACGGGCAATTTAGGAACGCCAATTAGCCTAACCTGCATATCTTTGGACTGTGGGAGGAAACCGGAGTACCCGGAGGAAACCCACCAAGCACGGGGGAGAACATGCAAACTCCATGCACACAGAGACGGGAATCGAGCCTGGCCGGGGAATCGAACCCAGACCCTGGAGGTGCAAGGCGACAGTGCTAACCACTACACCACCGCACCGCCTCAATGAGACATTATCGAAAAATATATTAGTATTGGATTTTTAGGCCTACTGGTATATTTAGCTAAACATTTGCTATATATTTATGCATTTGGGCGAGCTCCAACGTGCAGGTGCAGCAGTTTCGCGTTTTTTTTGTTTATCAAATATAAAAAATATCCTTTTATCTGGTTATTCCTGAATTTCTCACCTGGAAAGGCTAGAAAGCTTCTTGCATTTAGCTGCAGAATTTACCAGTTCAGTTTTTCATTTCTCTGCCTAGTCAGCATTGTGTAAATTTCATAGTCACACTGAAGGATTCAGTGGCAGTACTGGAAAGAGGGGAGAGCAATTGCCTGCCAAAACCCACATTTAAAACCAGTCACGGTTACATTTTCAGCAAGAAACCATGTCTGCTAACACTGTCACCTTAAACAATACTTTGTCTTCTTAGAAGATGGATGGCTTTTAAGTTGTCTTCAGGCTGAATCCCAAACCTCTATCTAACGCCTGAATAAAAGGAACTACTTAATGTGTGGTACAAGGGATTGTACACCCTACTGTACTGTATATAGTGCACTAACTTTCTATTTGCTATTTGGGATTCAGCCCCAACACTGTTAGTTAGCTGAGGTTAAAACGGAATAAGTGGGGGAATAAATAAATATTTGTGAGATTTACAGGATGTTCCACCACCTCCATGGTTTCGTCTCCTCACCTTTTGGATAAATAATACCTGTAAGAATTTAAACCTGCTTTCGCCCTGCCTACAACTACTTACATGTGATGAACACATGTGGAGTGACGTGACATGTATGTTAGACCCTGAGCCAAGCGTGTGTACAGTATGTATAAAGTACCTGCAGCATGTTGTGACTAGCTGAGTGTGTACCGCCAAAGGAAGCGGAAAGTAACGGTTGGTGATTTTTTAATTTTTTTTTCTTGCCGATATATGAATATATTTTGATAATTTCTCTGACATTTATAAAAAGGGCACCAAGGCGCCACAAGAAAAGGGCACGGAAAATTTCTGCCTCCGTGGTTTCTGAAATTAATAGGGCATCAAGGGCCAACTGGTCAAGGAATGACTGCAAAATGCCGTCCTTGTTGCCGTGAAGTTTGCACTCTGCTAATCAGATACTGGGTTCATTGCATATTGTTCTTCCTGATATTTTTGTGAGATCTCAAGTAGGAGTAGATAAATCTTTGCATTTATATGAAATAATCATTATAACCATCAGATGATTTCATAAGATTTTGGACTTAGTCTAGCATTCGCAGCAGTTTTAAATGTGTGCAATAGTTTTGTTTCTATAGCTTCCTTTTTGTTTGTCATTGAAAGCTGTTATTTTTCGTGGTCATGTTCAGGAACTCTGAGCCCACACTATATTTGAATGGCGAGTGGTTAAATGTTTGTAGCATTTTTATGTGGAAATTTCATTACAACCCGCTGATGAATTGATTAGATTTTAGAATTGCACCAAAATCTAAAACAGGAGGGAAGAATCACGGCAAGTCACACCAAGGTCAAACATCTGACGTAGACATGCAAGAACTAAATACTGTAGATACTTACAGTATAGATCTAAACATGTGCACAAAACATTTTTGAGCAAATAAGGTTTGGCTATTAATACGTTATTAGAGCTTTGTTGACTTTTTTTTTTTATTTCGTGGCTTTAGGAGTGGCTGTATTTTCTTTTGTGTAAAGCTGCTTTATGACAATGACCTTTGTTAAAAGGGCTATTCAAATAAAATGTCATTGAAGTGAATAAGCAACAACTCACCTAGACACGGAATCAGAGGGCTGCTCTCAACAGATCCATGAACAGCTGAAGGTGTCCTTCAGAATCCCCAAGTCGGCCAGGTCATGACCCGTTGAAAGTTTATCCTTTCTTTAAATTGTTTCTATAATTCTTTTAACATTAGAAAGGACTACTTTAGGCCTCAGAGTGGCGCAGTGGTAAAGGGCTCGCCTTATCATACGGAGATCGCTGGTTCAGTTCCCGGGTGACGCTGTAACCTCTCACAGCCGGAGGTCTCGAGAGAGGTAAATTGGCCGCGGTCTCTCAGCGGGGAGGGATGAGAGGTACTTAGGGCTGCAACTAACGATTATTTTGATAATCGATTAGTTGGCTGACAATTGTTTCGATTAATCGGATAAAGCTAAGCGCTTCTTTCATTTGATGTTTTGCTTATAATTGTATATAAAACCATACCAACATTTGTTTTGTTTTTAACAATAATTGCAGATGGCAAGTTGACTGTTATATTTATATATATATAAATAAAACACTGTCAACTTGCCATCTGTATACATACATACATACATGCATACATTATATGTATATCGATTAAATCGGATAAAAGCTAGACGCTTTAATTTGATGTTTTGCTTAACTATATAAAACCATAAATCAGGGTATTATTAATGTATAAAAGTAAACTTAAAAAAATGCAATAACCACAGTTTATCTTTAATTTTGACATTTAAACCTTATTTTATGTAAATCAACATTTTTGTTTTTAACAATAATTGCAGATGGCAAGTTTACAGTATATATTTTTTTATTTTATATATATATATTAGTTTAAAACAAAAATACATTCAGTTGTTAAGAATGACTTAAATTTTAAATTCTTTTAAATTAATTCAACTTAATAATAAGAAGAATAGACTTCTAGATTATGATATTTTTAATTGAAGTGTCTACTACATCCTTTTCACGGTTTATATGTTATTTCGATCCTCTCGTGTATTTTATCCTTTTTTTTTGTCTCAATAAAAAAAATAATAAAAAAAATACTAGACATTCTCGTAATACGGCGACGTGGGGAGAGAAAAAAAAACTCGCCACTACTGGATTCACTCTGTTTATTTTGCCCTTTTCCCCTCTGTACAGCCTGTAGGATCATGGGATATATCCGGTCCTCCGAAGTGTAAAATGAACGTGAAGAAAACGCACTAGAAGTGTTTTCCTCGCGTTCGTTCGCAAAGAAAAAGCTGCATGCAACGTTTTTTTTTTTTTTTTACCCTGTATAACCGCGCAGTCGGTGAGAGATTTCACACGGGCTTTGGTGACATGTGTTTACACGTCACCAAAGCCCGTGTGAACACTCTCACTGACTCCTATGTGTAGAAAACCCTCAGCGCTTCATCCGCGCTCACCGGACACTACGACCGGCAGAAAAGCGGTCGATTTTAACGCCCGATAAGAGGCTTTTAATGTAAATTGCTCCCATACCTTGGAGGACTTGGGGCGCGCGCTTTTTTCCTGCAAATGCTTGTGTAACCTCCATTGCGCGAGCGACTGTGTATCTGTGTGTGTATTTGTGCATCTTGTGGTCGCGCGCCTCAATAACGTGAGCAGCCCAACTAATAACGAATTTCATTATCGATAATTATCGATTTTATCGATTAGTTGTTGTAGCCCTAGAGGAACTTCGTGCTCCCACATTAATCACGGCTCTACGCTGTGTTTAGTTGTGTCCAATTCCTTCCGAGGCTCCCACATTAAGGCTACTTACTACCATTCAGCCAGGAGGGCCGAGAGTTTCCTCCGAACCATGTGACACCAGCCGACCTCTTTTTTCGAACTGCTCGCTCACGCACAGTTGGGGGCGGTGTAACGCAGGACAGTGCTATCCACTCCCTCCACATGCACGAGCTCACAGACGCCCCAAATGGCTTAGAGCCGTGATTAATGTGGGAGCACGAAGTACCTCTCATTACTTAGTGGTTAGCTCTGTCGCCTTGTGCCTCCAGGGCCCGGGTTCGATTCCTGACCAGGTTCTCCCTGTGCTTGGTGGGTTTCCTCTGGGTACTCTGGTTTCCTCCCACAGTCCAAAGACATGCTGATAAGTTTAATTGGATGTTGCCAAATTTCCCATAGTGTGTGAATAAGTGGGTGTATGTGTGTGTGCTCTATGATGGATTGGCACCCAGCATCCAGTGTGTACCACTGTGCCGCTAGTCTCCTGGGATAGGCTCCAGGCCCCCTGCGACCCTGTATACAGGATTAAGTGGTATAGACGATGGGTGAGTGAGTGAGTAATAGGAGCACAAGCATTTCTGACGGTCACCTCAGTCCAATCCTTTTGTGATAGGATAGTGTCCTCCAGTTTTTTAAATAAAAAAGTTGATGCTGAAATTGTAAGATAGACATAGACGAATCTTCTTACAACATTGCCATAGATTGTCATTAAGTAAGAAATAAAATGCAACAGAATATATATGTTAGTTATATATCCCAAAGGGAAATTGTAATTTGTGCGCACGTGACAACCCCAGGCTTGTTTCTCTGTTTTTTGGGGACAGTAAGAGGTGTAAAGTTGAAAGATACTCTCACATGTAGTTTACTTTAATTTAGTTAGTAACAGCTCATCCATAGGGGCACACACACTCGAGCAGTTATTTTAAGGAACACTGTGCTAGTTCTGTCATGTGCTGAATCATGACTACATCTTATTGCATATACATCTGTGGTTGCAGGTGTTCTGACGAAGCACCGAAACCCGTAGCAAAGTTCCAAAAAGCTGTTCTGAAACAGTACCATTTGCCTGAAAGTCTTTGCATGGCCGCATGCTTTTGCTGTACAATGCAGGAGTGAGCAAGTCCACGACGAACACGTTTCTTCTTGTTATGCTGTTTTGTCAAGGGCTCTTTCTCCACACCCTTCCACATCAGAGTTCTACAGTTATCTATACAGCATTGTACAGTAATAATCCACTTAATCCATGCCAGATACATTATCTTAAATGCTGTGCACTATATGCTATATGTACTGTACAGTTTCTTGGCTGTTTGGACAGAAAGAAATGCACTATAGTTTAGCATAAAGCTTTGCAAAGTAGATACGGTACTCTAATATGGGGTTCACACATTGTTCAAATTCCATACCATCTTATTTCACGTTAAATAGTGCACGACTGTACTGGTGGCGAATGGCTTTGTTCTCCAAACAGGGAGCAGTTTGAGATTTTTTTTCTCTTCTCTAAATAATTTATGGCATGGATTCCACAAGATGCTTGAAACATCACTTTGAAGTTCTGGTTCTTGTTGACATCCTGCGGATTTATCAGGTCGGCTTTCATGCTGTGAGTCTTCCGTTCTCTCACATCCCTGTGGCGTTCTCCTGGGTTCAAATCCAGTGACTGGGAAGCCTACTGAAGAGTACTGAACTCATTGTCATGTTCATGAACCCAGTTTAAGATGTCTTCTGCTTTGTGATGTGGTGCATTATCATGCTGGAATGATTATGCCATTAGTCGATGGGATAGAGTAGAGATGGAGGGGGGACGGGATCTTTTTAACTACGTATTGCGATTCTTTCGTGTGACAGTTTTATTTTTTCAATGTTATGTTTGTCTAAAAACATAGACAAACATAAAAAAATCTATCTATCTATCTAAAAAAAAACTTAATATTGAATCTGGATATTTATAAAGTCATGACACTTAAATGCAATACAAATCGAATCGGCACCAAGGTATTTTGATATCGTATCTGGTGGTCCCTGGTGATTCCCGTCCTTACTGAAATGTGGCCACGAATTAATGCACATGGTATCTCCAAGATGGCGATCATCATTTCCAAGATGGCGCCGGTGAGGTCGGCTGCCGTCACGACTGCTCCGACCACCTTTTCTTTGTTTTTGTTCTTTAAGTTAGTTTTCAGTGTTTTAAAATCGACAAAATCACCACCATTGAGTACATTAGGTATGATAGAGACACTCTTGTTTCTATTGGTATACAATGTACTCACAATTCGACAGTTTTAACTCCGGATCCGAGCTGGCCGAGTGAGATCCTGAGGGAGAACAATGGACGCGATGCGAAGCGACGAACCCGAGGGAGACGAGCTGGTGTGAGGAACCGGCTCAGGGCCCGTGCACACCGCACACCTCTGCCTAGTATCCTGCTCGCCAACGTCCAGTCACTGGAGAACAAGCTCGATGACCTCAGGGCCAGGATAAAGTTCCAGAGAGACATTCGGGACTGCAATCTCCTCTGTTTCACCGAGACATGGCTGAACCCAGCGGTGCCAGACCACGCCATACAGCCGGCCGAGTTCTTCTCGGTTCACCGCATGGACAGGACGCGGGACTCGGGGAAGTCAAGGGGAGGCGGCGTGTGCTTAATGGTGAACAACAGCTGCTGCCACAGCGCGAGCGTTGTTCCTCTTACACGCTCCTGCACACCAAACCTGGAACTACTGTCCATCATGTGTCGTCCATTTTATCTTCCACGGGAGTTCACATCGGTCATAATCAGTGACATTTACATACCACCACAAGCGGACACTGAAACTGCCTTATGCGAGCTGCATGAGGCGCTCACACAGCACCAGACACAACACCGGGACGCTGCGCTCATTGTGGCGGGGGATTTTAATAGTGCCAACCTCAAACGCGCAGCGCCGAACTTTTATCAGCACATCACCTGCCCCACCAGGGGCGAAAGGACACTGGACTATTGCTATACCACGGTCAAAGACGGTTACAAGGCACAATCTCGTCCAGCGTTTGGTAAATCCGACCACGCCGCCATCTTCCTCATGCCAAAATATAAACCACGGCTGAAACAGGAAGTGCCGGCTCAGAGGGAGGTCGCGCGCTGGACGGACCAATCGGTGGCCGCGTTACAGGACGTACTCGATGACGCAGACCGGGACATGTTCAGAAACAGCTCCGATGATGACGTCAGCGTGTTTACGGAAGCGGTTGTGGGATTTATTGAGAAGCTAGTGGACGATACGGTAGAGAAAAAGACTATCAGAACGTTTCCCAACCAGAACCCGTGGGTGGATAAAACCATCCACGACGCTCTGAGATCTCACACCGCTGCCTACAACACGGGACTTGCGTCGGGGGACATGGAACCGTACAAGGCTGCGGCATACAACGTCCGGAAGGCGGTGAAAGGCGAAGCAACGCTACGGGAGAAAACTAGAGTCACAGCTTCAACAGAGTGACTCTAGGAGCCTGTGGCAGGGACTGAGAACAATAACGGATTATAGAGCACCAACATCCGGTATGACGAACGCGGATGCGGCTCTGGCAGACGAGCTCAACACATTTTATGCTCGCTTCGAGGCTGCAGCTAAAGACGCTAGCAATGCTAATGCTAACGGCGCTAATGCTAACGCCGCTAATGCTAACGCCGCTAATGCTAACGGCTGCAGACAGGAAGACACAGCCAGCACCGGAAGCGCGCTCATCATCTCCGAGCACGACGTGAGGAGAGCCTTCAAGAGAGTGAACACCAGGAAAGCAGCAGGACCAGACGGCATCTCAGGTCGTATTCTCAGAGCCTGCGCAGACCAGCTAGCACCTGTGTTCTCTGAGATATTCAACATCTCTTTATCTCAGTCGGTGATCCCCACATGCTTCAAAGAGTCCATCATTGTTCCTGTTCCAAAGAAACCACATCCTGCTTCCCTCAATGACTATCGCCCTGTAGCCCTCACCTCAGTAGTGATGAAGTGCTTTGAACGCCTTATCAGAGACTTCATCATTTCTTCACTACCCGACACACTGGACCCACTACAGTTTGCATACCGTCAGAACCGCTCCACAGACGATGCAATCTCTCATCTCCTCCACACATCACTCACTCACCTGGACACTAGGAAAGGGAATTATGTTAAAATGCTCTTCATCGACTACAGCTCTGCTTTTAACACAATAATTCCCTCCACACTCACCACCAAGCTGGAGCACCTGGGACTGAGCTCATCTATATGTCAGTGGATCTCCAATTTTCTGACTGGCAGACCACAGGCAGTAAGGATGGGCGGACATGTCTCAGCTACACTCACTCTCAGCACTGGAGCCCCCCAGGGTTGTGTTCTGAGCCCCCTGCTGTACTCTTTGTACACCCACGACTGCGTGGCCACTACCAACTCCACCTCCATCATCAAGTTTGCTGACGACACCGTCGTGGTCGGACTGATCACCAACAATGATGAGTCGGACTACCTAGAGGAGATTGGAAATCTGGAGAACTGGTGCCAGAGGAACAATCTCCTCCTGAACGTCAGTAAGACAAAGGAGCTGATAGTGGACTTTAGTACAAAGCAGGAGAGGAACTACCAGACCCCCGTCATCAACAGGAGCCCAGTGGAGAGAGTGGACAGCTTCAGATACCTCGGTGTTCACATCAGGCAGGACCTGTCATGGTCCTGTCACATCAACACCGTGGTGAAAAAAGCCCGGCAGCGTCTCTACCACTTCAGACGCTTGAGAGACTTTAGACTGCCCTCCAAGGTGCTCAGGAACTTCTACTCCTGCACCATAGAGAGCATCCTGACGGGAAACATCACGTCCTGGTTCGGGAACAGCACCATGCAGGACAGACGAGCTCTACAGAGGGTGGTGCGATCAGCCGAGCGCATCATCCGCACTGAGCTCCCTGACCTACACTCCATCTACAGCAAGCGGTGCTGGACTAAGGCCAGGAAGATCATGAAGGACCTCAGTCACCCCAGTAATGGACTGTTCTCTTTGTTGCGGTCTGGGAAGAGATTCCGCTCCCTAAAGGCCAACACAGAGAGACTGAGGAGGAGCTTCTTCCCGCAGGCGATAAGGTCTCTCAACCACACAACCACACCTCCACACAGGACTAATAACATCTTTTAAGCTCACAACACTGACTGGACAATCATGGACACATTCATACACACTTGCACTAAATACTCATACATCTGGACAATTGCACATGTCACCTTCATGCATATTTGCACAACCACTGACACTTTAATCCTATATTTCTATATTTTTGCAATATTTTATGCCCTTATGCACAGTTAACTTTACTAGTTAAAATTATATTCTTTAGTATTTCCTTTTTATTGATTATTTATTTAACGTACAAGCTTTTTTTTTTTTTTTTTTTTTTTTTTTAAAGGTCACTGGCGGTCGTATAAAGCATTTCACTGCATATTATACTGTGTATGATTGTGTATGTGACCAATAAAATTTGAATTTGAATTTGATTTGGTCAGCAACAATACTAAAATAGGCTGATGATGACTGACTGGTATTCACATGCAAAAATGTATTCCTCATGTATTCCTCAAAAAAAACATTCCCCACACTATTACGCCACTTCCACCAGGACTGATGACACGACGGAGAATTCAAGATTATTATCATCATTATTTATTCAGTTATTAACTGTCTAGTTTGGGTTAATACCCAGTGCTCACTGCAGCCTCATCGTGTTGTTCTTGGCTGACAGAAGTGTAACCTGAAGATGTTGTATGTTCTACCCTCAAGATTTGATGTGTTGTGCATTCTGAGATGTGTTTCTGCTTACCACAATTATATATAGTGGTTGTCTGACTTACTGTACTGTAGCCATTCTGTCTTCTCTCATCAACAGTGAGTTTTTGTCTGCAGAACTGTCAATCACTGGATATTTCTCTTTACTGCACCAGCCCAATTAATCTCAGAGACTCAAACCAGTCATGCCACAGTCAAAACATTTCCTCACATTCTGATGGTTATATGAACATTACCTGAAGCTGCTAGCTCTTTGTGACAATTGCCACATGATTGGAGGCTTTGATAATATCGTGAAAAAGTAGATGGACAAATGTTAAAGTGTATGTTTGGTGTAATTCAGGTGTTCATTCAGTCATTTTTCAAATCACTTATCCTGTGCAGTCGCTCAGGGGGCTGGAGCCTGTGCCTGTGAGCTTAAGATACAAGACGGAGTATTATCTGGATGGGGTGCCAACCCATCTTGTTAAATTGATCATTGTCACTCTTTGGTGCTTTGAGGATGCATTATGGAGACATGGTCAACCCTTACAGGTCAGAGCATGGTTATTAGTTAAGAGCACCTTTACATGGACATGCGGTTACGGTTCTTTCAATATTTGCATTTTTACATTGTTGAGAGCAACTCGAGGAGCATTTATTAAAGCTAATTTTTGTAACATTATATGATGAAAGCATGTTTGATACATGGAATATAACACTTTTAGCATTTTTATTCACATGACCTTGACTTACAAATGGACACTTGGCCCACATTGTAGAAAATGCTGACTTCAGGAAAAGAGAAAAACTTGCTAATTTTAATGCTCAATGTATTGCCATGTGTTATATATGTAGATATGATATTATTATATTAATCTACTATACATCATACAAATTTTCCTTTCCCGAAGTTTGTGTACATTTGATTTGGCTGACTCTGTATATGTGGTATGATTATTTACCCGTGAGGTCCTCACCCCTCTCCGGGCCATTTCCACATGTTTGGGCCATTAAAGGAGTTCCTGGGAGGCCATCATTTTTAGACGTTTTTCTCGGGGTACCGAGAAAACATTCTACCTTGCTGGTATCTGAGCACTTGTAAAATGTGCATTAGTGTAGCAGGGGATTATATTGAGGAATTAATTGTGTTTTTTAACTGTCATAACTGTGTTCTGTTATTCTGCACAATTAAAGGTCCCAGGTTGACTTGAACATAATGCTTTTGTAATAAAAACAGAAAAGTCCACGTGATGTAGAGTAATTATTAAAATGAATTATATCATATGAGTCGATGTTTATATTGCCAGAAGTTCTGGTCTCCACTTAGTGATGTCACATTGAGTGGATGTATAGATGCAGTTGTCCTGAAAAGTGTTTAAAAATTTTAACATAGTTGATGATCCTTCAAGTTCGTCTGCTTTTTCCATTCTGCAGCCAGCTTTAATATGTGTTTGGGGTAATTTTCCTGTTTGAAGAGTTTCGTAGAGTTTCTGTAAATACTGAAAATTATGCCTCTTCTATAGGTGTATATAGTGGAACCTCGAATTACGAGCATAATTCGTTCCGGAGGTGGGCTCGTATTCCAAAACACTCGTAAAATCAAAGCACATTTTCCCATAAGAAATAATGGAAATTTAAATTATTCGTTCCACAGCCCAAAAAAATTAACACACAAAATGAATTAACACAAAATATAAAGAAAAAAAGAAAACAAATTAACCTGCAGTTTACCGTAAAAATAAATCCAGACAGATAAGAGTTTCCATTTATGCGCACAGGCGCTGTGTGTGTTTTTCTCTCTCTTGCTCCGCTGAGTGTGTGTGTGTGTGTGCGCGCAATGACAACGTGCCGGTTGTGTGTGAATGAATCACCCCCTCTCTGTTTCTCACACACCAACACACACACACACATTAAAGGCGAGATAGAGAGTGAACCAGCACGGTGTCAAATTACGCGCATGCACACAAAACACACACACTCTGCAGCGCAAGAGAAAGGAACATACACTCAAACACTGACACACTCTCTCGCGCCTTTACTGTGTGTGTGTGTGTGTGTGTGTGTGTGAACCGATGCTCGGTGTCAAATTACGCACGCGCACACAACACACACTTTGCAGCACAAGAGAAAGAAAAACACATACACACGGATATTGATTATACCAGTAAGAGACGAGCACTAAGACCCAGCAGGGGAGACTATTACCCGCAGCGCAAGAGAGAGAAAAACCGTTGACTCAGTTGTGATCACGTGACACTCGGCATCAAATCAAGAAGCGCATGCGTGATACATGATACTCTGTGCCCGTAAACCAAGACGATGCTCGTGTTCCAAGTTAAAATTTATTTAAAAAAATCTTTGCTCGTCTTGCGGAACACTCGTAAAACGCGTTACTCGTAATCCGGGGATTCACTGTAATATACAGTCATATAGTGACTGTACAAATTTACAGCAGTGAGAGAAGATTATTTGCTGAAGAAAGGCTGTATGGGGTGGTGTAAACTTTTAGGACATCTATGTAAAAATGTCCACAGCTCCATTCATGACCACAGTGCACTACTGTCAACTATCAAAATGCACAAACACATCTCAGAAGAAACTAATCGAAACCCCCGCAGTACTTCTCACTTTGTGAGTCAGTACACAATGACCAGAAACACATTTTTAATGGCCTGATTAGTGTTGATTTCTAACTGCACTTCTTACCAGTTTCCTGTTACAGAGGTCATCTGGAAATTAAATTTGACATTCTTTTTATTGTATGGGACGATTTGTGTCTCTTCTTTCACAACCGCTATATATTTGGTTTTAATCTTGAATGTGATCAGTTTTAATTAAACTACCAAACAATATTAATAAACGAATACATTTTATAAATGCAGAGATGAATTGGCTTCATAGTTTGGTTTATAAAAGGCGTTCTGGTATGCTAACCTGGTGAACTGAAAACAAAATTTGTTAGCAATGATGCTTATTGGTATGGTTTACAGTTACTGCGTGTAAGAGAGAGCATGGACTGTTTTGCTTTTTATAACACCGCTTGCTCCAGCAGTTTTCGTGGTTCTATTTCTGACTGCCACTCACCGTGCTGCAGTGCTCAAAGTGATCGTTACACCGCTAAGCACGAGCAGATAAAGTAAGAACAATAGCATGAAATCAAACTAAATGATGTGTTGATCATAGAGGTTATTGCTATTTTAATATTGATGACAGACTAGCAGACTAGCAAATCTCAGCAGGGGAAGTCTGAGATTCTCAGTATGATCTGCATGTTGAATGCATCTAGTCAGGCAGTGCTGCTTTAACCGTATTACGTTTCGTCCTTTAACTGCATTAAAAATGATGAAAGGCCACCTGTTGCCCTGAGGGCGTAGCACATTCTTCTTCCCATCAAACAAGATTCATAACATACCAGAGAGTATATATTTAACATACTCCTAGTATACTGATATACGCGGGAGCTGTTCAGTTTCCTTAGCAAAGTACTAATAAATACAGAGGAGTCAAGTGACCAAAATCCCAGCCTAGTGTTTGGCTAAGCCCTCTAATTTAAAGCTGCCTATAAGGATTTAACCTTATAGCGCCCTGAAAAAGTACCCTTTCTGATTAGATCTGAATTTTTTAATTTAATTTAATGAAATAATACATTTTTGCCACACATTTGTCATACTTAAAACAATCAAAGATAACCTGAGTAAATACAAAATGCAGTTTTCAAGTTATTATTTCATTTGTAAAGGGGGGAAAAAGCTGTCCAAACCTGCCTGGTCCTATGTGCAAAAATAATTGGTCCTTAAACCTTGGCAGCAGCAGCAACTGGAATCAAGCATTTGCTGTTACAGGCAATGAGTCCTTAACATCACTGTGGAAGAACTTTGTCTCACTGTTCTATCTGAATTGTGCTAATTTATACACATTGGAGGGTTTTCGAGCATGAATAGCCTATTTTAAGGGTCTTACTCCTGGAAAGGTTCACCACTGTTTCAAGTTTTCTCCTTTTGTGAATGATGGCCCTCGTTGTGTTCCCTTGGAGTCCTAAAGCCTTACAAATGGCTATGTAACCCTTTCCTGACTGATGCATGTCAGTTACTTTTGTTTTTTATCTTTTCTTTAATTTCTTTAGCTCATGTTGCTTTTTAAGATCTTTTTAGCACGTTTCACTTTATCACACAGGTTCTGTTTAAGTCATTTATTGGTTCAACAGGTCTGGCAGTAATCAGGACTGGGTGTGGCAAGTAACATTTTATGCAGTTGTCCAAAAATCTACTTTCGGATACTTTTTCACATAGGGTCAGGTACTGTAGGTTTGGACATCTTTTTTTTTTTTTTTTTTTTTTCCCCTTGATAAATGAAATCATAATTTAAAAACTGCATTATTGTATTTACTTTGGTTGTCTTTGTGTAATACTATTAACATTTGTTTGATGATCTGTGTGGCAAATACTTTTTCACCGCACTGTACATAGTTTTAAATGCTTTACATATCTGGCAATGTTTACGTGTAAAGCTCTCCTTTCCTCCTTCTCTGTTGTTATAAGCTTTAGTGACTGTCGTTCAACATGTCTGACTTTGCATTGTGCATTTTTTACTAAAGTAGATTTGAAATGAACTATGGACAAATAAATACTTGTAACAGAGTTCTTGTCCGGTAATGCATACATAAAAATAGATATACAGTACATCTATTTAATAATCACTTACCATCTACTACCAAGCTACATAATGAACATATTTACATCCTGATTGGATATGGCTATTCTGATATGATTGTAGTTAACACTGTAAATGACAATCACTATGATAATGTTTGACAATATTGGATACTGCATTAAACCTACTTGTTAACAGTCTTTAATCACATTAATAGTTAATTAATGTAATATTAAAGCCTATTATAAATGAAATCTGTGTCACATAGTGCCTTGCAAGAGGCCTGAGTATCCACTCCCTCCCCTTTTAACCTTTCCATCTCTACTGAAATATATTTTACAGTAATGTTAGAACTCTTGGTTGAATAATTCCGTCGTAACCTGGTGGTGGTGTTTGGTGCCTAGAGGGTTTGTTTTTTCCTCTTCTTTTTTTTTCCCCTGGTGTCACCAGACCCAACTTGTAAACACCGGACAAATAATCCTCTTAACCAGAGGGTAGCTATCAGGTTATTGGAAATGAATCTCAGCTCAAATATCTTATCTTAGTTTTATTTCTAATTCTTGCAGGCATAAATGATTAGAAAAGTACTGCCGACCTACAGAGGATCGTATGCAATAAGTCTATATTAAACTCAAACACAAGCCCTGTCTCATCATTGTGTAGAAAAAGTATCCTGGTAATAACAAACTGAAAAGGATGATCCTAATTACCTCTAAAGATTTAGGAAAATGATCTATCTAAGCGTAAAACACATTGTGGGTGCACATCAGCGTGCTGTGCCAGTGGCTTGTGACAGGTTATTACAAGAACTTGAGTTGTGTGACTCTGTCACTGTGGGTGATAAGTTGGCAAGCCTGCTACTTATTCCACTACAGCACAGGCTTTTTCCCCTCTAGAACCATACTTATCAGTCACAACTAGCTACTTATAGCCTCTCAGGTTTGGAATATGGAAGTCAGCCAGCATAGCATAGCGTGATGTCCCATTTCAGTGACAGTCATGTGCACAATAAGGATAAAGAATCTGTAAATACATCACAAGTGATTGCTGGAAATCTTGAATAAGGCTGCTTATTTTAACTCATCGTGCAATATAATTTCTTTAGAAAAAAATATTGACTAGTAGTCAAATAAACAATACAATCTAATACTTGATCAGTAATTTGTTAAACTTAGTTGTCTTTGACCTCAGTATAATTTTTGTTGGTTCTTGTTTATGCTTTTGATAAACTCTTACTAGAACATCATTATCGAGTACAGAAACGGATCTTAAAATGAAGTCTCTGTAGTGTGTCTTCTAATTATATGCATTATTTAGACAAGTTCTACTTAAAACTGTTATAAAAGTTCCCCGTCACTAGGGGGCTCCCACATCAAGGTTACTTCTACCAGTCAGGTAAGACAGAAGGCTACCGAAAGTCCGTGACTGAGCAGTTTGGCTGGCGTCGCGCGTTTCCTCCGAACCACTTGACGCTAGCCGCCCACATCTTTTCAAACTGCTTGCTAATGCACCGTTGGGAGCGGCATACTCCTGAGGACAGAGCTATCCACTCCTTCTGCTTTCTTGAGCTCACAGACGCCCCTGATTGGCTGTAGAGCCGTGATTGATGTGCGAGCACTAATGGCGCTTTTCCACTGCATAGTATGGCACGACACGGTTCAGTTCAGCTCACTTTTGGGGGGTTTTCCACTGTGAACACCTGATAAACTGGACTAGATTTTAAACTGTTCTTAACCTCATCTACACTTCGCTGTTTGTGACATGGTATTCAGTGGTTGATGGGTAATGTGATATTGTTTCCCCCACTAACACGGCACAAATTACAGTGGAAGAAAGACTCGTGTAGGCATGGAGCTATAAACATAACTGAAACGGTATATGATGAAAGATATAGCGGTAATTTACGCTGGACCACATGCTGAGACCTGTCTAGGGGGGAATACTGTAACGCTACACTGCATTGTTAATGCTAAATGCCATATGGCCCTTGTGGCTGCTGTAGGTATGGACATAAAGCACAACTATGACTGAAAAGGAGAGGCATCTCACAGGAGTCAACCAGGAATAGCTGGGCTCGTCTGCTCATTACGTGAAGAGAAAAACATAAACGTAGGCAAATTTATTGGGTGTGCTTAATGAGAACAGCCCCTGACCTTTTCAGAGGTCAGACCTGAAGCCCTGACGCAAAACGACTTTTTTTTTTTTTTAAGCGCTAAGGTTAATTAAATGGATCCAAATAATCCGTTTATCCCGCTTTTAGAGACTATGTATATATACGTACATATGATATCACAAGGAGGTTTATTTTTATAGTAGCAGTGATTTGGGAAGCATGGCAAATCATTGACCTAACCAATGCTGAATTGAATTTTAGTTATTTAGCACTTTTAACAACGGTCATTGTCACAAAGCAGCTTCACAGAGTAAAAAAATTAAAAGCTATAGAAAGAATAGATTTTAATAGTATTTCTGATAGAGGTTTTAGTTCATCGCCCAATTTATTAAGCAGTCTATGAACTTTAAACACTTGTACATATACTATATGTAGTAAAAAATGTAGTCGCTTTCTACTCTTTGTCCTCTATGAGATGTCTGTATATGCTGGGAAAGCTCATGATCTTTCCTGGATAAGAAATGTATCCAACTTGCTAAGTAAGGTTTTTGTTTTTTCAGTAGTAAGCTAATAAATATGAAAAATCTTGATGACATTTCAGGTTAGGATTGACAGGTCTGCAGTGATTTAAAAGTCCAACACCACATTAAAAATGTTTCCTTGGAAAGATAAAAAATTTTTTATATTACAGTCAAAAACGTTAAGGTTTAAAATTCTGCACTATTTTTAGCTCTTTTACATGCGACAGATCTTCACCTAATTTATCTGTTTCTTAGGTATTTGGGTTAACTGCCCTGAACCGTCCCACCACCCCCACCAAAGATACAAAAAAAAAATTGTTGACTGATGGTACTTATCGCTAGAAATCTAGTAACCTAGTGTAAGGATCCATCCCATAATGGAAACTTCAAAGCACTCTTTGAAGATGATAAGCTCTAGACATTTTTTACTCGATATGGATTAATCTAAGAGCCAATCACACAGCAGAACAATACGACAACAGCCAATCAGCGTGCAGCTTGCGCGTGTCGTGCCACATTGAAAGCCTGAAAATGCTAGCAGGGCTAGCAGTGCTACCAAATACAGATATCGATCGTGTCGTCTTTCGTGGCCATTATTTTTATATATATATATATATATATATATATATATATGAGGTATTATAGACTTTGCAAATTCAGTTTGCATACATCCATTGTGTGTGTCCTCGCCAGTTTTTTCCTGAGGCTTTTTAATATTGTCCATTTCTATAGGAATTATATCATATCGACCAAAATTAAGAAATATATTGTGATATTAATTTTGGCCATATCGTCCAGCCTTAGGAATGCCTGTTAACACCTTTCCTTCTTAAAAAAAACAAACAAAAAAAATGTCTATGTATGTAGTTAGGTACGCCATGTTGTAGCATATAGTGCAAACAATAGTTATTTTAAATAAGGGGACTTTATTAAAAAGAATATAAAAAAAATTATTATAGTGAAATATTGATTTGAATTATTACATCATTAATTAATGAACTAATATTTAAATTCATGGAGAAAATCACCCAGTTTTAGTCAGAACAAATTGTAGACTGAACCAAACGCCCTGTACTAAATGGTACAGCTTGTTTTTCTGATTAAACGATTTGATATCTTGAAGCCAACTTCTGGTGGCAAAGTGGCGTAGTGGTCAGCACTGTGAACCTCGGGTCTACCTCGGGTCTGTGTGCATGGAGTTTGCATTTTCTCCCCATGGTTAAAGGGTTTCCTCCCACAGTCCAAAGTCGTGTAGATTAGGCTAGTTGACATTCCCGAATTACCCCTACTATGTGAATGAGTGTGTGAGTGTGTTGCCTGTGATGGATTGGCAGCCTATGCTCGGAAAAGTAGCCCACCTCCAATACACTGTATTTAATGTAGATTTGAATGAAACTGACCTATTGACCACTTTACAGACAAAAAACACGCACAACACACGTAAGATTTACCCAGAGATAATAAAAATATGGCCTGTGCTTTTCTTTGAAGCCACTGAAAAACGCTGTTATTCAAGACAAATATAATAAAAAATAAAATAAAATGCTCTGCCTAAGCAGCAGTGCTCTTAGACACACACGCACACACATTTCATTCACTGTAATTACTCGAAGGTTTCCCACATAAGGGCTTCTGTGTTAATTAATTCATTTTCATACCATCCTGTCTCTGTAGGGAGGGAACAATGCAGGACACACTGTTGTGGTGGACTCTGTGGAGTATGACTTTCACCTTTTACCTAGTGGCATTATCAACCCTAATGTCACAGCGTTTATTGGTGAGTACTTTTTTATTATCCTTTTACTACATCGTGGACCAAATCATGCAGCTCCAGGTTTTATCTGCCATTACGCCTATTTGGCTAATGGCTCTCTGAATAGTGTGTCAGCAACTCCTTCATGTGTTCAAGAAGAAGGAATGATATCATGCATAGCGAACCATTTTACTTTTTAAACAGCAATGTATTGCCTCATGATGATTCATGGAAAGAGTGTCCTGTTTTCAGATAGCATTTAGCCAGATGGTAATTAGTGCATGCAAGAATACTTTAACATATCCTCCTGAAGTACGGTTAAGCAATATTACACGGAGGGAGTGCTATTGTCCTGGTTATCAGCAGTTACAGGTATCAAAGCCATGATGATATCCAGCACAACCTCAAGTGTGATATTGCTTTTTTAACAGTTTCACAATTTATTATCGCTAGATTATGATTTGATACTTTATTTAACTAGCTATTTTTCTCCTCCAATACATATCCTTCTGTGACTGGCGGACCTACAGTAACTAACCACGACCGACGATGTCATTTACTGTGTAGCCAAATCTGGGATAAGGGAATAAAACATGGAGGTGGTGGACAGTCATGTAAATCTCATAAGTTTCTCTTTATATTTCCACGTATTCCCGATTAAAAATTCTGAGTTCCGGGATTAAATACCAAAAATGCTTGTGCACTATTTAGGGTATACTTGTTTCACGCACAAGTTAGCTCCCTTGACTTGCCTCAAGTGTACCAAAAAACTACACGATTTCAAGTCAGAACGACTTAGAAGCATTTAATAAGTTGCAAGATTAAGCGTTGTTTACTATGACGTAATATTTGTCAGATCTGTTTTCTTTCTAAATGTTGGCATGTAGCGTCTCTAGCATACACTACTCTGTAATTAACAATTATTAAGACCTGTGAAATAGTCGTACATACAGTACTGTATAGTTCACTATCATAATGGAAGACGTCTTTTTTGATTAGATTACTCGGTCGGAACTAACTGTTGTATAATTGGCATTTATAATTTACACTGGAACCTCGGATTACGAGCATAATTCGTTCCGGGAGCGGGCTCGTATTCCAAAACACTCGTAGACCTAATCGAATTTTTCCCGTAAGAAATAATGGAAACTCAAATTATTTGTTCCACAGCCCAAAAAAATTCATACATAAAAATAATTAACACAAAATATTAAGTAAAAATAAAACAAATTAACCTGCACTTTACCTTAAAAAAAAAAAAAAAGTAAAAATAAATAAGTGTTTCAGTTTGTGCGCGCAGGCATGTCTCTGTGCGTGCGCGCGCCTGTGTGTGTCTGTCTGTGTCGGGCCAGGGGTAGCTCAGTGGATAAGGCATTGGACTATGGTTCGGAAGATCCCAGGTTCAAACCCCACAACCACCAAGTTGCCACTGTTGGGCCCAACAGTGGCAACTTGGTGGTTGTGGGGTTTGAACCTGGGATCTTAAGGCCCTTTAACCCTCAACTGCTCAGATGTGTAATGAGATACAAATGTAAGTCGCTCTGGATAATGCCTAAATGTAAATGAATCTAAAGTAAGCTCCCCTTCTCGACTTACACAGTTACCCTTCCTTCACTCTTTCAACACGCGTGCGCGCGCACACAACGGACAAATAAACAAGAAATCTCTCTAATGACACTCGATTGAGCGACTCACTAACGGAATCACTGCTGTAAAGTAAAAATAAAACAAATTAAACTGAACTTTACCTTTGAAAAGAATCGCGTCAGAGCAGTGTTTCTGTGTAGAGCAGAGTGAGTGTGTTTTGTGAAGGCAAAAGTAGAGGTGTGTGAGTGTTTGTATGTGTATAGCATGGTGTCTAATGACATGCTCGCACACAGACACAAAGAGCAGGGTGAGCCTTGAGCAGAAAGAGAACATGGATGTGTAACCTCTCTAACGAGACTTGCCTTTGCTTTAACGCAATCTGAGTTTTCACTGTATATATAAATAAATATATAAATAATTGATATGGGTGTGTCCTCATCAGTAAGAGTAACGCATCATACATGTTTTACCTCAGGTAATGGCGTAGTCATTCACCTTCCCGGGCTCTTTGAGGAAGCTGCGAAAAATGCACGCAAGGGTAAAGGTATGTTTTCTTAAAAGTAAACAAAGTAAGTGTTCTTAAAACGCAAACACATTGTTAGTCATAGGCCTGTCTCTGCATGTGTCTTGAGACCATTAACCGAAATCCTTGTGATCCCAGGTCTGGAGGGTTGGGAGAAGCGACTGGTAATTTCTGACCGCGCCCATATCGGTACGTGCAGCTCCTGTCTCTCAGGAACTCTCATTGCATTTTGCACTTAAAGTTTGCACCTGTGTTCATTCAACACCGAAAAAAAGCTTATAAACACTTGTGAGAATGTTTAAATTAGAGTAGATTTAATATATGTACAATATGATTTTACTTAAAATGTGAATTCTGTCCTGTCCATTTTAAACGTTTTGCATCCGCTCATATAATTTTACATTCCCAAGGCAGGTTAATGGTAATTAATCACACAGTGGAATAAACAGGTTTGCTCAAATTTCCAACGCATATAATGTAGTAGGAGTATTCTACAACTACACACTCTCTGTCCACAGTGTTTGATTTCCATCAAGCTGTGGATGGAGTTCAGGAACAGGAGAGGCAGAAGCAAGCTGGGAAAAAGTAAGCACTGTTTCTGCCGCACATCCAAAAACGAAAAGCAATCTTTCGTTTCTTATCTCCCAGTTTACTGCAAGCACACTGTGCTGGGTGAATTAGCTCCAAGATAAACCGTGCTTTTTTTTGTCTGGTAATTAAATAGTTGTTCCAAAGCACTTGATGATGGTCTGAAGCCTGTCTCATCCTACCTTTCCAGCTTAGGAACGACGAAGAAGGGAATCGGCCCTGTGTACTCGGCGAAGGCTGCCAGGAGTGGCCTCAGAATATGTGACCTTTTGTCTGACTTTGAGCAATTCTCAGAGAAGTAAGAACACTCCCTATTTGCCGCTATTCAGAGATCATATTTATCATCCTCATATAATGCTGTTAATCCATCGTACAAACTGGTTTATGACAGTTGAGTGTTTTTAGCAATTATATAATACACTCCATTGTTGTCTGGTATTGTTCCATTCTTGAAATGACAAGCAAAAGCTACCGTTACATTTTTAAGACTTCTAAGAAGCATCTTGGATTTCATTTCTTTTATTCTGTAGTCATCGCTACCGTTCCTGATCCATAGCTTATTTTTACATGGATAAATGCACAAATTCTGTGTGAGCTACATTACTACTGTACATCACATCCCACTGTACAATTTAAATGTGTAATTTGTTTAGTCATCTGGGCTAACCAAAATACCAAAAAAATTTTTTAAAGACAATTATGAAGAAATGGAAAGTTTCAAGTTGGTGTATTATTTCATATTTAATGCCTTGCTCGTTGTCATTTATAGGTATAAAAACTTGGCCTCACAGTACAAGTCCATGTACCCATCACTGGAAATAGATATTGATGGCGAGCTGGAGAAACTCAAGGTGAGCTGCCAATTCTCAGATCCTAATTACTAGTTACAGCTGCTGTCTGACCACTATTAGCCTCTGGCCATAGCCTTAGCCATGTGATAAACTGTAGGTTTGGTCTGCTTAGAGGATTTCTTTAGCATGAAACGCTAAAAAGTCAAAAATAGCGCTGCAGATATCGTCCGCTCTTGATTAGTTGGCACGGTTACTGTTATTAAAATCAGTGCTTAAGGTATTTGACCAGGAAGCCTGTTTCATCTACCATTTTCACATTTCTTAATTTTTGTCTGTCAGGCATATGTGGAACGAATAAAACCCATGGTAAGAGACGGAGTGTTCTTCATGTACGAGGCTCTGCACGGTGCGCCTAAAAAGATCCTGGTGGAAGGTGCCAACGCTGCCTTACTGGACATTGACTTTGGTAAGTCGCCTAGGCTGAAACGACAATTTCAGAAAATTTGGAAAGGACAAGTAGAGCTTTTCCTTTTTACCATTCCAGACTACGTCACTGAAACGCCATGTTTCATACCAACCAGCCAGAAATAAGTTTCCTTTCGAAAATTAGCTGCAAAATTACCTGGTGAGGTTTTTAAAGATCAAGGGCTATAGCTAATGTTTCCTGGAGTCCTGGAACACACATGCCACTCCCCATGTTCAATTTGAACACTGCTCACTTTTCACAGTTCGTTTAATGGTTTGTTGAAATGCTTGTTTAACCATTGTCAATGGAATCCAGTTTACCAGGTTGGTTTCAGGCTTTTAACATTGCTTTGTTATTCCAGAAGGTTACATGAATGAAAAACCTTCTATTCAAAGGTAAAATTTGATGCTGATTTTAGTTTTGTCCTTGGCGTGCTATTAATGTGTAAAGTATCGGTGACCTGTTTCAATGTTTGATTTAATTTTATTTGTATAGCGCTTGTAACAATGAACATTATCACTAAGCATCTTTATAAGAAACAGTGCTAAAAGTCCTAGATGTAGGTCAAAATCAGCTCTAGTGAGCAAGCCTGAGGTGACTGTGGCCGGGGGGGAACCTCCTTTAGATGGTTTGAGGAAGAACCAGACACAAAGGAGAGAACCCAGTCCTTATTTGGGTGAGATTAGGGAGTGTGATTTATAAATTATTCTAAATGAACAATATGAACAACGCCCTTTCTGCAGTTCTGTATACTGTAGTGTGATGTAGATACAGCATATGTAGAATGTTAGTGTATATATTAAGGAATGTTGGTGTGTATTAAAATCAAATAGTAACACGAAATTGACTCGGTATTCCCCACAGTATTTTTGTAGTGATATAATTCTGTCTTTTTTAGGAACGTACCCTTTTGTAACCTCGTCCAACTGTACTGTGGGTGGGGTGTGTACGGGTCTGGGCATGCCACCTCAGAATGTAGGTGAGGTCTATGGAGTTGTCAAGGCCTACACGACCCGAGTGGGCATCGGTGCCTTCCCATCCGAACAGAATAATGTGAGTGTGATCTTTTTTTCTCAAAACTTGAATTGGAAAGGTGTTCCACGTTTGGTTAAGTGTATGTTTGGTTAAGGTAATTCACTAAGTACTCCACACCTGTAACATAAGCAGTCAAACATCAACAGCAGACCTTTTTTTTTTTTTTTTTTAATTTCTCCAGAAGTTGACTGATGCATAGCAACTGGAAACAAAAGCATGCCGTATGTAAACGCATGCTCTTGTGTACTCTATGGCGGTTTGTTTGTTTGTTTGTTTGTTTGTTAAGCTTGAGCATTACTACTGTGTAATCCGAGGATTCAAGAGATGAATCTGTCTTGCATTGCAGAACAACATGTACACAGTTCTTCTTGCTTTAATTCCTTAATGTTCCACAGTAATTAACCCCAAGTGCTTACATTTTCTAGTCTGTTTGATGTATCAGCACCATCTAGTGGAGGTTGCAACTTTTGGGAATTATTTATTTTTTTTGCACCCTCTAAAATGCATCTTCTTAACTTGATTGATTAGTACAAATCCTGATTTTAATCTGTGTGAATAGATTTACTAAATGTGGTGTTTTGTATTATTATTATTATTATTATTATTATTATTACATGTCTTCTTTTTAAGGAAATTGGGGAGCTGCTTCAGACAAGAGGGAAGGAGGTGGGCGTGACCACAGGCCGTAAAAGGAGATGCGGTTGGTTAGATCTAGTGCTTGTGAAATATGCCCACATGATAAATGGCTTCACTGCGTGAGTTTTCATCTCATCATCTTAATATAAATTTTTAGTTACTGTATACGCTATAACAGTTTAAACAACATCTCTGGAATATTATTTCATTCAGTATGTTTTCTACACTGTGTAACTGTTCAAACGTGCATCCTCTTTAGCTTGGCTCTAACCAAATTAGATATCCTGGACGTCTTTCCCGAAATCAAAGTTAGTGTGGGTTATACGGTGGACAACGAAGTCATACCATATTTCCCAGGTGAGCAAGCAAACACAATTAATGTGACCACATAAAACCTAACTGAAAGGTGATGAAGCACAATTAAGGACTTCTAGAAGTATTGCCATCCCTCATAAAACTCAGCAGAATATGTAACATGATTACCACATGTAGTGAATATTACTTCAAGCTCAAACATACCAGTGCATGGACTTCATGCCTTTAAGAGAATGAGAATACAGAGTCTTACTTTTTAAAAGTGAAATCTGGACTCACTATCTCCCAACAATAGGATGAATGCTTTTCTCTTGTAGCACTCAGGAATCCAGGAAATGTTACAATAAATTCCTGGTCATTTTTTACGAATAGTTATAATAATTATGGTGGTCACTTTATTTTTGTAAACATTTCCATTCTAAAACAGTGGATTATTATTATTTTTTTTTTTCACAATGTGATGTGTCAAGTAAATAATGTATTTAATGTCACATCCTGTAATGGTTTGCTTGTGGTTTTGGTTTATAGTCAAAATGTCATAACCAAACCTAAAGATGCCTAAAGACACTTACTTTTGGCAGCAAATCAGGAGGTGTTACATAAGGTTGAGGTCCAGTATGAGACTTTGCCTGGTTGGAACAGCAACACCTCTGGTGCTAGGACCTTTGAGGAGCTTCCGGAAAATGCGCAGAAATACGTTCGCTTCATTGAGGAGTACCTTAAGGTGCCCGGTAAGAGGTTTAGTTATTAATGGTTATTTGTCCCTAATTGCATAGTGTCAAAGTTGTAGCACTAGGCATAACGAACACGCTTACTGACTGTTTTCTTGTCTGGGCCAGTGAAATGGATCGGTGTCGGCAAGTCACGAGAGTCAATGATCCAGCTTTTTTAAGGTACAGTTTGGCTGTGTGCTGCTATCCAAGCCCGCTGACTCCACAAAGTGCTCTGGGCCTGTCAGTGGACTTGGGGTGTCGGTGAAAGCACCCAGCCTCTCACCTCTCCATTCACTGCAGTTTCTCATAAACAAATAACAACATGGACTCAAGAACCTTCATTATTTTCATACGTTTCTTTGGAGGTCACTGTAGGACACCACAGTGGAAAGTCTTTCGGGCTTTAGGGAACAAACTCTCTAATCTCTCTCATTTTCAAGTAGGATTTCTGAAACGGACCTTAATCTGTCCTTCTGGGTCCCCTCTGTCTTTTGTTCTTCATGTTTAGTTAGCTTTTAATGAGCATTCACATTTTTCAAATGAGCCTATATGCAGTGTGATTGGTTAATAGAGATAATATAGATTCAGATGCTAACTGTAGGCTCTGATTTATACTAGCATACTTAATTTATTCGTGGATTAAATGTCTCAAAGAGACTAACTGTTTTTAAAGGAGATTTGAACATTTTCTCAATCAAATGCTGAGTAATTTAATCATTTTATTGTGCCACTGGACGGTTAGCAGTATTTCAGTCTGGCCTCACTTTTAAATCCTCTGTTTTCTTGGTGAAACAAATTTATCATTATTCACATATGGTTGACGGAGTATATGTCCTATTTGTCTTTGCACTGATGTGTACCTACTGCTCATGTATTTAATTTGAAGCTACTCACTCCATCTCGATCTGTCTACCTTTCTGTCTATCTACCTGACCTGTCTGTCTATCTATCTGTCTATCTACCTGACCTGTCTGTCTATCTATCTGTCTATCTACCTGACCTGTCTGTCTATCTATCTACTTACCTGTCTGTCTGTCTATCTACAGTATGGTGTTATACCAACATAAACCCGTTTGTGCAAAGTGTAAGCATGGAAACGTAAACCTACTCCCTCATTTCTAACTTTTAAACTTGTAGTGTTGCACATTTTTACCACAACAGACAGGTTTGTTGGTACTTGTCAGGCCGACTTCACTCATGACTTGAATGTACTTTTAATACTGAGACACACTTAGTTCAACTCTCAGGACTTTATGGTGGTCATAACTGTATATTTTAATTCTGATCTGTTGTTTGTTGAATGGTTTGTCTCTTGTCTCTTTTTTTTTGGGTGTGTGAGTAAATATTTAACAGATTGTGCCATTATTCTTCAATCTACAAACCACCACCCCCCCCCCCAAATGTAGCGATACTGTAAAGCATAAATAAGCCCATGTTTTTTTTACATGCTTATTTAGCCCCAGCAGTTTGAGCACTAGGAGTAAAAAAACTTTTGAAAAAAAGACTTAGTTGCAACTGAGTACATGTTCCAACACCGTGTGGTGGTCTTCGGGTTTGCCAGAAAAAGAATTTTGGTTTTACAGTTTTGTTTTTGTACACCATTTACACAAAATAGTTTTTACATATATAATTTACACAATTCTTATGTAGCTTGTTTTTGCAATACAGTAACTGTATTCCTAAGGTGTGACATAAAACATCACACCTGCACAAAGGATTTAAACTTGCAGCATATACAGTGCATTTAAAAAAAAAAAAAAAGGATATTGTGTTAAAAAAATAAATTGATAGTTTTACCTTTTTTTATTATCTATATGTCTATATATCTTACATTGCCTTTTTATTTATTTTTATTACAGTTTACGAAATAGAATATTTTCTATGATCGCTCAAAAAGGATTTACAATACAAAAATAATGTTCATTCATGCATCTCTCAATAGTTGGTTAAGGTTCTTTAGCATAAATTATGGCTTCTGTGCTGCATGGGCCTATGGCTGTACTAAGGCATTATAAGTCCCGGAGGCTTTAATAGCAGCCTTCAGCTCATCTGTATCGTTGACTCGAGTGTTTCTCATCTTCCCTTTGACAGTATTTCATAGATTGTGTATGGGGTTCAGGTCAGATGAATAGGCTGGCCAAACAAACACAGTAATATCATAGTAAAGCAAATAAGCTAATGGTAGTTCGGGCACTGTGGGCAGGTGCGAAGGCAGGTTGGGAAAGGAAGTTTGCATCTCCGTGAAACAATGAAGGCAAGAAGTGCTCTAAAATCTTTTGGTAGACTTGATAAAACACAGTGGACCAACACAAACAGATGACGATGCACCCAAAACCTGACATCAACTTCACACTGGACTACTTGGGTTCTGTGCTTTTATGAATTTTATGAAATTTACTTTGTCTGAACAGTGCCAGGCCATGCAGAAGGCCTGGGATCAGTTTTCAGCCAATGCCCAAACCCCAGCCAATGAGTGCAGTGGCGGTCCCAAGTCTGGATGAAACTGGAGGGTTGCGTCAGGGAGAGAATCCGGCATAAAACCTGTGGCCAGTTGCTTGCGAATCGGATGGTCTGCTGTGGCACTTTGAACCACAGAGCAATGGTCCAGTTGGTTCTCCAAGGTTGGATGCTTCTGACATTGTCTGTGGTTCATGAGTGGTTGGATACTGACCTTTTGATTTTCATGAGCTGCAATAAATCTTAAATTTATTTCACATTACATGTATCTAGGATATACGAGTTTCACTTTTTAAAAATGAAATGACCAAAAAAAATTTCTCTATTTTTGAAATGCACTGTATATTAACTGCTATTGGGATGTGTGTACAAACTTTTAAATACATTTGCGGTGTGTTCTCAATGCAAGCTCTTAGGAAGGGTTACTAAATTTTAGCTAATTTTGTCTCATGTTTTGTTGTTTTTGTTTAGTCCTTGATACCATACCGTACTGTGTATTGGCCTGCATTTTGGACATAATCATGGAATTCATTGTTTCATCGTTTGTGCTGCTCATTCCTGTAAGATTATAGGTGCTCACTATTGATTATCCCTTTAAATGAACTTTTATTCACTGTCAATTATTCTATAGATGCACATTTTCCCACATTTTGACTCTCAAATAATAGCTCCTATTGTAGCTTTCTCTTTCTCTCTTCTGTCTATTCATTTGCTCGGCTATCAGAGCGTAGCCTTCACACTGCCTTCATTGGTGAAGAAAGTGTGCCTTGAAAGTTCTTTTAAATCAGAACCAATTATAAAAATAAATATATATATATATAAATGTGAATGGTTAGAAATTGAAATCTAGAAGTTCAGATACATTGACCAATAAAATATTTTAATATGTACTCCTGCATATATCCTTTTAAAAACAATTTTTTATGGCCAAGGGCATTAATATTCAACAAATTATTTAACGACTTAAAAAAAGAATTGGAAACAGAAAACCCCTATCCTTGACCGGTAACGAGAATTCCATTTTTGTATTGTCTCTAAATACCTATTGTTTATTCTGATCATTCATCTAATATGAGTTAGACAGGACTATCAATACACTAACCACTTTGCTAAGCTTTAAAATGCTTACACTCTTTTTGTTCCAATGATTACATGTTTGCACAACCATATACTAACCTCTGTTTTTGGATGATGTCTTTTGAATTTTCTTGTGTATTGCTACTGGCTGTTTTGTCGATCCTTTAATATTTATACTGAATGCAGAGCCATATGTTAGTATGTTGGTGTTATTGTCTGTGAATGCTGGTGCTGTAGCTGTAGAAGATGCCGATTACCAGCAGGGTTTGGATGTGTTTCTGGTGTGGTTTGTGCAATATAGATCCCAGATTTGTAGTTAAGTCAATATTAAACATATCAAAAACAGTCAATAAATATGTAAGAAAGTACGAGTATTTGAGCATCAACAATACAAAATAAAACTGAGATACTATATACACCATAACACAAAATGTTTGTGAACATCTGATCATCATATTTGTATGTGGACATTTTTATTTTTTTTTTTAAATATTCCCACACAGGAAGCATACATTTGTCCAGAATGTCGTCTTATGCTGAATGCTTTGTAACGTTACATTTTTCCTTCACTGGAATTAAGAGTCGCTGCTCACAAATCAAGGTCCGTGAAGAGATGGTTGCCAGATTTGAAGTGGAAGAACTATAGTTACTTGCTCAGAACCCTGACCTCGACTCATCACAGAGTGGAACAGCTGGAACACTGAGACTGAACCCGGCCTCCTCACCCTACATCAGTGCTCAACATTAATAATGCCTTTGTGGCTGAATGTGGAAAGCATGCCAAAATCCAGTGGAAAGCCTTCGCAGAAGAAAAGAGTTTAAAACATTGAAGGAATGGGATGTTCAAAAAGCACATATGAGTGGGCTGGTCAGATGTCCACAAACCTTTAGCCATAGAATGTATTTGAATGTTAAGTGATATAAAAATATAGTACGTAATATACGAATAATCTTCGAGCAGTGCTCTTATTGGGTTATAACTTAACCCAAAGTTAGCTAATGTTTGTCAAGGATCATTGATAAATATGAAATTATTCAGTAATTATTATTTGATAATGCTAGCAAAGCACAGTTGTGTTTCTTGTACCGACAGCTCGAGTTTGAATCAGTTTGACTGCACGAGTCCGCTTGTTAACATTATGAAAAGTGTTGCATTTTTTCTAAATATTTTGGGTTTAGGAGCCAAAGGCTTCTAAAGATTTCTGTTCATCTTGAGCTCTGATATATAGGTTCTATATAGGTTCAGCAGAAAATTATTAATGATTGTGGTTACATGTTGAATTGAGACTCACATGATCACTGCAGAAGGAATTGAGATTCACCTGGGGGGCATTTGTGCAAGTGTACATGCAGGTGCTGACACCTTAAGCAAGGTTATGTTCTCAGTGTGACCACATGATGTACTATATGATATTCATACCATTTATATACAGCCATCAAATCCCCAGAACATAGTCAGTTCCTTTTCTGAATTTTAAGATTTATTTATTTATTTTTTTTTTCTCTTCATAGTTATAGAGACACAACTATAGGGGCAGTGTAGACTTTCTGGTTCAACATGTCTGTAATGCAAATACAGAGTTAATTGTCCTGTCCACGTGGACTGTAGGTGCAGGTACAGTGTCCACCACCCAGTTGACCAACCTCTTCCTTGCATGGCAGATGATCAGTTTAGCTGATTGGATCACACAATCCAATCCTGTAGATCCTAACTGAACTTACCAGACTTATTTACCGGGGGCATCTGGAACAGCTGGCCCACAGTCTTGAACCTACTATGAACTCCTGAGAGGCCATGTGCTAGTAACATGGACAATACTACCAAATATGTGTCAATTTGAAACAATATATTTGATGATTGAATTGCTGCAGTCTGGTCCGAACACTACTGTAGATTCCACATGCTCTTTTAAGCATACAATGCTGGTGTACTAAGGTCAGCATTCAGGGTGCTTTCTTAGGCAAAGATTTTCCTAAGGTTGCCAAATCTTTCTGTATACTTCAGTCAATATGGTTTTTGAGCATTTCTCGTTCTCTTATGACGTTCTCACACTACAGGCAATTTGGGAACAACAATTAGCCTAATTTTGCATGAGATGGGAATTGAACCCGGGCCCTAATGTGACAGTCCTAAACACTAAGCCATCGGGACGCTTACATTGGATTAATCTGGTCAGTTGAATGCTGTGCACGGTTAAATAATTGCTAACTAATCTAGTTAAAAAAATAATTTTGTTTGTGATTTAGAACAAAATCAGTAGAGGTTTCTTGAGCACCAAGAAAAAAGAAAATATGATACTTGGCCTCTCTGTTATTAAGATAAACTGGGCCTTAATGTGAAGTTCTGGAAAAGAGTGCGAATTGCTACATTCAGGATGAAAAATGTAATAAAAAATTATTTTTATATGCACTACAATGCATGCAATGTAGTCATAGAAATGGAGTCATTCGATCATTATTGAAAGTGCATTAGTGGACCTAAGAGAATGAGCAGAGGAGCGTATCTGCATTAAGTCAGTAAGGTTCTAAAGGGCTAAATTATGTAAATCAAATTTGCAGCCTCACAGGAAGCCAGGACAGGAGATGTACTGTATATTCATATCATAAAAGTGGAAGTATTTTCTCTAGTGGTCTCAGAGTTTGAGGCCAAATGATGTTTGCCTTTTAGGTTTTTGTAAATTTCTTGTTGTCACCAGCAGGGGGAGCTATTTACTTGAAAATAAACATTAATTGCACCAGGTTCCTGCAGTCTGTAAAGCTATTAATCTCTGTTTGACAAACTTCAGTGGCATTACTGTAACTGCTTTATGGCTATTTCAATTCCTCCTTACATTTTCTTGAAAAATAGGAAATTTTCACTGCATAATATGATTCAGTAGACTAATTCCTAAGTATACTGTCTGTCTGTCCTGTTGTACTAGTGGAGAGTTAAAATGAACAGTTAGTGATTATTTATTTATTATTCAAGAACTGAGACAACAAGAAGAAAGAAAACACCTGAGTGCAAAATTTTGTTTACTAGTGTATTAAAATTATTTGCGGGTAAACCAAATCTGCAGGAAAGTGCATTAGAAGATTGAAAACTATATTTTCAGACCATCTCTCTGCTGTGTCCAAAATGTGAGTATAAAGTCAATAATCCGCTTTAATAAATCACCCAATATATCTAATGTCTGATAAACAAAGATTCAAAAAGCATAATGGTTTTCTTAACTGGGATATAGTGAATGTAAAGAGATTTTCAAGGCAGTTAAATCCAGCAATAAACTGTTGAGTGACTTGGCTAAGAAGACGGATATAAATGTACGCATACTGTATGTGAGATGAGGTAGGAGGTGAGGAATATGGTGAGAATGATGAAAAGGCGGCTTTTCTTCCTGATACCGTAGACAGTGTAGACTGAAGGTGTCGATTGCTCATTCAGTCATTAAATATTCATAACACTTGAAGATAAGATTTGTACCAAAAATGTTGATGGAATTCTACTTAATTATTAAGGGAATATGGAACTGTGGATATTTAACAAGTGGTGATGATTTATATCATGCCATGATGGTGGAAGTTTTTTTTTTTAATTATTATTATTTAAATGTAAATATATGTAACTGTACAGATTTTTCTTTGTATATGATTAACTGCCATTGAGTTAAAGTGTTGAAGGATTAAGTTTGCATATATATATATATATATATATATATATATATATATATATAATATATATATATATATATATATATATATATATATATAATTTTTTTTCTTTTTACTTTTTGACATAATAGATTGCGAGTTTGCATGCATAATTTTTTATTTTTTTTTTGTATTTCCTGAGAATTGTGCAACTAGAGGAGATGGGAAAATCAGTATTCATATACTGCAAATACTGCAGATGCATCCATAAATGTAAATGGCTGGATTACATTATTATACATGTTTTTTTTTAAGTAAAAAGTAAGGCAAATGAATAACTGTGGGTAAAGTATTAGAAAAGCATACTACAATAGATCCAAAGTTTTCTAAAATTATATTTATTTTATGGAATAATGTTGATTGTGTAATTTGTTAATTTTGCTTAACCTCATGGAAATACTTTTTTTCTTTTTTTTTTACTTTTGTGATTTATTTTTCCAAAATTGTGATTTTTATACTGCAAATCTAGGTCAGTGAAATGGCTATATATGGTTCCTTGTCCATCTTGAATAATACTTATTCCAAAGAGTGTATATATGTTTTAAAGAGATATAGTTAAAGGGACATTTATTTGTGCACAAATACTTATTTTCTACTTTTTTTATTATTTATTTGTTTGTTCGTTTATATATTTATTTTGTGAGGCACTGACAGTTACCAAATGAGGTTCTTCACCCGATTAATTAATTTAAGATCCATGATTTTAATTCACTTAATCCACACACCTCTTAGTTGCCTTATTTGATGGGCGTATATAATGTGAATAGGCCTAATACCTGTTCAGCTAAATTAAAACGTTTTCATTTTCATAATAAGTTTAAATAAATTGGCATTACATAAAGGAAATGAAGATCACATGTTAAAAGCTATGTCGTGCCATACTGTAAGTAAACTCATTAACTATACGTTTTTCTTTTTCAGTGTTTATATATTTTATAACACAGTTTTGCACTTATTCTCAATATTCGCAATATTCTCAGGTCCTTGGTTCTACTGTATCTGGAAGGAGTCCTGCATGTTCTCTCATCGTGGGTTTCACCACGCTAAAACATGCTAATAAGTATATTAACTACTCTAATTGATTTTAGATGTGAATGAGTGTGTGTGTGTGTGTGTACATGGTTCCCTGCAGCTTTTCCAGGGTGTGTTCCCATCTCGCATTCAGTGTTCCACTGCGAACAACGTGATTACTAGAGATTAATTCATTTCAGTATTCAATGTATAGGCTTTTCTGCATTTAATTTTTTTTATAAGAAATCATAACCCCCCCCCCCCACACACACACACACACATTCACAAAGGGTGCCTGTCTGGTGTGGCAATCTGGTCAAAGCCTGAGGAATGGGTCAGGACAGAGCCAGCTCTGTGTGTGTGTGTGTGTGTGTGTGTGTGTGTGTGTGTGTGTGTGTGTGTGTGTGTGTGCGCACGCAAGAAAGCCTCATTAGAGCAGATGTGCTGCTGCTGTGATGGCTGCTGCTTCCTTCCTCTGGCCTGAGAAGACAGGCAGCTGCTGAGCAAAGGGCCAGCGTCTGATCCCTGACCCCAACCTCTACCTCTGAAAAAGCCCAAGCCCGGCCAGATGGGGGTCAGCGGAGCAATGGGGGTTGGGCCGGAGCGAGGCGAAGAGCTGTTTATGAGTTTGGTGTGCTGGCTGTTGCTTTTTGGGGTGATAACTGGTGGAGTTGTGTATGTGTGGGAGAGGAGGGGGGTTGAGGTTAGGCCTGAAGTGGAGGGGGTTATGGCAGCAACACATGGCTCAGAAAAACATTAGGCACAAGTGGTTTGTTGAGTGGTTTGGGTGTGTGTTGGGGGGTGTTGGGGCAGTTGGCATACTCATTCTAACACTTTTGTGTTTGCTCTTGAAAGTCACCATAGCCATGCAATATATGTTGTTAATTATCACAAAATAACACTCAATGAAGCTTATTTGTAGACACAAAAACAAATACTTGCATCAGATCATTTGTCTCAGTCTAGAGAATTTGGGATGCATGTCTTTAATATTTTTACGACATATTTCCTGATAATAGTTCCCAGATTCACGCAAAGTGCTCCATAAAGCATAATCCGGCAAAGCAATAATGACTGTACATAAAGATTTACAATATGGCCATCATGGGTGGAACTCCAGGCACTGAAGTGCACACACACACACAAACATGCACAGTGTGATTCATCCCACTGTGGCGTCCAGTGAGTCAGCCATCTACCTCATGGCCCAGCAGCAGTGGGAGCTCTGCCTGGACATTTGCTCCTCCATGTCTCCAGAATGGACAGGTGTTGGCGTCAGCAGTGTCCAGACTCATTTCAGCAGCTGCTGCGTGCTTTCTAACGCACACACTTAGCAGCACAACTCCCCCGGCTGACAGATGTAGTCACACCACTCAGCTAGCTTTATGGAGCCCTGGTTGTTTTGACTTTAAATATTTGCCCAGGAGGAACTCGCCGTGTTTGGCCATGGCTGGACGAGCTGCATGGTTGGGCGTAGCTGCAGGAAAATCCACAAACCCGGAGTGGCCAAACTTCAGACATATGAACTGGAATGCAGAGCTGGAGCTTCGCAGGTGTGACGTTGTGAAGTTGTACCGAACTGCTAATGAATGTCCACCGAGCGTATTCAGCTATAATAAAGACTTGATCCTTGCTTGTTAAGATGATTATAGACTTCATATAAATGTCATTATGTGAACAAGCTGAATTTAACAATGGATCCTGAATCAGTTGACATTGTGAATCGTGTCTGCATTATGTGTACCAGCTGTGTATTTACATTTAGGCATTCATCAGACACCCTTATCCAGAGCAACTTACATTTTTATATCTCATTAAACATCCGAGCAGTTTTAGAGTTAATGGCTCGCTCAAGCGCCCAACAGGGACAACTTGGTGGTTGTGGGATTTGAACCTGGGACTTATCCACTGAACTAATCCTGATCCTGTAATAATTTGATTTCCTAGTTGACTCCACATCCATACAGTTGACTCCACATCCATACAGCTTGATTGCTGATCCTTTGTAGCCCCTACCCTCATCACACTGACCCATAGTTCCAAAAAATATTGAGGTATTTTATAAGGACAGAGTAATCACCTCTTAGGAACATCATTGATGTACTACAAACCATGACATGGATGGCAAAGATTGCATTGATTCTTGTTGCTGCATCAATGGAGTTCTCAGAAAAGGCTGGTGCTATGACCATGGTATGTCCATGCCATTCAGTAAGCCGGTATTAAATTCATATTACATTATTTCGGTGCTTACCGAGTTTATGGCTCGCATGCAGCAGGTCAGAGCATTTATGTCATGTTTATAGAATTTAGTATGTACCATAATTTTGTGATGAAAACCACCGTGCGTGTCGCTGTATTTATAACGACCCATTGGATGCACTGACAACATAAGCGAGTCATAAGTACCTAGTAAGGGGTTTTTATTGGATCCGGTGAGCACATGATCATGTGCTTGATAGGAGATGAGTGACACATTGAGAACCTGACAGGGAAGTAGAAAGTAACTAAGTGGTAGTAGTAGTAGTAGTATTTCTTCCATACTAGGAAGTAGTATGTCATTTGATAAATGTGCATTTTCCCATTTTGCCCCATTCCCATTGCTTTCCTCAATATTTTAAGGACGACTTCACAGTCTTCGTCTCCGGATGTCAGCAGCCATACCAAGCAAAAGTAATTTCTGAAAATGACATGTGCCTTACCGGTGTACCACATACCTGTGCCAAGTACGCCAGATATTCACAACATATCTACCGTCTCAGATCTACTGTGGCATGTGCTATCCAGTTTCTTCCTCTCATCATTTAGAAGTAATGCTGATGAGAACCCGCATGCATTTTCAACGCTATTCTTCATCTGTTTGATAGAACTGATTGAAGTGGAGGAGAAATAAATTCCAAAGGTACCGATGGAAAGGAAACTAATCCAGCTGGATTTGGACAGAGTACCATGAAAAGCACCTTGTTCCGCCATCTGGGCGCACATGCTCCCATCCCATTAAGGTGCCACATTAAGGTGCAGCTAATTGCGAGAGGCAGCCGATAGGAGTGCAACCTGCAATACTTTCTTACTGTCCAAAAAGAGGGAGAGGAGACTGAAGAGCGAGAGAGAGAGAGAAGGGGGGGGGGGGGTAGGAAAACGAGAGAAACTTTCCTTGCACAGCAAATTTGTCTTGAAACCCTGCTTCTAAGGACTGCCAAACAGATGCCAGTAGAATTGCCTTTCCTTTCTCCCGCTCCCTCTGCAATCTAAGTATGGCGCCCATATGGTAGCAGCTGAGGGGAGTGATTGTTGGTATTGTTCACTTTGTCAGCGGTCCTGGCCAATGCGGGAGCGCTAATGATAATGCTGTGTGCAGATGTGTGCTGGATTCAGATGCTCGTTAGACACTCGAGGGAGTCGAGCGGCCCTGCTCGCTCACACCGGCCTCGCTATCTGAGGTCACTCGAGCAGACCGGGAGGATGGGGAAAAGCGAAGTGCGCACTCTGTCTACGCGCTGTGTATCACCGAGTTGCCACTCAGTTGCCACATACCTCCTTAAGCATACCATGTCATAACCATGTGCAAAAAAAATGACTTTGTTTTGCACCTTGTTATTTATCTGATGAGTTGAATCTGGTAAGCGTCACTAAACTAGATGGTTCATGGCAGCAATCACCACAGCAGTGACAACTAAGATTCAGTGAGCAAGTCAGTTTCATCACGCCGTGCTGCCTCGGTTTGTTTAGAGGACAGATCAAAGTTATAAGCGCTGCTATCGCATTCATCCTCCGTCTCAGAGCCTCAGGGATCCTCTTCTGTCCTCCGCTGTGGGTTCAGCGTGGCCGTGGATAATGCCACATTGTGAGAGGGAATGTGGCGAGTTGGCCCTGCCAGGTCCCACAGGCTGAGCCCACATTTTTCTCCCTCTCGCTGTCGCGCGCACGCTAACCCAGTTCAGGTTGTGCGCATTAATCCTGCGAGTCGGCCTCGGGCCACTCCTGAACTGCTGCAGGTTGGTGGAGGCGACAGATGGGGCCCACGCTGCCGTGGCTTGCAGGGAGCAGAGAGGTTGGCATCTCAACATGGCCATGCTCCTACTCACACTCACTGTGACATTCGCCTGCCACCGAGAGCAGGCCTTAATATTGCAACAAGGTCTGGCGTACACGGGTGATGACACGGAAAGGAGTGACTCCTGAGAAGTGGTTTCGTCAAACCTGTGGGTCTGTGCTATGACTATCTATACAAAAGGCGAAATATCGATCCAAATTTTCCAGTCACCTTAAATGTGATCAGGTGGCAAAAGTGGGCAGAAAACTAAAAGGAAATAAAATGCGCTTACGAAATCTGGAACTACTTTCTTCAAACTTTTTGCAATCCGTTAAGTAATCTCAAAGTGACTCGCGTTTATACAGTAGAGTCGACATTTCAGAAAATTTAGCTTTGAGGTGCTTTTGTTAAATGTTATTGATACCAGCGGGTCAGAAATGTGTTTTCTCATCAAATAGTTTTTCACATTTTTGTCGATTTTTTTTGGTCACTTCACAACTTGAAGCAAATTAGGGCAAGTGTGAGATGACTCTGGCATGCAGTTTGCACGAGGCTAATTGATGGTCATAGTCTTGTTAGATAAGTTATAAATAAAAAAAATATTTAAAAAACTTGGACAACACACACATTTTGGCTTATCGGCTACATTTACGGCGACTGAAAAATACTGATAAATTTTAACTTATTTTTCTTTTTTCTCCTTGTTATTTTGGTGTCATGTTGAAAAAGCAAGTGTGATAAAGAAAAATGTGTTTAAATTCCAAAATCATAAAGCATGTACAAGTCCCATGTTACCATTACACTGAGCAATATTCCTGTAAATTTGTATCTGTGAGCTCTGGCTTGGCACGGCTCTGGTGTACATCTGCTCTGAACTGAGAACTGAGGTTTTACGCTCCTGCTCCAGCAGTGTGCGTGTGTGTGCGTGTGTGTGTGGGTCCTGCTGAGTCACACGTTTGAGGTAGGCAGGTGTGGAGTCTACTTGGAGATGGATTTAGCAGACAGTGTGCCGCAGATCACCCAAAAGCACAAGGCCTCACCTTTTTCCCAATAATTGTTCAGTCCTTCACGCACCTACACTCTCACTCACACACACACACACACACACACACAAGCAGCAGCACCGGGGTTGCCCTCGGAAACACGCAGCAGAGCGTTTGTGTGTGTGTGTGTGTGTGTGTGTGTGTGTGTGTGTGTCAGGCTCTGGAGAATGAGTGAAGAGAATCAGAAGATTTATTGGATGAAGCTGAAGAGCACTCGAGCCAGCTAGACATCTTAGATGAAGAGCAATTCAGCTCAGCAGGCCATATTTGAGCTTTGCAGAGTAATTCATGGAAAATTAATAGTAATCCCCCCCAAAAAAAATCAACTAAAGTGCTGTTTGAGCTACGCTTTTCCTTTAACATTTGCTCACTTATAGATCCATCCTGAGCCTCCAAATTCATTCTGCATCATTCTTTTAAGTTTCTTTCAATTACAGATAAACTTAGGATTTATTATTTTTTTAAAAAGTCATGATAGATCTAATACACTTTATTTGAGTAAATCATAAACTTATTATTTTTATTATTATTATTATTATTATTATTATTATTAGTCACACTCCGTTGTTTTGTTATAACATGAACAAGCTAATACACCTGACATTGACATTTTAACAATTAACACAAGCGGCACGAATTTCCTGCTAATTATTAATGACCTGTGCAACAGATTATTATAATATACTAGATTAGATTATTACTGATCAGTTTTAACTAACCCAGTGACAAGTAAGTAGAAATTATTTATCGACTATATAACGATCAATAAGACGATTGTCAAGCATCACATAAACACACACACTATTATTCTCAGAAAAGTTATTCTATGTAAATGTCTTACAAGTTGCACATACATTTAGACTTTTATAAAAACACATTAATTAATAAAACTAAATGCTTATACAGGGTTATGCATGCACCTTGCTAAATTTTACCCGTTCACAACTACAACACGATAGATAGGAAAATGTCAAGGGCAGTAATATTGCGCATGTTATGTGAATTTGTCCAGCTGCACAAATTGTGGACAAAAGAAGAAATTTTCTGTCGTTTCTTAATGCAGTAAAATTTATGAAGAGATTCGGGAATATGTTTTAGAAACTGAATGCGTGGCTATATTTAATAAACTCTCTTATACATGTTGGAGTCGGTGATGTGACTTTGGCCGTCTGTCTTGTTTAGCACTTTTTGTCCAAAGCGAAGCCGTAAAAGGTTGATATTCATTGCATTTTTATTTTTTTGCAAATTTTCTTATTCGATTGGCAGACAATTTTTATTAGATGCATTTATTTCTTGCAAGAAGCAACATTTTCTGCCAATAGAATGAGAAATTTCTATTTTAAATAATTGTTAACTTTGTCCAGAAAGAGGCTTAATAATCTTGGATTGTTGTAATGTATATTATGACATTTTGGAAAAAATTGACTACATTCCAGATGTTTTTACTTGTTAGAATATCACTGTATTTTAGTGGACAAATTGTTAGACGGGGTGTCCTAAAAGTCTCCATACACAGACAAAGTAAACAGGTTGCAAAATATCTTTTTTTCTAAGTTAGTTTAATTCCCATGACTGTATCAGTTGTGATGGAAGAGAGGTTTCGTGATGGAACACCAGTTGTTTCAAAAACTCATCGTGACTGGGACAGACATGTTGCTTGTCCACAGTGAAATGGAAATATGCAACTTGCAAAATGTACAATTTATTTTTTTTGTTCATATCTAAGAAAATTTGCATTTAGGTGCTTAAATGAAAACAAATTTGATTAACATTCCAATTTTTTTTCTAAACTCCAGCTAAAGTTTTAAGTCTCCCCTTCCCCTTCTATACCTAATAAACACTGATGAAACAGCAGTGTAATCACAGGAGGACAATAAAATCAGGGTCATATGGAGGTTGCAGCTCATTTAAGCCCACTTCAGTCATGTAAGGAGGGAAAAGTCTGTTTGCATCTTTAAAAAAATTCTGTAAAAAAACATAAGCAAAAATTTAAACAATAGAACTAGAAGGGATGTGTATAATAGTGTCCTTGGCTCTGGCCAGCTGTGCAAAGAAAGGAGCATACAGCTGTTCGGAGATCAATGACTAGCACCCTTTGTCTGCCTTCACATCTGGCAGGACTTTGTTATTACGGGCTAATAAAGCGAGCGTATCCACACGTTCCGCTTCTGTAATCTCTCTGCTCTAGTTCCTAAACTGTAAACGTGAGAATGCAGGCTGCTAATCAATGACGTCGGCTTTAAATGAAATGAAATCCATGTAGCAGATACTGTAAATAAACGGATTACTCGTTACATAAGTCAAAGTAGCTAATACGGTACGTAGCGTGTAGTTTTAGTCTCTCCGTAAATCGGTGTTTGGCTGACGAACGTATTATCACCTGAATTCTTCGTACTGTACGTGCACGACGTGTCCCAGGCTGAACTTGCTCAGGTCAGCATAGCAGCGGTGTAGTAGGAAAAAGTGCAGACTCAGTGCTGCTTGCGTGCTGCCAAGACCCCCGCCATTATCAACATCCCACACCCTGACGCCCACTTATCTGCGACACACAGAAGAGCCAAGAACAGCTGGTGCAGAGAGAGAGAGGCCTGGTGAACATGTTCCACAGCGCTGTGCTCTGGCCTCAGTGTGTCATTTAGAAGGCTGGTGAGACGCAGCTCCATCCTGAAGGCCAGGTTACGGCATTTTAAATACCCCGTGTTTAGAGTTCTGCTTCACACGATCTGTATTTCATAGAGAACGGTACTACAGTATGTGCTACTTTTAGATCGTGTCTTAATGTCCAGGTCAGCTGTGTTTCAAAAAGGCGTCCATAGTTTTACTATAATTCGACTGTGTTCTCACACACACACACACACAGTTTAATCATTTGTTTTACTCATTCATATTTAGGAACTGCTTTTTTTTCATGGAACTGAAGCCTGTCGCAGGAACACTAGGTGTGAGACAGGAGAACACCCTGGATGAGACACCAGTCTATCACAAGGCACACTTATTCACAAACTCGTTCACACCTGAAGGTAATTCTTTTTCCTGGGGGTTTATGGGAGGTGGGAGGAAACAAGAAGAAAATCATATGGAGAACATCTGAGTCTATAACATGTATAATATTTAATAAATATATATACTCATTATCAGTCATCTATTGGTGACATTTATGCTAATCAATACTCTAATCTGGTGACGGGTTCATGGGCAACCAATGCTCGCTAGGACCAAAGGCCAGCCTATCCGGTCCAATCCCACAGAAAAGACAAAGCACAGATTTCTGGACTCCATAGAAAGCACCCATTGCACCACAGCTTGGTGTGTACAGGCATTAGCAAGCAAAGACTTCAAGGTTGTTGACCCGGTCTCCAAATTTCCCAGATTTCAATCTGACCGAACATCCATTGGATGCGTTGGACAAACAAGTCCGATCCATGCAACCGCCACAGCACGCTATATATTTCCTGTTATAACATTTTCTGATCTGTATCTAACTTCTCCTAATCCACTATAATGTTGCCAGTGTTGTTTGTGTTTATAAATCCATTGTGTATTTCTCATGTATCTCTCATCTGTCACATCCACTCCTCCGTCTGAATCCCAGTAACACTTCTTCAGGTTTATCTACACCGATGCGTGTCCCACAGACTGTCAAAGAATATTTGTGTGTGTGTGTGTGTGTGTGTGTGTGAATGATGGAGGGGGACCTTGGTCTCTGTCTCTCAGTCCTCCCCAACCCCCCCCCCCCCCCCATAGGCAGACATTTTAAGTTGAAGATTGTGTCTTCTTTTGTTCAGAGACGCAGGGTGAATGGGATTACCCCTCTCTTTGGTATGAACCCCCCATCCAAAAAAAGAAAAACGCCGCTGCATTGTGTAACAGTAGAGACAGGCCGCTTGTTGCTCGCCTTCTGGCTGTGCACGCACTCGCTCCACAATGGCTGCACAGACTCTCGATTGAAAGACGTCCTCTTAGCTGCCTGTTTTTCTCACCTTTTCTCCATCACTTGCTTATTCTTGCTTTTGATTCTCACACATTTTCATTTCCTTGACTCTTTCGCTCACTCCTCACAAAGTCCTTAAATTCGGAGTTGCTCTTCTTAGTTCTTCTTGAGCGCAGCAGAGAGAGTAACCTAATGCTTAACCTTGCATTAATTGAACGTTCCCTGTATGTCACTTCCTGTCATATACTGTACATTAACAACCGCGCACACTTTATGTTTGTTTCCCCTCGCTCCCTAATGGTGACGATGGTACTGTAAGCAGATAAAGAGTTGCCGAGACAGGGATGTCTTCACATGTCCCGAGCGACGGAGGAGTCCATCGCACCTCAGGGTAACAGGCCATGGTGACCTGGCATGCCGCACATCCAAACTTCAGCTCTGTAGCTCCAGACATACTGTAGGCCCAGGCTGCTCCCACACTTAACATGTTGAGCTCACTACCCTTCGGCATGGCCAAATGTTTCTGCAGCTGCCCTTTTGTCCCTGCTCCTTGAGTAAACAAAGGACAGATACAAATTAGTGACCTAAATTCATAGAGTGAGTCAGTATGACCCAGACAAATTAATTTCAACATGCTCTAATAAGATACAAAGTTTTAAGGTACAAATTTGGATCTTAATCTTTTTCCATAGTAAAGTATTACGCCTTTTTTTTTTTTTTTTTTAAATAAAGATCGTACCAACTTTATGAAGAATCCTTGCAGTACAGGTTGCTGCTATACGTAAGTATAGATAAATAGATATATTTGTTAAATAGCAGTTAATCAAACTCCTGAGCAGCACTCTGTAGAACAGTGTGGACTGATGGGGGGGAAAAATTAAAATTAAACAATGCTTATCTACAACAACCTGTTTTGCATGACGCTAAAATTATTATCACTATTATTATTGCTATTATTATTGTTGTTAATAGTAATAGTAGTAATAATAGAAGTAGTATATGAACAAATTTTGCTGTTATTTTATGAAACATTTTAAACACTAGAATATTAAAACTAACTATTATAACTATTCTATAACTAAATATTAGACGAAGTAACTACTATATTACTGTTAGACCTACTGAGGCATGTCGTCCTACTCTTATACATGCTTTTATTAAGTAAAATGCTGTTAAAATATTAGTTGCATTTCATTTAGCACAAAATATGTGCTATCATATATAGCTTATTAAATTAATTGTTTAAATTTTTTTTTTTAAAGATGTTTAAAATCTTTATACGTACAGTTAAGGAAATGAATCTCTTCCATGTTTAGGGAGAAAAACAATAGATTGTATACAAATCCTAAAAGGTTTGGAAGGAGAAGTGAATGTATACCATTTAAAACCATTCATCTGGTTGAAGAAGATGTGTGTGTGCGCGTGTGTGTGTGTTTGTGTGTATAGGGAGGGGGAGCGTAGAGCTCAAGGCCATCTGTGGCAGAAGCCTGTTGAGTAACGCTCTATGCCTTAAATGTGGTCAATATTTAGAGTATTTATAAGGCCAGGTTTGCCGAGCAGAAAGACAATAGATCATTCTGATTTGTTTTGCTGGAAAACTGTACTTGAGGAGTTTTGGCAGCAGGTTAAGACCGTGTGTGTGTCTGCGGGGACAGGAGGAGGGGCTGCTTTTCATCAAGCTGCTGCACATTTTCCCTGGTCCAGCCCACGGCTTTGCTGGAGCACCAGCCAGATATTAAAGCAGCAAATACATAAGCGCGCACACACACACACACATCCAATACAGTACCCAATTCAGAGACCTCACGCACTGGAAAACATGTTTCCACCCACTCAACATCTACAGTAAATACGATTATTCAACTGAAGGCAAAAACACTGCCTTGACAGTGTATAAATCATGATTGCTTCTGGCAGCTCCGAAGGGAAGAAACAACACAAATGAATGAAGGTACTTATAATTTATTGCAGTTTGCACACAATTTAAAAATTTCACCAACAGCACACCAAAAAGTACAAAACTAAACAGCCTCATAATTTACTTCCCTTGAGAAAATGAAACATACTATGATTGTCAAAGCTAACTGTCTAACTCCATAAAAAGAACAATGTGAACATACCAAAATCTCAAAAGGGAAGCAAATACATGTGAAGTCAATCTGCCTCTTTTTCAGAATGCGATTGTCCTTTTTTTTTTTTTTTTTTTTTTTGACATAACTTTATTTTTATTCTCTCCCACCTCCTACACACTCGCTTTAAATTTTGTTGTTCTTCTTCACACTGGCTGTTTCCAGTTTTCAAGTAAACTAAAGGTTCATCTGTTTTGTGGACATGCTTCATACTCCGTTTCACAGCTTCATTGCCAGTGAACAGAAGTGAAATAAAAATACATCCAGTAACTTGCCAGTTCCAGTTTTCCCGCTCTGAGCATCAGTAGGCTGTTAACAGTAGTTTAAGGCGGTCAAGTACGATATAGTAGAAGCCAGCATAAAACAAAAGCAAGGGGGGAAAAAAATGCTCAGAAAAATACCCCCTCCCCCCCCTCCCGCAAATAATTTTTTTTTCTTCTTTCACATTTTCGAGTGCAAAAGGTAAAAGTACCACCGTGGAAAAACGGCACGAGGAGCGGACGCTGTTGGCGAATCTCAACCCTTTTCCACGAGCTGTTGCAACAACCTATTGTATACTGGGAAGCTCAGGGCCCTTGAGGCCATAGAGGCACGCGAGCTCTCCACTCTCGCCCCTCTTCTTCTCTCACTTAAACTTCACTCTTACTCAAGTGTTAGTGTCCGAGGCTCCAACAGCACTCTTCTGAATTTAGCTTTTTCCATTGCTTTTTTTTTTTGTCTTTTTTTTTTTAACTAACAAATAATATCTTGAGCTTTTTGTTCAATTTTTCCACATTCAGTAAGAAAATGACAGATGATTTTAATTTATACAAAACAGGAAAAAAAAAAAAAAAAAAGGGAAAAAAAATCTAAAAGAAAAAATTTTAAAAATCGCATACACAACTTTGAAAAAAAAAAAAAAAAAAAATCCATCTACAGCAGTGTAACTACTTTACGTCTTCAATAATCTAGCTTTTATAGCTCTGGTATTTATGTAATAATGTCAATTTGATCAAGAGTTAAAATCTTAAAGGCATCTTTTCAGCATCTAATTTCTTTTTTTTTTTCCTTCTTATTTTTTTTTAAAGGTGCAACCAAGCGTGACAAACATTTCTTCTGTTAAATAGAAACTATACAAACACACACACACACACACACACTCTCAGAGCCTTATGCTGCTTGCTGATTCTTCAGTGTTCACCATACACAGCAGATCTGCTGAGCCCATCTTTACAGAAACTCACACACTCTCATATGGGTTTTAATGGCAACTGAATCTTCGTGGCCACAGAATTTGCTGCAAGTGCCAATCGAACAGATAAATAAATAAATTAAAACAAAACAAAAAAGGCGACACTTTTTAAATGCTAACAGCGAGTAAACATGACACGGAGACAGCAGTTGGAGACCAGCAGTGGAGAACAGCAGTGTGTGAGGAGGTGCTAAGCAGGAGCGGCACTAGCTTTGGAAAAGATGTTCAGAGAGATGAAGCCTCTGCTGACACCCAGCTCCATGCTACACACTCAAGATCAGTCGGCCAGAGACGTACTGCAGCCTAACATCAGTGCATTAACACAATCTTCACAGCCCAGTAGAACATCTTAACAGGAGTCACTCTCTAGTGAGAGTTTACAGGGGGAAAAAAATGAAGAAGAAGGAGAAGAAGAAAAGAAAGAAAGAAAGAAAAAAAAGACTACTTAGGAAGCAAATGAGTTAATTAAAAAATACACTTTTCAATGCAAAACAACAGAAATAAGAGTTAAATAAAATTCATGCAATTTCTACAGCTGTAATATTAAGGTAAATATATAATATATATATAGATATATATATTTTTTTTATTTAAACAGACGGGTGCCCTGACTGTAAAGACTCGGTCTATTACAGTGTACAGCAATACAGCAATTCACATCTTCTTAAATATACAAATTGGACATCATGCAACAACAGATCCCAGTTTTTTTTTTTTTCCTTTTTTTTTTTTTTTTAAATGAAACCAAATCATTTCTTAAAACACTACAGAAATCTCTATAAACGCAGCAAATGAAAACACCTTCTCAGCAGAAAATAAGTGTTGAGGGTCTGCAACTAAAAGAAAATAAAGACATCAAACTCATCGGTCCGGTCGTTAAATTATAAAAAAACAAAAACAAAAAAAAAAAACACGTGTCTGTTGATATGAAAAAGGAGGCTGTACATTGCATGAGTGCCTTTTTGTCTTCCATCAGTCAGGTTTCCTATCACAAGTCAAAAAAAATTATACAAAGAGCCTAAATAACAAAAGCTTGGAGCTTCATCGAGCAAACATCCTCGCAGGATTTAAAGGACTTACTTGATAACATACTGCGTTTGCGTGCATGAGGACGCACACACCCGCACAGACACTCTCTCACACACACTAGTATGAGATTTGCAAAATAAACGTATAGTAGTAGTAGTAGTAGTGCACGATATATATATACACAGACTCATAATCGAGCCAATTATGTGTACAGGTCAATATAGGATCGTAGTACCCGTTTAGTGTAATGCTTATCAGTTTTGAACTTCCTCAGTGTATTACCTGAAATCTTCATAATGCGTTCTCATGGCATGGATGTTAAATAAAATCAAGGAGTATTCGAGTGTACGTGTGTACACTGTCAGATCTAGATTTGCACATTTTATGACTAAGGTGTACGCTGTAGCCATCACCTATGTTAAGTGAAAGAAAACAAAAACAAACAAACCAACAAAAACTAAATCGATCAGAAAATGAAAATCAGTAGTAACATTTCCATGTGCTAGTAAAGTGCAATTGAACGAGATAAGCAATGTATATATAAGAAACATGACTGATTCAGACCTTTCAACCATCTCCCTGCCTCCCTACCTTCCTTACCTCTCTGCCTCTCTTGCTCGCTCTGTCTTAACTTAAAAAGCAGTTTCATTTGTTTATTCTTTGCTTTCATTTCCACAGTTCTTGCGAGCTATCCTCGAGCGGCCAGTCTCGGAGAGTGGGAAGGCTGAGCGCTTCGCTCTTCACTGAGAGCGAGTTGACGAGTTCGCAGTGGAACTTGCGGATGTGACGGTACAGGTCTCCGGACTGCGTGAAGCGCCGCTCGCACCACTTGCAGGCGTGGGGCTTCTCGCGCGTGTGCACCACGGCATGCCGGCTCAGGTTGTGCGAGTATTGGAAGCTCTTGCCGCATGTGGTGCACGTGTAGGGCTTCTCGCCCGAGTGTGTCCGCTCATGCCGCTTTAGTGTGTACATGCATGAGAACGTCTTGCCACAGATGGAGCATGTGGGCACGTTGACGTCGCCGGTAGTCGGTTTAGTGCGTGTGCCTTCCTGCTCGCGGAAGTGTGTGCTCAAGTGGATCTGCAGCACGTGTGGACTTGGGAACACCTTGTTGCACAGGGGGCACATGAAGATTTGCGCGTGCGCCGCACTCAACATGCCCGACACGTAGGGCAGCAGCGGGCTCTCCTGCGCCCGCTCGGTCTCACCGCCTAGCACCTCGCCATCTCCCTCGTCCTTGCTGTCGCGCTCCAGAGAGGCCTCTCGCAGTGCCGTCAGGTGCGCCTCTAGGCCCAGGCCTAGCCGCTGGACGCTGTGCCCGTTGTGTCCAATGTGTATGCCGTTCGCATTCGTCGTCTCCTCCTTCAGGCCGCTGTGTTCCATCTCGTACTCAGTGCTGGGCAGCTCGTCATCATCTGAGCCCGTGTCCTTCTCCACCTTGACTTGCACCAGGGCGCTGTGTAGACTGTCTGGGGTGGCTGAGCCACACAAGTACGGGTTCCTGGTTTCACCTGGAGTGGCGCTCATGTTTGATTTTACCGACAGGTCGAGCGCACAGTCACCAGTTGGACAGAGTGAACCTGTAGAGCTGCTGGGACTCGCAGCGGCGACAGCAGGCGATTTGCCATGCGCCTCGGCCTCCCCGGGGCTGGCCGTGCGCTCCGACGCCAGGCGAGCCCAAATCCTGGCTGGCTCCGGCGGGCACTGGCTCTCCCGCTTGCTCTCGTCCTCGTCGTCATCGCTGGCCAGTAGGTTGGCGCTGCCGCCCTCAGAGAGGCTCTCGGCTCTGTCCGAGCAGCTGGAGGCGTCCTCTTCGCGCCGGGTGCTGTCAGCTTCGGCCGTGGCCTTGTGTTTCAGCTTCTTCTTGCATACCTTGACAATGTCATACATATGCAGATAGCTGGCGGCTGCCAGCACGTCCTCCACAGGAAGGGACTTAAATTGCAGCTTGCCCTCATACATAAACTCGAGGAGCAGTGCGAACGCTGGCGCCGTTACAATGTCACTATTTAGATGCACCACATCCCGCTTGTCCAGCTGGTCCTTGTAGAAGAGATGGAAGTACATGCTGCATGAGGCCAGCACGGCACGGTGGGCGCGGAACTGGGCATCGCCCACCAGGACGGTGGAGTCGCACAGGAAGCCTTGATGCCTCTGCTCGCTCAGACACTGCAGTAAATGTCTGCTGTGGTCCGGAAACTCCATGCTGTCTTCATAACCTGAAACAGACCGCACATGTTAGTGAGGCCCTGGCAGAACAACAATTGTTTTGTTTCTAGCCCTATGTGGAACTTTTTTTCCCACCCGCTCTGTCCCTCTTTCATTCACTCACTCACTCACACTCTCTCTCTCTCTCTCTCTCTCTCTCTCCCCATGCACATACTCACTGGCTCTAATTCTCTCTCCCTCCCTCCCTCCCTCCCTCCATCCATCCCTGTGGGAACACTAGAAAAATGTTCACCGCAGAGCTGATATAAAAGGATTACAAAGATTCAAAAATATTTAAAGAAAAATCCTATAATATCTGTTATTCTTGTTTTTCTTTTTAAACCTATTTCTATCATCCGATGATGTGTATTTTATCCATCCATCTATGAAATAACTGCATTGTATATCAGTAATAAATGTAAAGGCTGGAAAAAAAAGGCTGCACATTAATTTATTTTGGCATTTTTATAACATCTCTAAAGCTTTATATCTATTCTGGCAAACCGTCGTTTAATTTACACTCCCAAGTATAACTACAAATAAAAAGTCCAGAATGTATTTGAAAAATGAATGAATGTAACAGAAAAATAAAATAAATGAAAATTACATAAGAAAAATAACCGAATTAAATTGAAACGCAATTATAGCAAACTGTGAGACTCTCTTGGTTTTAAAGCGAAGTCCTGATACGAGCAATTTCACCTTTTGTGCTTCTTCTGGAGAAGTTATTTTTAATAACCCACTTTGGCTAGGATGGTGCATTTAGATAACTGGCTTGCAGGTACACAAACAGCTCAACGATGCAGTCACACTGCAGCAAGAACGTTAAGTATGATCGTTAAGGCTTCGCTAAGTGAAATCTCAGAACATCAGGGCAACTTTCATTAAAACACAAACTGGCAGCCACTGACATGAAATCAAAGTAAAAAAAAAAAAAGACAAATTAAGTAAAATTTTACTAAATGAGCACACAGACAATTGTTTCAAAAATACCAATAAACCCGAAATATAAAGAACAATAATTCACACCTGTTACCCGTGGAGACTGTTCCCTTCTCAAAAAATGCATCATGGGCACCATGTTCAACCAGCGAGCATTAATAAACTCATTTGAATCTTCATTTAAATCTGATTGGGATCCCAAGCCAAACCCCCCCTTAAACAACGCTCAGACCTTCGTTAATGAGGGGCTTTGGTGGGGAGGACTTGGGACAGCCAACCCCAAGCCAACCCCTCCTCCTTTTCTATCTCCTCCCCAAATCTTTGGAAAAACGGAACATCCTCCCCAAAGAAGAAGCGCGCAGCAGATTTACAATACAATCACTTTAAGTGCCCTGTAGTCCACATCAATCCTAATCCTTAAGATGGCTAAAAATAAAGATTGTAGGACAGCTTGCAAGGTAGCCGCGATCAAATTAGGAGGCTCCGAGGACAGAGAGGGACAGAGAAGGAGGCTTATAAACATCTGATCCAGCTGACTGAGGCCATATGGCAGCTGCTGCCCAGATAAAGAGATTAAGACTAGGAGGAGTGCGATTACAGCTGTCTAGCCAATTCAGGCAGCTCAAATCTGCAAGTTCTAAATTAGTCACTACCGACAGAAATAATGCTGTAGACAAGCCGTAAGAGTCATTTCTGAGTTTTTAATAAACAATGTGTAGTAAAGGAAGAACACAGCACTTTCATATCGCTCAAATGTTTTATGTAATTAACATTTCAATGTTTTTTTTTTGCCTTAGAAATTAAACTCTCATTTTTGGGGAAAAAGTTACCAAAATTAAAGAAAAAAAAAAAAAAAAGGTTAAATTGAACAATATTGAATTTAACCTGATATTGCGATATTTCTAAACAATATAGTATTAAATTGATAAATTTACATTTCCCAAAACTTTCTTAATTTCTTCAAACTTCACACAAACCCCGACCACCAATCACACAACTGTTACAACTAATCTACTGTACCCCATTCACTGCAAAGCAAGTGAAACTAAAGCCAGCGGACAAAACAAGCAGCTCAATGAAAAGCTTGCTCGGTAACATTGTCCCGACAACAAGGAGCGTCACTCGTCCCCTGCTTGGTTACGCTACAGTGCTGCAAAATCCTTCACTTCCCATTTCACCCGGCTTACACTCATCTGACTGGTAACACATGGAAAAAGACAACAACAAAAAAAAAAAAGAAGAAGAAGAAGAAGAAACAGAGAAAGAAATGAGTTAAGGAAAGGACAGCAAGCTCTCTATTCAGAAGCCACAGACCCCCTGGTACAGTACCTGCGGTTCGCATCAACTTGATTAAGTCCACTGTTGTGGTAGTGCCTGCTGTAGCTCCCTTCTCAAAATCAATGAAAGGCTAGTAGGAGGAGGAGGAGAGGAAGACACAGAGAGAGAGAGAGAGAGAGAGAGAGAGGGAGCAGGGAAAAAAAAAATCAAACTGCGAGGGACAGATGCAAAGTGGAGGAGATGTTGGAGGGGAACGCGATGCCTCCTCCTGCACACAGATCCGCACACACACTAACTCGCAGTCTGTGCGGCAGAAGAAAAGACTGGGGGATGGCAGCCTGTCAGCTGCTCTGACATCATGTTCAGATGGAAATGCTACCTCCAGCTGTGCTCCTTTTAGTGCCATATGCTACTCCTCTACACTCTTGCCACCAGCCTCTCCTTTATACAACTTTGTTTCTCTTTCTCTCCCTTTAAAAAGGCAAAGGAGGGGTGTGTGGGGGGGAAAGGAACTGTTGAGAGGTGATTCTGTGGAAAACCGGCCAACTCCCCCCCTTCACTTGTAATCTCCCGGCAAAGGCGAACTTTAGAAAATAGGTCTGCATGAAAGCCGACACTTTTTTTTTCTAACCTAGTTTCCTGCACAGAGAATTTAAATACCCTCAAGTTTTTTTTCTTCTCTCTCTCTCTCTCTCTCACACACACACATTCTCTCTCTCACTGCTCTCCTTCCAGTAACCATAAACAAAGGCCGGCACAGTGCATTTGCAAATGACAGATCCACGCAGCTGATATTGTTTTCGACTTCTTCATGGTTCACCGGCTGCACCATTACTGTCATTCATTCTCCTCACCCTCTGGACGACTCGCAGAGGAGGGTAAAATGAAATAATGGACAAAGGGAGCGATCCTATAGATCTCGTGAACAGAGCGTTAACAAAAAGCTTCTTTAGCGGAACTACTTAAGGCTTAGTTTAACTCCATGTTTTTACCCTTAATCACTTTTGTCTTCCTTTATGAACTTCGAATAATAGGAGAGAAAAAAGCAAAGAGGAAAAGAAGAAAAAAACAATCACAGTATCGCCTTAAAAGTTTACTAAACAGTTTATTTCAAATAAATAAATACATAAATAAATGAGCAAACAAATAAACTAACTACAGGACTCAGTTACAAGCCAGGAAACAGTTTGTAAATAAGTGTTTTCTTATTTAATAAATATCACTAAAACATTTTTGGAGTGAGGGCTGTATTTGGGCTGTAGTTTGCGAGTTTGTAAGTGCTCCCTAAATAATTACCAGGAACATCTACTATCAACTAATTTTATTTATTTATTTTTTTGTAAAAAAATCAAGCACTCAGTAAGAACATGGAAATCAACTGCACTGCTTATTGCACCTGCCCTGATCCCTGTCTCAACTCACAACCTGGACAAATCATCCATTATTTATACATCATATCAGCCATAACTCACACACACTAACAAAATATCGAAATTTAATAACCAACACACGTGTGTGTACGCGTGTGTGTGTGTGGTGGGGGGTTAATAATGCAGCGCTGTTTGAGCTATTTAAAGAGCTTTAAACGAAGGAGCCTCCACAGCTGTGACTGAGTTAAACTTGTGTCCATATAACATGAGAAAGACCTGCTTCAGGACAGTCGAGCTCAGTTCTGGTGTAAAGTCAAATAACTGAGGAAAAATGATTAATGTTTAAACCTTTGGATAGTGTTACAGTAGCGCACTCGGTGTAATGTTTACTTCATGGGATATAATGTGAATCCCCGGTTTCTTTAGGCTACACAGAGGTGTAGAGCACACACACACACACACACACACACAGTTACTCGGCGGTGTTGTTAGGCTGTGTGTGTGTGTGTGTGTGCGCGCGCCACCGTGAACTGAGGGAAAGCTAGCTCGGAGCTAACACAGAAAAAGTAAGGCAGCTCTACCTGCACTGTAACATTTCCACAGCAGGCCCGGATTGAGCAGGCGCTCGCGCTCAGGCTCCTCGCGCTCCACTAACTGTTTTATTTTTTTTCCGCCTGAACACAACAGCGGTGCGGGAACATAAACAAGCTCGCTACTTTTTTTTTTGCATAACAAATCCAAAGCCCTCGCAGCTTCAGCCCGCTTCTCATCTGCATTGTATTAAAAATATATAACAACAATAATAAAAGGTACTTACAGACAAGCGAGCTCCGACGACTTCCCACTTCCTCTGTCCAGATCCTCGTCGGCGGAGGAGGAAAAAAAAAGAAGAAGAAGAAAAAAAAAAAAAGCAAGTAGTGAATTGAGTTTCAGCGGCTTTCCATATCCGCCGCGCTGCAGGAAACGCGGAGCGCAGCGCAGAGACACGGGAGCTGCGGCGGCCAGATGTTTCCGAGCTGTTGCTACTCAACTACTCCGGGAAAAAGGAAAACGGGGAAGCGCTCGTGACTGGCGGCGTCCGAGGCCAATAGAGGAGGCGAGGAGAAACGCCGAGGCGAATTGGAAGCAGCCGCCGACTGGGAAAGAGGGAGGGATGTGTTCGTCTCCTCGGCGTAGGTTGACACCGGGTAACAGTGAGAAAGCAGAAAAAAAAAGACCAAGCGGACTGGTTTCCTAGAAGAGAGTGGCGCAGAGAGGGAGCGCGCGCGCAAGGGCTCGCGGGTAATGTAGTCAGTCACGCGCGCAACGGCCACAAAGAACAGGTGCGTTATCCGGTTTCCGCTCCCCCCCTCCCCCCTCCGCCCCCCATACACACACAGGTCACATGACCAACATCTCCTGAACATCTCCTGAAACAGCACAGCAGTGAGGAGACAGCAGGACCCAGGGGCTCAGTGTGTGTGTGTGTGTGTGACCGGGTTTAGTTGATACTGTACAGTGTAGAATGTGGAATATCGAGAAAATAGAAAGAAATATAACGCACCTGTTCTTTGTGGCCGTAATGTTGTTTGCAATCCTGGACGATCAAAGCGCGCTTTCACACGTCCATCTAAAGAATAAATATACATTATATATACATTATTAATATTTTGTCACAAAGCCTAATATATATTAGGTGTTTTGGAGGAGCTTGGGGGTGTACAGTATGTTAGTGCTTTAATAATATCATTTTCATCTGATAATAAATTCTAAAAAAAAAAAAGAAAAGAAAGGCAGAGTGGTTAAGGCACGTGATATTGTAATCAGATGTTATTTGATTGATTAACTGATTGGTTAATTTACTGTTGTAAGTCACTAATGTATATAAATAAACGTACGTGTAATCTCACTACCTGTATTGACTGATTCATTTATGGATTAACTAACATTTTTGCATGAATAAATACAAATGTAGTCTCGTTACTGATTAATTAATTGGTTAATTCATTTATTTACTCGCTAATTTATTAAAATATGCATAAACATTACAATTATAAGAATAATAATATTTCTTTTAATAAACATTTCGGTTTTGAAGAAAATGTAAATGATTTTGGAGTATTAAGTACAACCATGGAAAGAAAGATGACTGGAACGTAATATTATATCTGTAAAACACTCTCTATTATTATTATTATTATTATTATTATTATTATTATTGTTATTATTATTATGTTTATTATTATTATTATTATTGCTCGTTTCCTGTATTTTCTATATAGCATGTTCCATCTTTATACTATATTCTTTCTTTCTTTAGTTTTCCCCCATTTTTTATTGCTTGCTTGATTTTTTGCTTGATTATGTAAATTAATCTTTCAGTACAACCGTAGAAAAAATATAATGGTTCATTACATCAGATGCTTGATTTGCTAAATAAATCAATTTAACGATTAAGTCACTAATTTAATTTAATTAAAAAATTACTCTATGTGAAATTACTCAAATGAGTGTTACTAATGTAATGAATTTATTTGTTTTACCCATTTTTGCAATTGATGGTTCATGTCAATGACCTATAACTTCACACCAGTGGTGATTGCTGTGAGGAAAAGTTGCTGAGGACTCCAATCTTGTGCAGCCCACAAGCACACAGACTCACACACTCACTCTCACAATACAATTTGGAAATGCCAATCAGCCCTTTAACGCACGTCTTTGGTCTGTATGGGAATCCGGAATGACTATTTTCATGCACAAAGCCTGGAGATGAGATTCCAGCCCCCAACCTTAGAGATGTGAGGCTGCAGTGCTAACTGATCAATATAATGAATAAACCATGGTAAATAACTATTATTAAATTAAGTCCAAAAGGACTTTTCCTCCCATGTTCTATCAAAGTCATGGCCATGGTGAATGCTGAACTAAATAACATTACAAGCACAACTAAATTGAAAAATTCAGTCCAGACACATGCGCCAGTACATATCATAGCATGGCAATTGACTTGTCTAGAGTTGAGTGTTTCCTGTGGTGCTGAGGCTGTAGAGTCAGTGTGGTGCGCTGTAGGGAGTGCATAATCAGGTGAGTGCAGAGGCCCCACAGATGTGTGAAGCCAAGCTCGCTCGGGGCCTGATGAATACACTCACTTGTTTCTGAGAGCTGGCAGTGAAAACCCAGCCCGCCCTCCGCCGTCATGGTCCCACACTCAATGTGCCGCTTTCGCCCCAGTAAATTAATTGCCGTTACTAATACATTTCAAAACAAACCACTGTCCTCCCAGGTCTGGAATCTTGACCTAACACCATTATTATTTAATGCTGAGAGCGGCCTCCTCATTAAGCTGATGTGGCGACGGTTTCATTGCGTGAGCTTCTACATGTGGGGGGACCCTTTAAAGCTCTCTGCATTCCTTCTATTGTTGTCGCAGTGCCACCCAACAATCTGCTCCTTGTTTGGTCAAGGAGTGTTGTGAGTTATCATCATTCAGCAGCATTCACAATAGAACTGCATGTGTGAGAATGGATCGATCCTGCTCTTTACACATATACATATTTGCATGGCATCATTCAAACGGTGATATCGTTAAAATGTTGCATGCAGAAAAATGTTTTGGGTTCATTTAATCAGTGATAAGTTTTCTATATTTGTAACAAAAAGCTTCAGATGCCAATTATTCACCATTTTTGTTTGTCGAATAGCTTGTTACAGAAGTCCTAGAGTGCATAAATAGCATAAAAAAAAACATAAAGCTACTGTGTGTCTAAATCCAAACTCGGAATATTCTCTTTTTATTCCAGCTTGGACACCGGCCACATTATGCGGTTCAGCACGCCGTTAGGGTGAACATATTACAACCCAAAATATTTCATTTTATTGATTAAGATGCTTAAACCCGTTCCCTTGTGGTTTAGAACGCGAGCCACTGCCAATGTTTCATGGCCTGAAGAAACATTTAGAAAGAAAAAGCTTTTTATGTTAAAAAAAATGTTGCAAAGTTCAAAGTCCTATCTTGTGTATGAGAGAGAGATTGTCAGTAATTAACATAACTGTTCTTTTATTCCATGCCCCTGTGCTGTAACTAACAAGCTTTCCTGATCCCACATGCTTTATGCAGGTTGCACTGTTGGATGTAGTTGTGCCAGAAGTGTTAGAATTTTTGTTTTTGTACAGGATCCCCCATCTGTCATAATTGAAAGGAAAGATATGAATCCTGCCTCATCTGCCACGGAAAAGATTGTTCGAAGTTTTCCTGTGGTATTGTGTTTGCAACATTGAAAGATTAATGGCAATAAAAGACAAGAGATGATCAGACAAATTCTGTAATGTAAGGTAATCTCATAAAACCACAGACAGTGCTCTTTATTTTTATTATAGATTTGGCTGCCTTTACAAAGGTTGTAGTATTTTAAGAGTTCCTTCCTCTAGAGGTCACTATGCAATCCATGTTGGTGTGTGCCACATTTATAATGGGTAGCATAGGCAGGCTATAAATACACCAAACATCATTCTTACAAACACTGATGTTATAAAAACTGATATACACATGTGCTCCTAGTATGAGGAAAAATATAGAAATGCACAAACTAGAGACCAAAACCATCAGTAACTTTGCAAAAAAAAAAAAATGCATAAATAATTATTTTTTCAAGAAATAATAATATGGTCTTGGCTAAATGTCTGTAGAACTTGTGAACACTCAAAAGAAAATGTTCTTTTCAAATTTTCTTTTCATTTTGTGAAACTGTTTTGAGACAATGCCCATTGTTAAAAGCGCTATATACAGTAAATAAATAAACTTGAATGCATTATTCATTAATTTAATGGCTGCACATTCATTCATTCATTCATTCATTCATTCATTCATTCAATCGTCTATATTGTTTTATCCTGTATACATCCTCGCGTGGAGCCTGGAACCTATCCCAGGAGACATTGTCCACGAGGCGGGGTACACCCAATGAACAGGGTGCCAATCCATCACAGGGCACTCATACACACACTCACACGCTCATTCACACACTACGGGCAATTTGGAAACGGCAGTTAACCTACTCTGCATGTCTTTGGACTGTGGGAGGAAACCAGTGTACATGGAGGAAACCCAGCAAGCATGGGGAGAACATTCAAATTCCACACACAAACCTGAAATGTGATTTGAACCCTAAACCCTAGAGGTGCGAGGCCACAGTGCAAACCACTACATAATGGCAGCATATGATTTATGATATTTATATGAAAAGTCTGTGCATCTGAATGCTTGTTTTGGTGTATCTGTAATAAATTTGTGAATTAATTGAAAGCTTATCTGTGTAGGCAACTAGATCACTTACTTATTTGGAGGTTATTTGCCTTATCAATGTGTTAGAAAACATGCTTTAAAAAAATTTAACTGTAAAAATCACTGGCTTTCCTACTTTTAGCGAATGCACACAAACATTTACATTTAGGCATTTGGCAGACGCTCTTATCCATTTTTATCTCATTACACATCTGAGCAGTTGAGGGTTAAGGGCCGCGCTCAAGGGCCCAACAGTGGCAATGTGGTGGTTGTGGGGTTTGAACCTGGGATCTTCCGAACCGTAGTCCAATGCCTTAACCACTGAGCTACACCTGACACACACGCACACACTGACACACACACACACACACACCGACAAACACACACACACGCACGCACGCACACACACACGCCAGGGGAGAAAACCAGTTTGCTGGCCAGCATGTTTAAGCATTTCTCCTGATTGCTGGGATTCTCCTTCTAATTATGCAAATACATGTTGCTTGGAGGTACAATTTTCACAGGGTGCCTGCCATTAGACAGGATTAGGCAGATGTTGATACACTGGCTTTTTGATGGGATTAATCATGCTCCGGAGCACACGGCCAAAGACGGGAAAAAAGAAAGCGAGAGAGAGGCAGAGGGGCTAAAAGAGAGATGTCCAGTAGCACAGCTGCATTCGAACCTTGAAGAAGTTTGAACAACTGGGTTAGTAAGACAATACACAAATTAAAATAAAACAGCGCTAACAGCTTTGTTTGTGATCTGCAGAATAAAAATGCGTCTTGTCACCGTGATCTCCTCATGATGCCTCGCCCTAATGAGTTCACCTTGGAGTCATGATAAACTACTAAAGTATATTTGTGCTGCTGAAACACGCTGTGTGAATATTAAGGGATATTATAATAAGAAATTGAGGTACACACAAGGGCAGCAGCGTTGGTGCTTTATATCTTCAGGGCCAAGGTTATTTGACATGGTGATTTGCATGTTCTTCATCAAGTAATCCAATACCTAAAAACATGTTGGATGTTTCGAATTGCTCCCATGTACAGTACAAATAAGTGTATGCGTGTGATGAAACGGTATAACTGACGGATAGAGAAATCGACAATGCTATTGATACTGATACCAAGAACATATTATACAGTAGCTAAGACATATAATAAAACCATAACACGAATAAGACTTAGTGCAAGCAGCTATATAGGGGATCAATCCACCAAGGATAGGACAATGTCTGTTTGTTTCAGGAACCATGTGTACAGTATGTTATCAGGGAATCAGACTTGTTTTCATTCTGATGGAGTATGGTCATGGGTGAAAATCATTACTGAACCCTCTTTCCTAAAAGAACACTTCTAAAGAGTAACAGTAATGTACAGCTGCAAACAATGATTGGTGGGTCTAACCGCTGAAGGTGCAGCGACTCTGTATCGGCGTCATGATGTTATTCCTTACTGCATTACTGAACATTCTTTATTTCTATTGATTCTTATTCATTATTTTCAATTCATATACAGTAAAGAAGACCTATAAAGACAACAGTCCCATCCAGAAATAAAAACATTTACAGAACTATGTGTGTAATATCTGTACAATAAATCCCACATTTGAACTGGAGCAATTTAGTCTAATGTACGTAGTTCGATTAGTTAATTCCTACCAAATTTGCTGCAGGATAACTCTGGATGTCCACAAGGGAGAAAAATAGTAGGAGGTTGCTATCGAGCCACTCATGCGTCCTACATTAGCTCTTCGCCGGGCCCTGAAGCCAAGCGCTTCTGATGCATGTGGTGAGATGCATGTGGTAAGTCAAGCACTTCCCTTTCTCACTACCTCAGTCTCATGTCTGGTTTGTAAGCTGTAAACAAAGCTGTTCTTCCTATAGCCCTGTGTATACCGTACTTTGATCATAACAGACATTTTCTGTAACAGGTGTTATACACAGGAGTTTATGTCTCTAATTTAGCAAGCATCCTGTCTCTAAAGTACGTACTGTATAATGCACAGTGACGGTTCGCTGTATTTCTGAATGCTTAAAGTTCACACAGCAAATGTGGTTTTATTGTTTAAACATTAAACAATATATGAATATATGAATTGCTCTACATATTCAAGGGTGTTGGTTTGTTAGTGCAGTTAGAAACCTACGGTATTCGTCAAAAAAAAGAACAAATTTGTTCACTAAAAAAAAAAAAAAAAAAAAACACTGCTAAATTATCGCCAGCTGTGCTAAAGTGGTCTCTGATGTACACTGTGGAGTTACACCAGTCACCAATGTCTATCGTAGGTGTTAATTTAACACTAATGATTTGGCTGTCATGTCGAGATTATGCCATTAGATTTATCATTACAATAAAAGAAAGTGCTAATAGATGCACAGTGATATACAACTGATCAGAATGTGAAAATAGAGAAGTCTTGCGGTGGTGTGCTTAACGGCAATAAGAGGAAATGAGTGGCGTCCTATTTAGGGTGTATTTTCTAAATAAAAAGCTGTTGCTCAATGAATTAATGAAGCACTTGCTTAATTATAACAATGCTTTCTCCATTAATGCTGTTTAGTTGCAGGCACACTACTAAACCTATGTAGAAAGGAATACATTTACATGCACCAACCAGCCAGAACATTAAAACCATCCAGGAGTTCAGCAGTGGATCAGTGTGCTGCGGGTTGCAGGGTGCGGCCTCACAAAGGATAGGACATCCAGTAGGTGCTCGATCTGACTGGGGAATTTGCGGGACCGGTTGGCAGCATTGGGCTCTTTGACGCTGGTCTCTGTGTGTGGCACTGGGGGTTCCGAATTTAAATTCAGCCAGAATTTCCTCTTTTTTTTTGGCTTAAAGTTTGCATGAAAAACTGGTGCATTAATGAGCCTTGGATTCCCATGACCTGTTTGCTGGTGAAATATTCTCCAGTTCAACTGGTGGTGGTCATAATGTTATGGCTGATCTGTATATAGTAGAGAGAACTCAGCGATTAAGGGTTGAGGGTCAAACAAGAGCTTCATCCCAGTCCTGAGATTTGAACTCGCAACATACAGCATTTGCTTATTAGAACAAAACCTAATCTGCTAACGCTGTACAAACAGTGGTAACTATATATGATGACGCAACGAATCCCATCGCCAACATCAAACTTAAAATGATTTTCCAGTTAATTGCCTGTAATTACATAAACTAATTACATAAACCATAAGCAAAACTGCAGCAGTGAGGAATATACTTGGGTGAGTAATGACACACTCCACAAACCTCCACACTGAACGCTGTGAGGTAACGGCAGTAAGGCGTGAGCACCCTGGGGAACAAAGCAGAGGAAGGCCTCTCATCTTCCAACCGAGCATGCACTCTCTGGAGAAGAGCGGTGCTGAGGGCTTGTTTCTCTGGAGCCTAGCCTCTCTTGTCCTCTCAGGGGAGGAAGCAGCAGCGGCATCAGCAGCGGCGGCAGTGCTGAGCTCGCTGCACATCACAGTCCCAGAGTTATTACAGCTCATAACAATTAGCATTTAATTAAGAACCCAACCATATGGAGGTGTTCACTCTTTGCTGATGAAAACATGCTCATGAGTTAAGGGTAATGCTTTATGGTGAACAACACAGCTGGAAGAATGTGACTCTGTCATGCTCTGTGTGTGTGATCATTTAGGTGGAATAGAAAATACAGTATATCGGGTGTTCGGCGAGTCGCCAGTGACCCGCACAGGTGGTTTATACAGTATAGCATAAAACGTGCATTAAAAAGTCATATTTCCCTTTCATTCAGTCATCTTCTGTACCGCTTTATCCTGTATTTAGGGTCGCGGGGACCTGGAGCCTATCCCAGGAGACTCTGGGCACGAGGCAGGGTACACCCTGGACAGCGTGCCAATCCATCGCAGAGCACACACACACACTATGGTCAATTTGGGAACGCCAATTAGCCTAATCTGCATGTCTTTGGACTGTGGGAGGAAACCGGAGTACCCGGAGGAAACCCAGCAAGCACGGGGAGAACATGCAAACTCCATGCACACAGAGACGGGAATCGAACCCGGACCCTGGAGGTGCAAGGTGACAGTGCTAACCACTACACCACCGTGCCGCCCAAATTTCCCTTTTGTAGGTTTATCTTTTTCCCCCATTATTAGTCTTTTCTGCAGATGATAAGGCAGAGTTTGATCACATTCATCACTACAAAGAAATAGAAGTTCACAAAAGCCTTTTACTGTGTATTGGGGGATTATGTGATGACTTGTTTGAATAAGATGGATACTCCTGCCAGCCTCGATTCTAGAATGATGGATGGAGACACACAAAAGGAGGAAATAGCTCTCATAAACCCAGCCTGTGTGCTGGCACATTGCTTCAGCGGTTTTTTTTTTTCTTCTTCTTCTTTTCTTTTCTTTTTTTTCTCCCTTCCTTCAGTACTGAAAGCATTGCCTAAGATGTATTAACCCATTTCTGACACGCAGCAGGGGAGACAGTCATTTCATTTGTGGAGGAAGTTGAATAAATATAATAGTCCTGTTAACAAGTGCTCGTGTGGTCGGAAACAATTGTTCCTCGTGCGTCTCGAAGAACTGAGGACTAGGTGAGCAGCAGCGACAACAATAGCACTTTTCCGTAAATAATTCATAAACTGTCCGTCTCACGTTCGTCCCTTCTGACGGCCCGAAGAACAGCTGTTCAGCCTCACTTCATAGTGACATGCCTCAAGAGTACGGCATCTGGCTGGGAGGAGGGGAAGCCTGTTCTCCAGGGTGGAAGCATCAGGGGAAACCGCTGTGTCTTTAACTTGTTTATCTACAGATGGCGAGGATCAGGCTCATAAAATCGGAAAACAGCAGCTTTGTTTTCAATTCGCACTGCCGTGTGCATCTGCCAATCAAGCCGATCCCGTCATTACGATGCTTCTAGAGAATTTCCACCCGTCCAGGTCGTGCTGGTCTTGCCGTTGAACCGCGTTTCTTATGTAACAGCGTGAAACGAACGAGTCGTTTCGAAGCTTTAACGCCGTGCATTGTGTAAAGACGCTTCTTCTTCCAAATGATAACAGTTGCTTATTTATGTCTGGCAGTCACAGGGAAAAAATTAAGTCAAGCTGTTAGTGCTTTCAGACGTCTAAATAAAGAAATCTATCATGTACAACTACTTTTCAAACAGCTCCAGATTGCACGTTAAATATCCAGCAGAGTTCATCGCCGAAAACAAACGTAATATTACACTCCTAATGAGACAATACAGGACTGTTGTGAGACTATCATGCTGTTGTTCATCAGTGAGTCAGACAGATCAGACAGCAGACTTCTGTCCACTCATTTGCCTTCTCTCAATCATCATCAGAGCCATAGAACAGGAGCAGCTTGTGTTCCTGTTATCTTCGCTCCACATTTACTGATATTAAATCGTACATCCTGCCACATTTTTCCACCGGAGACATGGCCAGGGATCACGCAGTCCTTCCACCCATCTCATTCCCTAGCTATTCAGCGGCCTGCGGGGAATGTTTTTTATGGGGTAGGCGGAGCACAGATGCAGCAGCAGCTCTCATATTGCTGGAGGAAGAGATGGCTGACTACCTTTTGGCTTGGAAGCACCATTAACCAATTTGCCTTCCAGATGTCCATCAGCGAGCAGTGGCCAGCTTCATGCCAATCCAGGCTGTCCAGCCTCTATACATCTGGCCAAAATGTCTCCCACACTCAATCTGCTATTTCTGGTTTGTGTGGGTTTTTTTCCGAAGCCATTTTTTTTTTTTTTGTTGCTGTGATTTTCTGGCCAGTGAAACATTGTGTATGTGGTAAAGTGTCATATATTCATTCGAAATCTAAGCATTTCGCTCTTTATAAACTTGGAATATCTAGGTATTAATCCATTTAATTGTGCAATATAAATGGTCTATACTGTATGCATGCGTTAGACGTTGCACACCTGCTTTCTACTTCCTTTGCATCCTATTGCTGATTGATGATAGCTGTTCTGACAGCATGTGCATGTCCCACAAGCACAACCTCTACGCTGAACGTGTGAACATTCGAGGCTGCAATTCCCAAAAAGGGCTAACCTGCGCCAGCTGTTGGAGACAAGCTACCTGTGCCAACGGTGGCGGCTGCTGCCCACTGCATCATGTGTTCCAACGTTTCCATCTGTGGCATTTGTACCCCGTCCTCCACTCTCTGCATCTGGACGCGCTAAAGAAAGCTTTCCAATAGCGCCGAGCGCATGGTGCTGCCTGCCAACTGGGCCAGATGTTCGAGCTGTAAGCCCCGGGCTAAATCAGTGTAGCTCTCCACTCATTATTCCAGCCCTGATGAATTGCAAGTGCCCATTTTTTTGCCTTCTCCAGCTCCCTCCTCAACAAACCATCCATCAGCGGGAGAGACTTGAGGAGCTGCAGTGGTGGGGATGTCTAAGGAGGGCTTTGCAGATGTGTCTTTTAACTCTTTTGGCAGAAAGTGAGGGGGAAACTCTTGAAAGCTGGATTTCTTGATGAGGGAAAACCTATTCTCTTCTAATGAACTGATATCCTTTTTAAAATCATATCATACAGATGCAAAATTCTGTCTGTGCAGAGAGACTGACTTTAATATCTGCTGTATTTATTTGGGTGTAGTTTGCTAATGTATTAAAAATCATGGATTTCCTTTTATTACTGCATTTCTTTGCAGGACGTATTGACGATTGGAAATTCTGACACTTGAACTTTTACTGGCCTCAATCCTTTGCTAACCTGAGGCATCACATTGTAATGCATTAGTTGGAAAACCATGGCCATAATAACAGAGGGCCTTGACTTAGGGTTGTTTTGCTCTGGTTTTCCCCAGGGAATCATTTACTGTGGCTTGAGCACACTGGCCTTGTTAATCCAGATGGTGACAGGATAGTGCAGGCTGTGTATCCTCTCACAGCTTACACTGCAACCCTAGCCATTTCATAAGGTCTACTATAGCTAAAGGAATGGTGACAAATAAGAACATGGATATACAAATGTAATTAAAAAAAAAACTATAACAAGGGTTTGAACCAGGCGGCGCGGTGGTGTAGTGGTTAGCACTGTCGCCTTGCACCTCCAGGGTCTGGGTCCGATTCCCTCTGGGTCTCTGTGTGCATGGAGTTTGCATGTTCTCCCCGTGCTTGGTGGGTTTCCTCCGGGTACTCCGGTTTCCTCCCACAGTCCAAAGATATGCAGGTTAGGCTAATTGGCGTTCCTAAATTGCCCGTAGTGTGTGATTGGGTGTATGAGTGTGTGGATGTGTGTGTGCCCTGCGATGGATTGGCACCCTGTCCAGGATGTACCCCGCCTAGTGCCCGAAGTCTCCTGGGATAGGCTCCAGGTCCCCCGCGACCCTGAACACAGGATTAAGCGGTATAGAAAATGAATGAATGAATGAAGGTTTTGAACCCAATCCATGCCAACAAAATATTCCCCAGAGTCACTGGAGAGCAGAGAGCATTTCTTGTTGAGGTCAATCATTAAGACTATATCATGTTCTTGGTTTCATCCATGTATACATGTGCCTTTATGCAACAAATTGATGAAAGATGACCAAAGCACTTTCACATAGCCAGACCTTATACTCTCACATCGCCTACAGTATGACACAAAATAAACAAGCCCCTCCCACTTGTATCAAAGTGACTGTCAATGGACAAATTTTACGAGGCTGAAGCGTAATTATCCTTCGGGTCGGGACACGAAAAAATAAACTTCCTGTGAGACAACCGTGGGAACAGCAGTCTGGTTAACTGTTTTCTCCCAGTTTAATATCAGCAGTGGTCATCTTTCTCAGTTGTTAACCTAGCTGCGTAGTTACGTCCTGGTCTGTTTGGTCCTTGGGACGAAGAGCAATTATTATCTTTGATAAACGGCAATGGGCAACAGTGTTTAGATTGCAGCTCGAGAAAGATAACAGCATTGCGCCACACGAATATATGTTCATTATCATACATGTTCACCGAAATGTGCTTTCCAGCAGCAGCCTCGCTTAGAATCAGTGCAGACAAAATGGATGTGCTGGCAGACTTCATAGCTGTGCATGATTTGAAAACAAGACAATGATTAGTCTATTTAGTCTGTCTCTCATTCAAGGTTTAGTTATGTAGCCTAGTACAGCTTGAAAAGTTGATGACTGAAGTTTTCTTCAGTTATAACATGGAAGCACACAGTATTACTATAAAGTCACGGTATTTCTAGCATCATTTTATCAATAGGTGACAAAGTTATTTAAGACTGTGAGAGTGAGCAGACACATAATTTTTAAATAATAATAATAATAATAATAATAATAATTCATTCATTCATTCATTTTCTATACCGCTTAATCCTGTGTTCAGGGTCGCGGGGGACCTGGAGCCTATCCCAGGAGACTTCGGGCACTAGGCGGGGTACACCCTAGATGCCAATCCATCACAGGGCTAATAATAATAATAATAATAATAATAATAATAAATCCTGTTAATGCTTCATAAAAGGAGAGATCACTGTTGCACATGGCCTAATGCCAAATGGATAGTATCTGATTGACATTGATTTTTAATTAAACAGTGAATTTAAAATATTGCTTTACTTAACTGCATACCGGGCAATATTGATAGACAGGACATCTCTCAATAAATAATAACTATTACAATGCTATTGCGCCAAATCATAGCATAAACAATATTTTACATTTGAGAATTTAGGCTATTAAACGGGGAACCATTTTCAATCGGCCTGATGGAGTTGTTTCTTTATACATTGCTATTTCAATAAATATGGTTAATTTATACCCTATTCTTCTCTGTATTGACCTATTTATCCACTGATGGATGACGTAAGCTGTTTTATAGTTTATAGGAGGGAGGATTATAGTGGGAGCACTGGGCTGCCAGGTGTTACTGTGTGTCAGTAGAAAATGCTTCATAGAACAGGTAGGAGGGTCCCAGGAAGGTTAGGTCTGTCTGTCTGATTTAGGCACTCCTTGATTTCACCCTCTATATGATTGCACTGACAGTGGCTGATGGGTGTAACCTCCTTCTCACTATGCGACTCTTGACATGCAAAACCTCCTGGACAGTCATCAAATCCACAGAGGAGACCAACGTCCCTCAATAGATAATAGATGAGGAGCGAAGTTCTCTGTGCACCAACGGGTGAGAAGTGGTGCCCCCTAGGGAATGAAGAGGTGGAGTAATGTCCTGAGCCAGACAAGAAGGCAGAGTTGTGTTCTCTGGATGGCGGGGAGAGCAGAAAGCTGGTGTGAAGCCCATGAGGAGGCTGCGAGCCACAAAGGCATCCTCAGCAAGGCAGAGTGAGTGGGAGGCAACCTGCTCACCAGAGTCAGGGACAGCGACAGGCTGGAAACAAAAGGCCTTATTCTCGTCCTCTGGCTTGTATGTTGCTGGCATGCCACTGTCGATGTTTGACTGCATCACTTTGGCTGAAATACCAGCTACATCCCAAATCACAACCCCACCCTCCTCCGGTGGAAAAAAAACGAGTTTTTCTTCTGCATTTATGGTCGTATATTCTGTCCCAGAAGAAAGACGCAGGTAAGCGCAAGTGCAAATATGCTTTAACAGACATGATGAAGTCAAAAACAAAACTAAATCAGCATTCTAAAAAGAAGCTATGAACTTGATCTAGCAATAACGCAAGTGACGTGACGGGACAAGGACAAGCTGAAAATCTGAAACTTAAATAGTGTTTATCTCAGGTGCGATATACTGTAATATGAAACAAATTACATACATGTACAGATGATTTTATATTGCATACATGTGGTGTTATCCAGCGTCCTTCCAAATACAATGCTGTGACACATACTGTACACATACAAGTACGAATATACATGCCATCCATGTCCTAATCACGAGATTTTTGCCATCTTGATTAGGTCTAACTGCTAATATACTATGTGTCCAAAGGCTACAGATTTAATATATCTATGCATAACCGTTGCATTGTTTTAGGGTCAACAGGTCATTTTCAGAAAACTGAATTTTTCATAGCCTTAAACACATGCTTTATGTAATGTTTTATACAACATTTGCTCATAAACTTCATATCAGGTGTACCAGTAAATATTTAGTCCATTGCGTCAATGATTTGACCTAAGGGAAGCATATAAATTAAAAATAGAAGCAGGCTGAAGCCGGATCCCCGAGGAACACATGCTTTAAAAAAAAAAACACTTTGTGATAAAGTGTAAGTGTACTTTATGAGTGAGACAACTTCACACACACACACACATGCACACACACATGCACACACACATGCACACACACACACATGCACACACACACACGCGCACACACACACATGCACACACACACACACACACACACGCACACACACACACACACACATGCACATGCACACACGCACACATGCACACACACACACACACACACACACACACACACACACACACACACACACACACATGCACACACACACACATGCATGCACACACACACACACACACACATCTGTCTATCTATCTATTTATACCTTTTCAGTGATTTGAGTTACAGTAGCTCTTCCATTGGATTGGACTACACGGGGAGTTTACTTCTTACGTGCACCAATGAGTGTGACCCGCCCATGTCACTGTCACTGGTTCATTTGTTTTTGGTTCGTCTTGACCACTGCCTTTGAACATCTCACATCTCACATCTCACACAGCCTCATCTGAACAGTGGATGTTGAACTATGTGTGCTGTTGAACTCTGAGCGTTAATGCCTGCTCTAATCTGAGGTGCTGGAAATCTGCAGTAAATCTAAGGCTGGTCATTCGAATAAATTTATCCTCCACCTTATCCAGCAACTTTGATTATAGTGTCCTATACAGGGTCACGGGAGGTCTGGAGCCTATGCCAGGAAACTTAGGGCACGAGGCGGGGTAAACCCTGAACAGGGTGCAAATACATCACAGGGCACTACATATAGCTACTTTGGACAATCTAAAATATAAAGCATAGTCTGGGTTTTAATTGCTACCCAGTTTCAAGTATAATAATCCCAAACCAAATTCAAATTCAGATTCAGATTTTTATTCGTCACATACGGTACACAACCATGCGCAGTGAAATGCTTACATGACTGTTTGTGACCTAAAAATAAAAGATAATAAGAGAGTCAAAATGCCAATAGAAAAGAATGTAAATAAAGTTACAATAATTTGCATAATAATTTGTTACAATAAAATAAAATAAAGTATGAAGTAGATACCAATAGAAATAAGAGTATCTCTATCATACCTAATGTACTCAGTTACTGAAAGACTGAGAAAGAAAAAGAGGTCATGACGACATCTCGAACAGTTAGACGGGTCAATTTTGAAGGTAAATAATATCTGAAATTATTATCATATATTATCAAATCATAAAAAATCTATATGACTAACTTTGAAGTCTGTGCTTTGAAGCTATCGAGATGCAGAACATAGCAGCGAGAGGCTAAAGCGAACAAGTGGAGTGTCTGAAAGTGAACAAAGCTTTGAAGCTATTAAAGAGCCTTTAGTGTATTTTTTGCTCATCTATCTTTTGGACAAGAAAGCATTACATTTAGTCACAGTGACTGAGCAAAAAGAATTGTGACCGAATCGCTGTCAGAAGATCGAGTCGAGCACAACAAGTAAAGTCAGTCAATAAGATTAACTAGAGATGATTCTCAACTCCCCGCTGAGTGCTTTAAGCCACTGTCTCTGCTCCGTCAGGATGAGCCAAAACAAACGTCCTTATAAACAGAAAGAACTCGTCCAGTTGTGGTAATCCAAACACAGTCTGTAGCATCCAGATGCTTCTTTCTCAGTCTTGTGGTCCAATATGAAGGGTCCTATGTGCTAGCCCCACAGGGAAATCAAAGTCAGCTTCACCAAATGCTGTTCAATCCAGCTGTTTCGGTTCCTCAGAGAGGAATGTAATATTAAAAAAAAAAATGAATGATTAAAAAAGATAGCAGACAGCAGATATATAACTATATGTAGTTTATATTATACGATAGTGGTTAGGATTGTTGCCTCCATGGTTGGGGGTTCAAATCTGTGTGTGTGTGTGTGTGTGTGTGTGTGCGTGTGTGTGTGTGTGTGTAGTCTTTCCTGTCCTTGAATAAGTTTTCTCCAACAGTCCAAAGACATGCAGATTAGATTAATTGACATTTCCAAATAGTGTGTGACTGACTGTGTAAGTGTGTGTGCTTTGTGCTCTGCAAAGAGTTAGCACCCCATCCAACATGAACCTCGACCTGCGTTACTGTACCTGAGATACATTTTATGAGAAACTTATGGATGGATATTATAAAGTACCACAGCTCAGCTAAACTCTCAAATCTGATTGGCCAGATGTTTGAATATATGCCTATTACAGCAGATCTGACGATATTGTCAGCCATGTTAAATCACAGCTTCAAATCGCAATTTAATATTAGCGTACTTATTCTTCTAGCTGTTACTGTTATCGTGTAGCTAGTAATGACTCGTTCATACTGTAGGAACGTACTTATATGGTGGACAATCCATATAACTATATAAATGATAAATATACAGTATAAATAATAAATGGATGCTGTGTTTAAACAAGGGTGGCGCGGTGGTGTAGTGGTTAGCACTGTCGCCTTGCACCTCCAGGGTCTGGGTTCGATTCCCCGGCCAGGCTCGATTCCCGTCTCTGTGTGCATGGAGTTTGCATGTTCTCCCCGTGCTTGGTGGGTTTCCTCCGGGTACTCCGGTTTCCTCCCACAGTCCAAAGATATGCAGGTTAGGCTAATTGGCCAAATTCCCAAATTGCCCGTAGTGTGTGATTGGGTGTGTGAGTGTGTGTATGTATGTGTGTGTGCCCTGCGATGGATTGACACCCTGTCCAGGGTGTACCCCTCCTAGTGCCCGAAGTCTCCTGGGATAGGCTCCAGGCCCTGAACACAGGATTAAGCGGTATAGAAGATGAATGTGTTTAAACAGGAACCTTGGAATGTAGCGGTTGAGTAATTTATTAACGTTTATTGATGGAGTTTTGGTACTTTGAAGGTTTTTCATGTAAGAAGAGTAATCATTATTATAATGAAGGTTACACAATGTTAAATGTAACAAAAAGCAGATAAAATGTGTAACATGTTATTAATTACAATTTTAATTTAAACCATTAAAAATAATTGTTTTCTAATTGCTTTAAGGTATAATGTTATATGTAACTACTTTGGACATAACCCCAGCTCGCCAGCTGTTTTCCAGTAACATCAATTTTTGTTACATTTTGTTCCAGTTTTTATGACCTTCTAATTGTATGCATTCTTCATTCATTCATTCATTTGTATAAATATTAAACACCAACACCTCTGAGCAGATCTCACACTTCAAGCTTCTTCTACAACTCCAACATGCCACACCTCAGCCCTCTTTTCCCCAGCTATGACCTTGACATATGGTTTGGCTCCCAGACGCAGAGTGTTGGCTGTGAGGCCTGACCGTGATGAGATTGGATGGCACCCCGTGGCACCTCAGTATGCATCTGGAAGAGGAGGATGCGAGAGGGGTGTGGCGTGAATGCTGTGTGTGGGGCACCGCTGGCGCCATGGCGATCTGTCAGGCCCAGATGACATACCCTAGGAACAGCTGCATTGGCTCAAGGCAGTGAAAGATTGCCTTCCTCATCCAGCGAACCTGCCAGAGGCCACCGTGTCACACAAGAAACACAGCAGAGAGAGCAAACTGTGAGCAAAACTGTTCTCGCTTAGCACAGCTTTCAGTGAACCTGTTTAAAGGCCTCTAACTTGAAGGATTTCGTTTGTTTTTCTCGTCTTGTTGGCACAAATGTCAAAATGAAAAGAATTAATGATTAGACTTTCGTTCATGTTATGACTCTTAACCTGATGCAAATGTCCTTATATGAGGACATCAACTTGTCTACATTATGACGACTGTCAGGAAGACTTCCTTCTCTCTTAAGCCATTGATTAAGTTTATAGTTATAAGGTTCTAATATGTAGGTTCCTGGAGTTTATCCCAAGAAGTTCAGGGTACCAGGTGCAGGACACCCTGAATGGGGTGCCAAACCATCACAGAGCATGATCTTAAACTACCATGTTGCCATGCGTATGTAAAAGGAAAAAGTCATTAAGCGAACATGTAAATCTCTTCCCTAGTAGAAACGTGAATTGAAGGTGCATTGTTTATATCATCATGCCCGGAAGCCAAGGATACGACTATTTGCAGGAGCATGTAGATCGAATCTCATCTGCAAATCTTACTGCTACAGTATAATTATACAAATATGTGCACATGCTCAGGGTGATGGCTTTATCATCATTTTTCTTTTTGAGGCAAAAACTTATGTCCTTCTAAATATTCCCCAAAGATATGACCCATCTCTCTCTCTCATACACACACACAAACCCACACATACACTTGCAACTTGTCATAGGGTTAAAAAAATATGCTCACACCTGGGCCCCTAATCCTGTCGGATGACCTTTTCTATCTCCTTCACTAAACTGTACTCTAAACTAATCTTGGATGAAAACATGTAAACTAATAAAACAGTGAAGATGTGTACTCATATCGTTTGCTTTTGTATAGTTCTAATTATAGTTCTGTGCAAATATTCATGGAAGCTTGGAGGATTTGAAATTGCTGGCAGCAACTCAGCAAAATAACGCAATTCATAAATCAGTATGATAGGCCCGTTAGACAATGTGTACATGATGGCTTATTAGTAGACGAAGACAAATTACAGCTTCAATGAACTGAACTGATTTATAATAATTAAAAAAAAAAACATATTGGCTTTATGATAGGCTTTTATGAATGGCTTAGTGGTTAGAACTGTCGCTTGGTTTCCCCGTGCTTGATGGGTTTCCTCCGGGTACTTCAGTTTCCACCCACAGCCCAGAAACATGCAGAATAGGCTAATTGGCATTCTCAAATTGCCTGTATGAGTGTGCATACAGTATATATGTGTGTATCCTGCAATGCATTGGCACCCCTTCCAGGGTATACCCCACCTGTGCCCTAAGTATCCTGGGATAGGCTCTGTACACAGGATAAAGCCATATAGACGACGAGTGACTGAGTGGCTTTATTGATTGATTGATTGATTGATGTGCTGTATGATTTACCTTTGTAAAAACAATTAACTGTAACATTATTTCCTTTTTTAATTCCTTGAGCAATGAGACATTAATTAAATATAATTGTGTGATTTGTTTAAACCAACAACATGCATTGTATAGTATTTAATCTGAAGTTAAGTCATGTTTTACTACACTTTTAATGAACAGCGCCCTGAGTTGTATTTAATTTCCGCAGTAAATAGGAATGTGCATATTAAATACAATCAAAATGTAATATTTCTGCATTTTGTTCTGCTTGGTTATTTGGACAACCTGCATTGCACTGCTAAAATTATTTTCTAACTAAGCAATATGCTATCAATTGTATCAATAGCAATACCCCCCGCTCCCCACGCACACCCCGCCTAGAAGGAAAACCTGGAAATTACACATATCCTGTGCCCTGTGGGACAGCAGGCCCTATATACCACCGCTCCTGTATTCTTAATGGCAAACCCCTAGCCACAAAGCTACCTTGACGGCTACCTCTTGCCCCTCCAGCAGAACTCCATAAATATCCTTGAACAACACATTAGCTCAGGAAACCTGTATGTGTGTCTGAGTGAGTGGGCATCGTGGCCCCTTGGTATGTTGTCCTGGATAGAGACAGGACTCCGGTGTGGAATAGGGACAGCTGTAAGCGAAGCGGCCATGTGAGAGGACATGGAGCAGCTGCAGCCCCTGTCAAAGGTGTGCAGGACAGCTTCACTTTTCAGATGGGGAAACATAAGGCCTTTTCTGTCCATTCTGGCTCATCTAGCTGCATTCAACTGGATAATGTTGCCCCACAGTGACAGAGGGCAATGAAACAATTTTGTTGTTGGCGGAGGTTATGGTGACCCACAAATTATCGGCTAAATTCTCCTACAAAAGTTTAGTTGTATTGAGGTTTTCAGTTATTGAGTGGAATTGATTTAGTGGTACTTCAAAATGTATGGTCACTGCTTGAACTTGAGCATATATATATATATATATATATATATATATATATATATATATATATATATATATATATATATATATAGATAGATATAGACATAGCCCCTGGGGCATTTTTTTTAATGCTCTGCCTCTTAACATTTGGACAGATGATAGAAAGGTGAAAGGGCATGTGCCTGGCACGGCTGCTGTCCTGTGGATGTGTGGATGTGGATCTCCACCTGGGTCACAGTGCCTGGCCTTCTCCTCACCTCCACTGCACCTCCCCTTGCCATCTGGTGCAGTTGGGGATGAACTGTGGCATAAGCTTGGGGCAGGCAGCTTACAAACAACCTCAAAAAGGACTGAGGAACCAATTTTCAGTGGGCACACTCACAAACACACCATAAGCTGGAATAGTTTTGCTTTGCAAACTGCAGAGTGATCAAGAAAACTGAAACGCTTTTGTGTATGCATGGGTGCATGTTTGAGTGTGTGATTTTTTTAAGCGGATGAAAGATATTAAATGATATACAGCATAGAAAGTCCAGAAAATACAAATAGATGAAAATAACTGGGTGGAACGGTGGTGTAGTGGTTAGCACTGTTGCCTTGCACCTCCAGGGTTTGGTTCCCAGCCAGGTTCGATTCCCGTCTCTGTGTGCATGGAGTTTGCATGTTCTCCCCGTGCTTGGTGGGTTTCATCCGGGTACTCCAGTTTCCTTCCACAGTCCAAAGCATTGCAGATTAGGCTAATTGGTGTTCCCAAATTGACCATAGTGTGTGAATGGGTGTGTGAGTGTAGTAGGTGCCCTGCGATGGATTGGCACCCTGTCCAGGGTGTAACCTGCATTGTGCCCTAAGCCTCCTGGGATAGACTCCAGGGCCTGTGTTCACAAAGCTTCTTAAGCCTAAAGGTTGCTCCTAGTGATGAAATTCTAAGAAAATTCTTAGAATTATGACATTTTCTTAGAATTTTCCCTTAAATTTAGGACTAAATCTTAATAAAGATAAAAATGATTCACGAAACATCTTATCCCTAAAAACAGCTCCTAAGGTAAAAATGGTTAAGAGTAGAGAGGAGGACTTTTAAGAGGCTTAAGAGTTTCTATAGCAGAGGAGAAAATGGAGGAAAGACAAAATATTCTCCAGACACTGAACGTAAAGCTAAAAGTAAACACTGCTCTACTGTCCAATTTGATTTTCTTGTTTTGCTTCCTTCCATCTCTCTTGGATTGTTGGCTACATACCATCCAAAAAACCAACTTAAATAGTCCTGTAATCATGTAAATTAGTAAAAGTTGAGCCATTTTGCTCCCATCAATCTGAAATAGATTAAAAGTAATAAAATCATTATGATAAATAAATGTAGGAACTTAAATGTAGTGTACGTTTAGCTGTTTAATTATCTTTAAGATATTTAGCCTATAACAGAAACTTTACATAAAGTAGCCTGTAGTCATGATTATACAATTTCTTTATGTACAAACATTTTGATTTCACTGTCTGTTCTATTATCATATATTCTATTTTCACAAAAAGCGCATTTCAAGACCTTTACAGAGGTCAGAGTTTATTTTTTATCAACCAATCACAGTCCTTGAATTGCTGCATCATCCCTAGCAACGGGGTCAACCCACACCTCCTCACTAAGATAAAGGGTTTTGTACTTTCCTTACTCAGAGTAGCTCTGAGAAGTTTCCTAAATCACTTTTAGTCTAGGACTCCCAGCTAGGACTTTTTAAGCTAAGATATGAGCTCTCTAAGAGAAGTCTAAGAAGCTTTGTGAATACGGGCCCAGGTCCCCACGACCCTGAATACAGGAAAAAGTGGTATAAGAGATGAGTGAGTGAAAATAACTGAAAGAGAACAGGAAATCTCACAAACATAATGAAAGCGCATAAAGAGCTTGCACACATACAACAGGTATATTTTTTATTTAAATATGACAGGATGAGATGCGACCACAGAAAAAGATAACATGCTAATACCTGTCTAAACATGCAAATAGGCTCTGATACAGGGAAATCAAGTTGCAAATGTGACAAGCCACAGCCTAATAAAGGAGAGAATAATTAAAAAAAAAAATTTGTATCAAAAATGCTGTAAGGGGAAGGGAAAACAGCAGGTGTTATTAATGATAACGTCAAGCAGAGGTGCCATAGACACGTCTCTTATCAGCGAGAAGAATCTCGCGAGACTTCGGTGGAGGCGGCAATGAGGGGGCGGGACGAGCTGGACCGAGCGTGGACGGGATGAGAGGGGCCAGAGAAACAGGCTGGCCGTGACGTCACCAGTCTTCCTGAAAGTCAACAACTCTGTCGGCGGTGTGAGAGGAGAGGAGGCTCGGCGGCGCTTGGCAGGGGGTGAGGCTGCATCGCGCTGTGCTTTGGGTCAGTAGCTATACCATTGTTTGGGTTCGGCACGAGAGCGTCGCCAGCTTTGTTTCGTTTGTCAGTTTTAGTTCATGCTGCATTGTGAGCTGCAGAAAACAAAATAAAACAGGGGGTGTGTAGGGGCAGGTAGATGAAAACAGCAGCTGCGTGTACAGTAGGAGGAGACAAGCAGATCCTGATGCTTGGATGCTGATGATAAAGATACTGCACAGGGTTACAGTGTGTTATGTTGAAAGAGCAGCCTCTCCTTCACCACTGACACACACACACATTTCCACAGTGAGGATGGAGGAGGAGAGCTCTGATGCTGCACTGTGATGCTGCGAGTTGGGAAACAGGATCACGAGGTGCATTCGTCTGCTTCTTGGCCTTTAGCGTGTGTGTGTGTTTTTTTCCGTGTCAAATACAAATCATCCTCTTTAAAGCAGCTGCATTCAGCCTGTTGTGTGTGTGTGCTGGTACACCTTCGCGAGACAACAATAACAATTAGCATGCGCTCTGGGCTCGGATAGAGGACAGCGCACCGAGAACCTCAATTTTATCCGACACCATTCTCACCTCGGTTTTTGGCCAAGAAGATGTACTGTGAGCATTTTTTTTTTTAAAGCTCCGGCACGTTTATAATTCTGAAAGAAAGCGGTGAGAGTGTGTGCGGGAGAGCGGAGAAGCTAGGCTAGCTGTGCTAGAGCTGTTTTGGTGTGTGCGTGCGTGCGTGCGTCCGTGCGCGCGCTCATTCATAACATTGTTTATATCCGCGCTCGCTCGCGCGTCGAGTCGCAGCCTGGTTACACATCAACAAGAGCAAGAAGTGAACACGCCTTTTGTCCGTTTCGTGGCACTGCACTGTTGTTCTTGCCACAAAAGCACTACAGCAGCACAACACAGCAAGGCGGTATGGGTACTCCTCATGCTTTATGGTTGTGTGTGTGTGTGTTTGTATAGCCTCGTGCGGCACCTGTCACCCTGAGCTCTGGCTGAAACTTAATACTGTAAACATGGCAATATATTTAAAAATGTTGCTACAGCATTAACAGGGATGTTGAGGAAAAACAAACATAAATAAAAGGCAAAACAGTGCTGTGTCTTTTGAACCTGGCACACTGAAAAGGTTTTAGCTTTGTTATGTAGCAAAATGTTGATAAACATTTTCCTGAATATCTCACATAATGCATTAGTTAATTATATGATAAAATGTATATTGAGATACATTAAGAATGAATTAGGATTAAGATTTATTCGTCACATACTTTTTAAAAATAAGGATTTTTATATATTTATTATAATAATAATTATTATAATTTTAAATTTTTTATTGTTTTGCATATCACAGTTTGGAAGCTGGGGTCAGAGCGTAGTGTCAGCCCCCCTGTGTGTTACATACTTGCGCCACCACTGCCCTTTATACGCTCTGTGTGTGTGTGTGTGTGTGTGTGTGTGTGTGTGTATATATATATATATATATATATATATATATATATATATATATATATATATATATACACACACACACACACATAGTATATGTATATGGAGAAAATTCTCATGAGAATTTTGAGCAATGCTGAAGTGGTATTTTGTCAGTTAGACCTGGCAACATCTTTTCAGACATAGCTATGGTTTATGTGCAGGCCAGCAAGCCACTCATTCCATGACTATCTTGGACAGAGTACAGGAAATATAATGCCAAGAAAAGAGAGGGTTTTGAAATAAAAAGGAAGAATTTGAGTTGGACTTTATATTGGTGCTGCTCTCAGCAGAAGGGGCGGGGGTAAGGGGTAGCTCAGTCTTTAAGGTGTTGGACTACTGATTGCAAGACCCAGGCTCAAACTCCAGCAATGCCACCATTGGAACCCTGAACAACTTGTCTGCTGAATGCTGTAAATGTAAATACAGAAAGTTGAAAGAAGAAGAGTTAATGTTATTTTGACATTGTCTTTGTTTGCCTGCAATATTGTGAATGTATCTATTTTTGCATAGTTTTTTGTGATGCAACCAAGCAAAACTGCTTCCCAAACCTGTTGTCTTCATGGACGTGTAGGTTCATTGTCCCCATTAAATTCTGTCGTGGCATTAAGTATTGATCTGCCCTGCTCCAGATATAAACACTTTGGTGGACGTCTTTTGCAAGATAATATCAGTAATTTGCAGTGCTTATTAGGGCTGCAACTAACGATTATTTTGATAATCGATTAGTTGGTCGGTTTCTTTTTCGATTAATTGGATTAAAAAGTGCCCGCTTTAATTTGCTGTTTTGCTTAACTATATAAAACCATAAATCAGGGTATTATTTATGTATAAAAGTAAACTTTAAAAAATGCAATAGCCACATAGAGTATAATGATCTTTAATTTTGACATTTAAACCTTAGTTTATGTAAATCAACATTCTTTTTTAACAATAATTGCAGATGGCAAGTTAACAGTGTTGATACGGTGTATGTGTGTGTGTGTTTATATATAATATACACACACATCTATCTATCTATATATATATATATATATATTATACACACACACACATACATACTTACATACACACACAGTAGTTTAAAAAAATACACTGACATTCAGTTGTTAAGAATGACCTCAATTTTAAATTCTCTTAAATTAATTCAACTTAATAAGAAGAATAATAGACTTTTAGATTATTATGATATTATTTTTAATGAAAGTGTCTCTTGCTACATTCTTGTCACGGTTTATACATTATTTCGATCCTCTCGGGTATTTTATCCTTTTTTGTTGTCTCAATAAATTAAAAAAATATTTTATTTATATATATATATATATATATATATATATATATATATATATATATATATATATAGACCATTTTGCTATACTAGACATTCTCTAATACGGCGACGTACAGTAGGGAGAGAAAAAATGGCCGCTACTGGGTTCACTCTGTTTATTTTGCCCTTTTTCCTGCATTTCCCCCTGTTTAGCCTGTAGGATGATGGGATATATCCGGTCCTCCGTGGTGTAAACTGAACGTGAAGAAAACGAACTAGAAGTGTTTTCCTTGCGTTCGTTGGGATTTGAACACTTTTTTTTTTTTTACTCCGTATAACCGCGCAGCCGGACAAACGCACGTCACCAAAGCCCGTGTGAACTCTCTCACTCACTCCTTTTTTTTTTTTTTTTAGTCGCGGCCAATTCCTCCCCGTCGCTAGGGGCTCCCACATGTGTAGGAAACCCTCTGCGCTTCATCCGCACTCACCGGACACTACGAACGGCAGAAAACCGCTCGCTTTTAACGCCCGATAAGAGGTGTTTAATGTAAATTGCTCCAGTACTTTGGAGGACTTGGGGCGCGCGCTTTTTCCTGCAAACGCTTCTGTAACCTCCATTGCGCGAGCGACTGTGTATCTGTGTGTATCTGTGCATCTTGTGGTCGCGCTCCTCAATAACGTGAGCAGCCCAACTAATCGATAACGGCATTCGTTGACAACGAATTTCATTATCGATAATTATCGATTTTATCGATTAGTTGTTGCAGCCCTAGTGGTTATGATTTTAAATTTCGAAAAGAGGCCTGGATTGTTGGAGTGGCCTGTCTTAGAAACAAAAGGCTATGAATTTTGAAATCCCTCTTTTTACTGTTAACAGGATATTAGTTCAATTTCAAGAAAAGAGTCAAATGTCTTCTTGTCTCACATCTATTGAGAACTCTCTCGTTTTATGTCTAGATGACTCTTAAAGACAAGCATTAATTGTGTATTAATAATTAAACCTTGCTTAGCTTTGAAAATATAAAACATTGGTGCATATGTTTCATTATAAAACTATGCGTGTTTATTTACTTTTTGCAGGGATTTTTTTTTTTTTTCAAACAAGGCAAGGTTTATGATGGGCGTTCAAGTCAAACCAGGACTTGTGATTGTGCAGAATAACAGCTAAGCAAGTAAAAACTACCTTTTTTTTCTTTTTCTCGCGATATAATCCCGTGCTACACTAATGCACTTCTTCCAGTTCATGGATACCGTCAAGGTAGAAAGTTTTCTCAGTACGCCAGAGCTGGGATCAGACTGCCTGCTTCACGTCTGAGACGCCACCCTCCCAGGAACTCCTTTAAAGGTCCAAACTTGTAGGAATGGCTTAAAGCGAGGTCAGGGCTGTATGGGGGATGTGGCAACAACTCCCAGCCAAGTTCCTTTAATGTGCAAGAGGTGTTTATGAATCGTTATTCAAGGAAGTAAGGCTTTTTTTTTTTTTTTTTTTTAACGTTTGCACCATTCAAATTTTTTACTGCAGCTTAGTCTTCTCACCGTACTGTGCTTGAAGACTTACAGTATGTAAACAATAGATTTTACACCTTTATTTATGAGAAATTGTATCAGAAGTAGTTGCTTAATGAGTTACACTGAATGCGTAAATAAATTACTTACCAAATTATCTTTTGGATAAACGTCAATCTAAACGTGACGATGCAAACGCCTTAAAAACTTCTTTCTTTTCGAAACAGACACATAGTTCTGCTTTTATTTCAGTTAAGTAGAAAGAGAGCGAGAGATGAGCATGAGAGCACGAGAGGCGTCTGTGTTTGAAATATAGCTGCGGCGGATGAGCGGAACTCCTCCGAGACCTCAGACGTCCACATCCTGCAGTGTTCATTCAGAACTTTTTCATTTCCTCCATTCTGGTTTGCAAGCTTGATTTCTGAGTCGCTCGTCGTTCATTCATCTCCAGTTTGGTAAGTGAGCTGCAGATTTCGCGCTTTACCGTAGCGAGACGAGACGGATGCTTGACGCGATTAAAGCCAGAGGGAATTTCGTCACATTGTTATGACTGTCTTCAACTACACGGGGCACGATGAATGACTCTAGATGAATGAACAGCACGTATGAAATTTCAATGCAAGCAAAAGAAGGGAAATGAATATTGTTTAACAGAGAAAGAGCGGTTGGCTCGGACGTAGCCCCTGCTTCCTATTTTAGTGCGACTCAACATGTAATGTTGCGATGATACAGAGACCACTGAAATACAGTGATGGCATGAGAAAATAGAAATCTGACTTGAGTTAAAATCTAAATAAGAATGTAAACATGCATAGTGTGTAAGCAACGTATAAATTAAAAGACACAATTTTTTTTGAAGCATTAATCAAATAATATAAACAACAAACACTTTATATGGACATTAATAATGGATTAGCATTAGTGTGGTTTATTAGAGCTAGATTGAAGAATACACTCTTTATGTGGTATCTTTCACTTTTCATGATATTGGTGCATGCAGTGAGATTAAAATAATTGTTTAATACAGTATGCAGTATTCTCTGCTTTTTACATGCTCATGCAACCCCACTCATTGTAGCTTGTTTATCTGTTCAGCGTGTGAGACATGGAGTTCCTGCTTGGCCTTAAAATTGGTTGACCGCTATGAGTTTCTCACTTCCTGTGATGATTGCTAGCAGTCACTTCTACATGTCAGCTTTTTACCATACTGGATCAACAACAAACCTGACACACCGGCCTAGTGCGCACAATATACCATATATTAATTTGATAAAAAAATAATCAAAGTTGTATTTATTCTTGACTTTCCTGATGTTTGCCAAAGCCAACTGATTTTAAAAAAGCTCCTATATTTTACTTGTTAATAAATAAATCCATACTTGTGTCCAAATCTTTGACTGGTGTCTTCAAACATGTTATATCTATATACAGTACCAGTCAAAAGTTTGGATTTATTTTCTGTATTTTAGGACAATACTGGATTTTTTGTAATGACATAACAGTTTTTATTTTTAGACGTTTTAGATGTTCTGCAATCGTTCTTGCAAGAGCAGTATTGTCAAGTGCATTTGCAAAACCCATCAATCAGCCTGATGAACCCGGCTCTCATGAAGACCATTCCAGGAAAGCAAGAGCAAAACTTACCTCTGTTGCGAAGGGGAAGTTCATTTAGAGTGAGCAGCCTCGAGGAGCACCACAGGTTAGAGCTGCTGAAGGCTTTACAGATCATAAGTAGCAGAGGCATCTCTATCAACTTTTCAAAGGAGATTATTGCATATGCACAATGTAGAAAGAGAAAAATCAGGAAATTCCATGGAATTCGATGTGTTCAAGCTTTTAACTGGTAGTGTATGTTTGCCTTTGAAGCGTTTTGAAATGTTGTTGTTCTTCTGTACTCCTGGTGGTGCACTTGAAGCTGTTCACAGGCACGGTGGGACAAAATCATTTGCAAAGTTTGTTTAAAATTGTAACAGTTTCTAAAAATAAATAATTATGCAAAATCTGGCCATTTGTAAAATCATGCTACTTACCAAATTGCAATTAGAGATGTTCCGATACCATTTTTCCCCTCCCGATACCGATTCCGATACTTGGGCTCAGGGTATCGGCCGATACCGAGTACTGATCCGATACCTGGGTGTGTATCTGTACAGTGTGTGTGTATATATATTAGGGCTGCAACTAACGATTATTTTGATAATCGATTAGTTGGCCGATTATTGTTTCGATTAATCGAATCGGATAAAAGCTCACCGCTTCTTTAATTTGATGTTTTGCTTATAATTATATATATTTATAAAAAAAATATGCATATAATATATATATATATCTCGATTAATTGGATAAAAGCTAGACGCTTTAATTTGATGTTTTGCTTAACTATATAAAACCATAAATCAGGGTATTATTTATGTATAAAAGTAAACTTTAAAAAAATGCAATAGCCACGTAGAGCTTAATTATCTTTAATTTTGACATTTAAACCTTATTTTTTGTAAATCAACATTTTTGTTTTTAACAGTAATTGCAGATGGCAAGTTGACTGTGTGTATATACTGTGCGTATATATATATATATTAGTTTAAAAAAAAAATACACTGAATACACTGCTCAATTTTAAATTCTCTTAAATTAATTCAACTTAATAATAAGAATAGACTTCTAGATTATGATATTATTTTTAATTGAAGTGTCTACTACATCCTTTTCACGGTTTAAACAGTTTATTTCGATCCTATCGTGTGTATTTTATCCTTTTTTTTGTGTCTCAAAAAAAAAAAAAAAAAAAAAAAAATATATATATATATATATATATATATAGACCATTTTGCTATACTAGACATTCTCGTAATGCGGCGACGTAGGGAGAGAAAACTCGCCGCTACTGGGTTCACTCTGTTTATTTTGCCCTTTTCCCGCATTTCCCTCTGTATAGCCTGTAGGATTATGGGATATATCCGGTCCTCCGAAGTGTAAAATGAACGTGAAGAAAACGCACTAGAAGTGTTTTCCTTGCGTTCGTTGGGGTTTGAGCGCCAAGAAAAAACTGCATGCAACGTTTTTTTTTTTTTTTTTTTTTAACCCTGTATAACCCCGCAGCTGGACAAACGCACGTCACCAAAGCCCGTGTGAACTCTCTCACTGACTCCTATGTATGTGTAGAAAACCCTCTGCGCTTCATCCGCGCTCACCGGACACTACGAACGGCAGAAAACGCTCGATTTTAACGCCGATAAGAGGTGTTTAATGTAAATTGCTCCCATACCTGGGAGGACTTGGGGCGCGCGCTTTTTCCTGCAGACACTTGTGTAAACTCCATTGCGCGAGCGACTGTGTATCTGTGTGTGTATTTGTGCATCTTGTGGTTGCGCTCCTCAGTAACGTGAGCAGCCCAACTAATTGATAACGACATTCGTTGACAACGAATTTCATTATCGATAATTATCGATTTTATCGATTAGTTGTTGCAGCCCTAATATATATATATATATATATATATATATATATATATATATATATATATATATATATATACTAACATTTCTTTTTTATTTCCTAAAAACAAACGGCCCATGAAATGTATGTGTATACCAGTCACGATTTAACTAAAATATGACTAAACAGAATAAAATTGAGGAGGTCACCGACAATTGAACATTCATATCTATACAAAAGAAGCAAGGCTTGTTGTTGATGCTAACGGCTAACCCACCCATAATTTTTAGGAGCTTAGGAAGAGTGGGTTAGTCGTTTATGACTAACGATTAGCCCGCTCTCCATAAGCTCTTAAAAATGATGGGTTGCTAGATTTAATGCCACATTGTAACTTTTACATTACGAAACCGATTAAAATATGAAAATGTCTCAAGTTGTTTATTTTGCTTTTGGGAGAGGAGTTTTGTATGGAGCGATTCGCAGCTTAGAGAACCTGTTTTCTCTGTTTGAACACTCTGTAGTACAAAAGCATTTTAAATAGAGGAAACTGTAGACATTTAAAGAAGAAGAAAATGGAGGGAATGTGTTCCCCCGCCCCCCCTCATGTTTTTTGCATGCACACACACAATAGAGACGATATTACTGTCCAAAATACATCAATATTTGAATGATGGTCTAAAATTTTATTTTGCATAATGTGTCTCCAGAATAGGCTAATGCCCGAGTTTTGTGGGGGGAAAAAAGTTACCAATGGTGAAAACCCAGTAATGATTTATATATACATACATATAAAATGTTGGTTATTAGTGGGTGTGTTCGTGTTAGTTAGTTAGTTAAGTTGAATGGTTTAATATAAACCTTTTATTTAAAAATCTAATCAAGTAGCCACTAGGAATAATGACCACTTGGAACTGAAAAGACTCCAAAACGTGAAATATTTTTGTATACCTTTAAATGAGGAATATCATATTTCAGTATGTTCATATAAAAAAAACAACAACTTTGGCCTAATAATCATATTACAGCAGTAACATTCTGATAAGCTGTAACTCTGTGTGTGTGTGTGTGTGTGTGTGTGTGTGTGTGTGTGTGTGTGTGTGTGTGTGTGTGTGTGTGTGTGTGTGTGTGTGTGTGTGTGTGTGTGTGTGTGTGTGAGAGAGAGACAGAGAGAGTTTTGTTGTGCTGGAATAAGAGAGCCTAAAAACCATATAGGCATCTATCAGCAGGTTAGTTACTACTACAGTAATTTTAGATGCTTTTAATAATTTATTACTAAGATCTTTTGCAAATCTATGCAGATTTGGGAAGCCTCGTGACTAAAGCACTGTGGTGTTATTTAATTGGATTATTATTTTTTAAAATTCTGTATTAAATTTAATAAAATATAAATTGTTTATTTTTATTAATAAAAAAAAATCAGTAATTTTATAGCATTATGATACATTTTTTTTTTTATGTGGCACTGCTTTTTTTTTATTGCCAATTTATTATTAGACATTAAATCTCTACTTTCTGTTTACAGAACTCATTGTTTTTTTTTTTTTATAGGAAATGGTATTTTTGTTACTTTTGATTTCTAAGCTAATTGTTTTGGAGTTATTGACGTCCAGATTAAACCCGTTCACTTCACTTGACTAGTAAAAGGTTTAATAAATAATAACTTTGACAGTAGTGGAATGTGATTTTCATTTTCATAACAAAGCAAATAAATCATGGACCCTCAGGCTACATTTCATGGACGCCACATTGCAAACCGTGCCTCAGATCGGTTCTTCTTCTCATCTTTAGTTGTTTTTGTGAATTCTTGATCCGCCCGTGCAGATTGTTCATGACGGAAATGAAGAGATCTGGTTAGATGTGATGATTTGCTGTTCCGATGCGCGGCGGATATGTGGGTACAATCAGATTTTCTAGGCATCTCGTATTACTGGAGCTTTATTTCCAGTCATACCAGTACCTCCTCAGATGGATGTAATTTAAAAAACTTGATGGGATGGCAGTTTCAGGAGAACTTTTGCTTAATAATCTGATGCTGGTTTGATGAGAAACGGAAAGCTCTGAGTGTCCAGTTCAGTTAAAGGACAAATAAATAAATAACCCATCATCCGTGACATGACTAACTAAAGGTTACACATGGTTGGTGGTAACCAGTTCTCCATGTGTACTGTAGTTTTAAAGCATGCCATTATTTTGCCACAGACGCTGAGAGTCCGCTGTATTGTCGGATCGGTATTCTTGGAGCTTTGACATCCGGACAGGCTTCGACAAAAGTTGATCAGTTGTAATTGTTTAATATTTGGATCTTGATAGCAGTTTAAATGCATTAAAAATGCATATACAGTATATACTCAGCAAAAAAAGAATTTTTCAGGACTGTGTGTTTCAACAATAATGTTGTACAAATCCAAATAACTTTACAGATCTTCATTGTAAAGGGTTTAAACAATGTTTTCCATGCATGTTCAATTAACCATAATCGATTAATTCACATGCACCTGTGGAATGGTCGTTAAGACCTTAACAGCTTACAGAAAGTAGGCATTTAAGGTCACAGTTCTAAAAACGCAGGACACTAAAGAGACTCGTCTACCGACTGTGAAAAACACCCAAAGAAAGATGCCCAGGGTCCCTGATCATCTGCGTGAACGTGCATTAGGCATGCTGCAGGGAGGCATGAGGACTGCTGATGTGGCTATAGGGCAATAAATCGCCATGTCCGCACTGTGAGACGCCTAAGACGGCGCTACAGGGAGACAGGAAGGACAGCTGATCATCCTCGCAGTGGAAGACCACGTGTAACAACACCTGCACAGGATGGGTACATCCGAATATCACACCTGCGTGACAGGTACAGGATGGCCACAACAACTGCCCGAGTCACACCAGGAACACACAATCCCTCCATCTCACAGCAAGAACTGACAAATCTGGTCCAGTCCATGAGGAGGAGATGCACTGCAGTACTTCAAGCAGCTGGTGGCCACCAGATACTGACTGGTACTGACTGATTTTCAGCCTCCCTTCATTCAGGGACACATTGGGAAACATTTTTACTTTATGTCTTATGGTGTTGATTCTTTTAGTGTTCATACAAATATTTACACATTAAGTTTACTGACAATAAAAACAGTTGAAAGTCAGAGGACGTTTCTTTTTTTTGCTGAGTATATATTCTCTATATAAGCCCTTATCTAAAGCAAGTACCTTTTAAATAATATACAGATTAATGCACATCCCTCCAAAACAGTATATAGTGACATTTGAAGGTTACATATTGTAGGTTGCTCATCATGGTGTTGCAGTATAATAACCGATGTGGAATAATTGGGAACATTCTCTAAATAGGTATATGTTTTTTTTTTTTTTTTTTTTTTTTTTTTTAATTTGCTGGTTACAAGTCAGTATTGCATAATTATTATACTCACGTAATGATGTATTTCTACCTGCGTATGCAGTATGTTTACACCATTGCTGAAACCCTAACCTGCTTCAGGAGGTTTGCTTGGTGTTCTGTGCTCAGGTTTCTGCTGAACCTGCTGTCGAGCAGTGTCTCTGTTGTGGCCAAGTGCCTCACAGTTATTCCAAACCCAGTTTGTGTTTCCGAACTTAAACTTCTACTGGTCTCTGACTCCTGGAAACATAATTGTTAAATATTACTTTGTTCTGCATGAAGGATGTGATGTATACGAGCGCCATTCAAGTCACATTTAAATTGTGGAAATGTTCCAAAAACGACCATACGTCTGTGAATGATGATCCCGGGTGCGGTGGCTTTGTGGCCGTTCCCGTGAACATTTAGCAAAATGGATGGAAAACTTGGAGCTAACTTGCGTAAGAAACATACCTGTCTGTGGGAACTCCATTCAAGAACACCACTTGCACATTACAGACTTGGAGGTATTGCCATATCCCCTGGTCAGTCCTGACCTCGCTCCAAGACTTTTTCCAAATGTTTGGACCATTGAAGGAGTTCCTAGTAGGCCAGCGTTTCAGGCGTAAAGCAGTCCAATCATAGCTACTGAGGACACTTTCTACCTTGATGGTCTCCATGCACTTGTGAAACAATGTGTAGTAGAGGATTATATAGAGAAATAAAGGGAGTATTTACTCTCATAACTATGTTCTGTTATTATGCAATACAGTGGAACCTTGAGTATAATTTGCTTGTATAACAAAACACTCGTTTATCAAAGTGAATTTCCCCCATAGGACATAATAGAAATTCAGACGATTTGTTACACAACCCAAAAATATTCATATAAAAATTATTAATACAAAATTATAAAGTACACGCGCGCGCGCACACCAGTTTACTGAATAGTCTGTAATTTTACTGTAATTCACTGTAATTCTGTTATTATTTAAAAGTCCCTGTATGGCTTGAACACCCCTTGTCGGTACATAATTACATGTGTATGGAAATGTCAAAAAATGTTGCCTACATTTTCATAAATGGTGACCAGACCATGATGCTATATAAAACAACAAAAGATGCACAAGACGATATATATTAAAGAACCGTGCTAAAAAGAGCCCCAATTACTTATCGTGCTTAAAGTGTGCGCACAAGTGCAAAACAATACACACAGTAAAGGACAATGCAGAGCCAACCAGTACTACGCTCTAACGTGACTAAAAGTGCAAAAAACAAGATATTGCAGTGCATTAATAATAAATGAGATGAGTGTAAACATGACATGCAGCTTGGCAGACACGGAGCAGACCGATAAAGTGCAGTAATTTTTAATGATTTAGCAGAAAATGTTTTGTTCAAAAAAAGGAGAGGTTACCATGTGTTAGGATTTTGACTGGAAAGGGTGTAGTCTACTTTTATTTTTCAATGATACAGGAAGGCGCAATGTATGATCACTGAAATCGTTATATTTGGTCGCAAACTGTAAATATATAGTGGCATTATTTTTATAAGAGCATAAAAAAAATATTCCACATGACACTTGAATCTTAAGCCTAGTTCAAAACCATAATCCATGCTTAGATTAAGTCTTATGTAAATGTAAACGTTTTAATATTTTAAATGAATACATTTACTTAAACATTAAAAATGTGCAAATGTACTGTACTTATTTTCTACAAACGTGTTTTTTTATTGAGGTACTGATACTGGCACTGACACAGTTGCCAAATGTGGTTCTGATATATAAAGGGTTAAACTTCTATCTAATAGTGCGATGCAACCTGTTCTGTTAGAGGTCTCTGTGTCTCGGGTATGTTGTACAGTTGAATGTTTTGGTGTCTCTGTGTGCTCGGTAAGTGAGAAAATATTAACATGGATGCTTAAAGTAAAGCAGTGCGCGACCCTCCTCAGATTGAGTTTACACAGCCGCTTTTCCTGAGAGCAGGTTAATCACCGAGGTTTTTCGGGGCGTGACTTTTACAGACTTTGCTGGTAACAACACTGACGATAGAGAGTGAGCACCGGCAGGCGCGTACGCAAGTGTGGCATGTTTGCTTTGTACAGAACGATAATCTGAAATAAATACCGCCAAACTTGGCTTTTATAGGCTTAACGATTTTATAATCTTTTGCATTTAAAAACTGACAAAAATGGGGCAAGTTCATAATCAAAATTTTATCAAGTATAGATGGATATTTTATCTTACTGTTTAATTAAAATTTTGACAAATAGACATTTACTGTAGCATCTAGACTAGACTCAACACATCAGATTTAATTAACTCGTACAGTAAGCTACATCGCAATTAGACATCTAAAAACAGAACTATATATACACACACACAAAATATATATATATATGTGTGTATATATTGTGTGTATGTATGTGATATATATATATATATATATATATATATATATATATATATATATATATATATATATATTACACACTACTGTGTGAATAGAGACTCTGTTCACACAGTAGTGTGTGTATATGTATATATATATTTCTGTTTTTAGTGACGTGCGCGACCAAGTCATTTACCCTGTGCTTAACGCCGATATCTTAATCAGAGCTTATGATTGGCTGGAATTGTCCCTTCCTAGCCTCTGATTGGGCTGGAATTGAGCAACTTGGAAATCTAATTCAGTGTATGGAAAGACAATTCGAGCACGTGCAAGTGGGCGTTTAAGTGAGCGAAAATATTTTACGCTTATGTTTTTGACAAGAAAATAACGGCATACCACTCTAACTCCACCAAGTAAACTGATTAGCCTGCGTTGGGGCCGCCTGCTTGTTACATGTCACTGGAGAGACAATGGATTGTCGTAAATGAGTATAGTAATCGGGATGTACAACTGAAGCATTTGCTAATCCCTGGTCTGATTTAGTGAATTAGTAGAGTTTTACGCTGATGTAGCATCTGGGATTGTTGTAAGTAAATAACGGAACCCGTAAATGCTGCGTAATCCGAATGCAGGCACATACATGCAAGTGGATTACCGTCATTGAGAAATGGGATTTTGTATACAGTATGTATGAACCAATATTGTGATTTTCCTTCCTTCCATCCATCCATCCACAATAGAGAATCATCATTAATATCTGTAAAATGAAAGCAAATGGAAGATTCATCCATATCCACATTGACTGCAAGAAAATATCACCAGGTTCCTTTACACAAAGCACGCATCTTTTTTTTAAATCAAGTTTTAATAATTTGGTCTGAAGTCATGAAATCGTCATGGAAATTTGTTGACGACAAAAGTGTGTGAACCCGGTGGTTATCTATCTTATATCTGGACCCCACTAGAAACGTTCAGTATTTGCCATCATGTCATAAGGTTTACTAGGTAAGAACATGCAAGCTCATCTCCTCGATCATCTCCTCCATAGTTTATAGTCTGCACAGCGCCTGTTTTGCATTAGACGCTGATCGCTGTAGCTCTGCAGAGGAATGTACAGCCACACATTCTGTATAAAGAAAAAACACAACAACAAAAAACAGTGGACGTGAGCTCGCTGGCGTTCAGAGGGTGCAGGAGACATGGCTGAATACCTTGGGTTGCTGCCATGAGAGGGAGAGAAGGAGAGACGCGGGTGTTGAGGACATGGAGTGGAATAGTACGGCATATATCCTCCACCACTTTGCCATACAGAGGAGGGTAATGCGTCAGAGTGAGTCGCAGCTGTCTCACGCTGTAAGAGCCACCAGTTACGTCAACTCTGTTGTTTAAGGCGAACGTTAAATACATAGAGCCGATAACCTTTACTGTGAATGAGTTTTCAGGGAGAGTAGACATGCTTATAGGAGATGCACATCCTTTGGGATTGTAATACGTTGGTACGTCTGAGCTCATATCTTCAACTCACACCTGTTTTGATCTGTTAATGAGTATCTATTATTCAACATATTTTATTTCATTTTGACTGCTACTATATGTGTTACATTTGTTGTACATCTTTAATATTATTGTTTGTTCCTCCGGGTACTCCGGTTTCCTCCCACAGTCAAAAGACTTGCAGATTAGGCTAATTGGCATCCCCGAAATTGTCCATGTACCCTGCCATGGATTGGCATCCTGTCCAAGGTGTACCTCGTGCCCTAAGTCTCACATGATAGGCTCCAGGCCCACCCATGATATATTATATAGAAGATGAACGAATTAATGAATGTTTTTGGCAATACATAACGTAGTCCTCCAAATGACAAATTTAAGAGAAGTTAAGAGAAATGTCTTTGCATACCCTAGCTTTTGGGGTCAGGGTAGCACTGGGGTTAAGGTGTTTCCCTGCTCATTAGAAGGTTCCTGGTTTGAGCCGCCAATGTTGTGCCGTTGGGCGTGGTCCTTCACCCTCTACGGATTAGATACGATCGAGCATTAAGCTGGCAACCTGACCCTGTAAGATACTGCCACTGAAATTGTCTCTCCGGGGAGATGAGTATTTGTTGCCTGATGTGCTTAATGGCATGTAGATGGAACCTGTATCGCTGTATCTCAGCTGGTTGAGGGCACAAAGTCAAACATAACGCAGTGCCTATGGGTCAGAGAGGGTACTGGGCTGGCTCAAAGACCAAACAATGACATGTTGGTGATACTAGGGCTTGAACACACAGTCTTCTGATCAGTAGCACAAGCACTTCTCAAGTCATGAAAGGACTTTAAAAGTATCTTGCTTTTTTTATTTAAATTTTTTTACATACTGTTTGCTGTCAGCCTCAACACCTACACAGAACCGACCATTATAAGGAAATGGGGAAATGTCAAAATGACTAACACTTGTGCCTACACTTCAAACAAAGATGCATTAAGTAGAGATTAGGCTGAAGCACACTGAAGTGTCCCTTAACATGGTATCTGTATTGGGGTCAAACATATTGGATTAAAGCTACACAAGGTTGTGGAAGAGAGTCGAACCTGTCTTTTAAGAAATAATTAGGCCCCTTTTGATGGTGTGCGACTGAACCTAATACAGCTTTATTCCCCCGTTCAATTTTTTTGTCAGCCTGCGAAATTACAGTTGTTGAAGTCATCGTTTACATTCTAGTCTGGTCCTGACAGCAGGCCTGACAATTCCTAGAGTTTAAACTGACCTCATGCATACTTCCTGCTACAGATCGGAGAACACGGAGGACATTAATCCTGATTCGTTCCTCATGCCGAGTCTATATCACATTACTAGCAGTTTAAGGTTATAGCGCTATGCAGCTGAAACTGCTCCGGCGTCACTCGAGAAGCTTTCCACCGAGCAGTCAGTGTTCTCCAGATGGTGTCCTTGCTCAGGTTTAGCTTGCAGCACTCCAGCTGAATTCAGAACGGCTGCTTTTACGTTCACCTTAGTAACGACTCCTGTAATGTGCCGAGCAAATATAATTAAAAATCTATCTGTAACAAGACATCAAATTGTTTACAGATTTAGCGCTTTAATGCAACTAAAGCCTCGCGCATGCATTTAACCTTCAGTTTAAAACTAAAACAAACGCAGACATGATGTACTGTATATGAAAAGTATGACATTCGAAAAGACTGTTTGTGTAAAAACACACACAAGTATAAACACACTATAGAAATCCTGTGCTAATCGAACTCTGCTTCTCAAAAGAGACAAACCGCACAATTAGACTGTTGTATGAATTAACCGAAGAAATTTGTTTCTTATCTACATCTAGGCATTTGACAGACGCCCTTATCCAGAGCGACTTACATTTTTATCTCATTGCACATCTGAGTAGTTGAGGGTTAAGGGCCTTTCTCAAGGGCCCAACAGTGGCAACCTGGTGGTTACGGGGTTTGAACCTGCGACCTTCCAAACCGTAGTCCAATGCCTTAACCACTGAGCTACCCCTGACCTGGGTAAGAAATCCTTCTTAAGTGGTAGTCAGGATATATACTGTATATTCAACCATTAGCGAGAATCTTGTATAACTGTTGGGCCGATGATGAGAACGCAGAGCTCTCTTTAGACTTGCTTCCTCATGAGATGTGATTGACAGGTGATCTGATTTGAATTTTCATATTCAAACCTTTTAAGATCCAATGTTCAACTTTTGAACTTTTCCTCTTCCACACACTACTCGGACGCACATCTTCGCCATTACCAAGACGACAAACTTGTATACACAATCAACAGTGACTACAGACTGAACAGACAAATTGGATTTGCTTGCGTGGAATTTGCAATGCAAAAGAATCACACAAGATTTTTGGATTTTGCTGTCTGGAAGGACTGCGTTTGTTCAGCAAGTTGTTTTCTTTGCTCTGAATAATGTGAATTGTTTTACATTGACTATGTAAAACTTTGCCGGATACATTTCTATGAACGATCCATATGTGACACTGACTGGGGAGTGTGTGCTCTGCTGGTGCGAGTATTAGGCACAGGAGTGTTGGTGTGATTTTAAAAACTGTGTAACTTCCTACAAGAAACTCCTCCTGCCTTTAGTTGATCCATGCATGACTTCTCCTTAACAACCTTTAGTCCAGGCATTCTGAAGCTTTTCTGGGACTTGACCTGCATGATTTGATTGAAAAAAAAAAAAATCACCTTGCGATTGTTGTGACACGTCGGAGGAAACCGGAGCAAACCCGCTCATGCACACAGACCCAAGGTGGGAATCGAACCCTTGACCCTGGAGGCGCAAGGCCACAATGCTAACCACATGATGTCATTGCGACTTATTTACATTTTAAATTATTTAACAAGCCCAATACAAAGCAGACTTGCATGTTTCTGTGTGTTCCTGCTTGCTGCTTTGAGAAACACTGTTCTAGTAGTTAATCAGTGGTCCGTTTCCGACTTTATTACTACTGATAACTGTATGTTTTTGGTATGTGGATTATTATTTTTTTTCTCCCAAATTGAATACTGGCACATATTCAAAAGCAAGGCTAGTTCAATAGTGTTTTGCTATTCGTTGGAGACATTTCTGTCTGATATCAGAAAGTCAATGAGATGGCAGATCAGAATTTCAGCGTTCATTTGCTGATATTTACATCTATATGTGTTAAATCTCTGAACGTCTACGCTTAGTTTGAGCCTGAGGTTAAACTTGTCGAGACGTCATTTGCTGCTGAAAAGGATAAAACCGAGTGAAGACCAGAGAGATGTCTATGGGAGAAAAGTTGAAAAAATTAAGAAAAACTTTGAGTTAGCCATATCCATTGCAAGGTCCTGAAAAAGAAACAAACAACTCGGGGAAAAAGAAAAACAACAGCAGTTAATGTGTTACGACATTATGTGTTGCGAGAGATCCCGGATGAGCCCCCAATTTATGTCACGGCCAGCTCGTTCCTGACCGTAACATAAAGAGGAACACATACGAAAGAATATTTAATTTACAAAATTTGTTGTTACTTACAGAAGGAAAGAAAAACAAAGGTCTTGGGATTTAAATAAACACACAAAAAACATCCAGTGGGGTGAAGAACATTGACTAACAAAAAGAAGTTGGCACAAAGACTTCCCTGGAGATCCAAGTTCCATCAGAGGAGAGCGACCTCTTTTGATGATTAGTCTCATCTTTTCTACTCCCCACCCAGAATACCTTTAATTGGCAAGTGACATCACCCATAGACATCATACTGCCACCATGAGGCAGGGAGAAAAAGTCAGGGTCGTAACCAATGACAGTGAGGTTGTTTTTCTTCACACTGCTTATAATGTTTCTATCAACCATGACTGAGCTGAATGACGGAATGAAGGCATCATCGGTTACTAGCCAAAGATCAGACTAGATGCGGAAGAGCCACGAAAGTTCTGGAACCGAGAAATTTTACTTGTAAGTAATGGAAAGTGTGGAGAGAGAAAGGATCTGTTCATGATCCAAAGAATACAGTCTCGCTGGTCATGCATTGTGGAGGTAGTGTCATGGCTTGGGCTGGCATGGCTGCCCCTGGAACAGGCTCAGTAATCTTTATTGATGATGTAACTCATGGTGGGAGCAGCAGAATGTCTTCAGAAGTCTACAGAAACTGTTCTGTCTGCCAATTCACAGAGAAATACAGCAATCTTACCGGGAGAAACTTCATCATGCAGCAAGACAACCACCCAGAACACACTGCCAACTAAGAACAAAGGACTTAACCTTATTCATAATGCATTTCATATCCTGAAGAGGAGATTGAGGTGTGAAACACTGTACCCCCCCGCCCCCCCCATCCACACACAAGATATGAAAGCTGAAATTCTGATCCATCCTCTCTTACTCATCTTTTGATCTTAAAAACGTGTCTTTGTCGTTGTCTTGGATGTTCCAATACTTTTGGGACCGTATATGGTTGTCGGTGGTTCTGTGGTGGTCCTTTTCCATTGTTGCTGGGATTAAATACTAAAAAAACAGCCAGATGATGCATTGTCAAAGAGTGAAGAGCTCGTACACACTCTTCAGTGGATTAGTTGAAGATGTGTAAATAACCTGATAAAAAGACATTAATGGGAAGAAATGAGATGAAATTTAGTCAACAGAAGTGACTGATTTAATCCGCGATCATTTCCCCTCTGATATCCGGGTAAGCAGTGTGTTGAGTGATGAGACCAGGATGGGGCTCGTGTTTAAATGCTGTGAGTGAATTTAACCTCAGGGGATAAAACCAGACGTAGATGGATTGATGCTGAGCCAAGAGAAATCTTTTTTTTTCTTTTTTTTTTTTTCTTTTTCTTTCCCCCATACATTTTTAAATGAAAAATTCTACTAGTTGTGGATTTGTAGGTTTGAAATGAAATCTTTAGATTTGATTTTCAGCCTTTTTACTTTAAGGCGTAATCAGTGTTTAGTTTAGCTGTGGTTGAGTTTATAGAACATGGACGTGTCATGTGGTTTAGTGCTCTGTAATCCTCAACAATCCCAAGTGGTCTGCCTACTATTCTGTCTCTTGAAGGCATTATGTGCTTCAAAACACCTGTTGAGTGCTGATCCGGTGGATTTTGTTAAGTTCAAGCCATTTGATTCTTGCAGCACGTCTAAAATCAATCATTATTGCCTACAAAGAGGCCAAAGCTATTATTTAAAAAAAAAAAAAGAGAGGGGAAAAAAAAGCACATATACAGTACTGTGCAAAAGTCTTGAGCCATCCTGCATTTCTTAATATTAAACTAAATTAGTGACGTACATTAAATGAATGAAATGGAAATTTTTTTTTTCCTGTGACAGGTTGCAAATTGCCTAAAGAGACCATTTAAAAATTGATTGTTTATGTAAAAACCTCTGCAGCAACCTCATTTCCCCTCTCGTCTGTTCCAACCGCTCAGCCTTCAGCATCGCCAGTATAGTAATCACCACCCTGAACATCTGTCATCATCTGTACCTGCCTTAAGTTAGATGTTTTACAGTGCTTAAATTGTGATGTCACTCTGCTTAACAAACTGCTTAACGAATATTCCTTTAAAACTGGTCAGGTACAGGGACTGGAGTGAATCCGAGAGGCAAAAATTTTTAAAAAAATTGCACAGTATTCAATATTTCGCTCTTGTTCTCGACATTTCTTAAGCACTAGTTACTACAGGTATTCTTATATTCCTTACAATAAATCATAATCATACTGTGTATGACTTGGACACACCTCTGACTTACAGTATACAGAATATATTGCATTGCATCGTAGTGTGTCAAAAGCACTCGTCCTACGCGACGTGACTGGAAAAACTGCCTACATTTGTGCATTATACAATTTTGACCCTAGTGAAAGTCATGTTGTATAGGTTTAGCGATACAGGTTGGCATCCACAGCTGGCTACTTTTTGCGAGTAAGGCAGTGATGGAGCAGGACGAATGAACATGGAGGGCTTGTTTTCCACGGTTGCTTATCGTTTGGCTAAGAATTTGGGTGGGAAGGAGGGGTCGAGACAGAGAAGCGAAAAATCCTTGCATTCCATTTTTTTTTTTTTTTTTGTGTGTGTGTGTGTTTGTTCTAGGCTGAGTCACTGCTGAGGAGTGGGAAGGTCTGAAGAGTGTGAGAGAGAAGAGGCAAAAGGAGGGGGATAGCCTGCTCCATAACAGCTTCCACAGGAGAGAGAGAGAGCGCAAGAGAGGGACACGACAAGCAAAGCGACAGAGAGAGAGAGAGAGAGAGAGAGAGAGAGAGAGAGAGAGGGGGAGAGCACCAGGCAGGGAGGGAGCGAGACGCTGACCCCTCCTCTCCCCTCTTCCTCTCCTCTCCTTCTTTCGTCCCCCCCCCCCCTCAACCCCCCTACCCTCCTCACTCGTTCTGGAGCTGGCGTGTTGGAGTGGAGAGCACACCGTGACGGAGGCATCATGAGCGATGTCACCATCGTCAAAGAAGGCTGGGTGCAAAAGAGGGGTAAGTGTCTCGCCGCTCTCACTTAACTAACCGGCTCGGCTTGTGCGTGAATGCGAGAGTGTAGTGTCTCCAGGGATGGAGTCCTTTACCATGGGTGGGCTCTACTGCTGTAGTATGCCACAGCATGGCTTCAGTCACATTACGCTTGTAGATGCCAGCTTGAGGATGTGGGCGTGCCTCTCTGTGCTTGTGAGTGTGTGTGTATGTGTTTGCACATGTATGTAACTAAGTATACTTTCACACTACATAGATGCGATGTAGAGCATCCTGTGTAGTGGTTATAGCTGCCCTTTCGATGGGGATTTCTGAACTTGCGCACACACACAGACACACACACACACATACACACAAGCAGTCAGTGACAGGCTGTAACATGGCCTGTTTGATTTTAATGCTTGTTTGTAACAGTGCTGTCTGAGTCCTTTAGGCTTATAAAGGAACATGGTGTGAAATCTGTATTCCTGTGGCAGGTATTTCGGAGGTCGTGGTATGTAAACACAGCATCCATGTTCACTGTACTACAGTACGTAAATGCCAGCAGTTTGTGTTGGACGTGAATGCAAACGTGTCCATCAGGGCCAGCTCACCGTTTTTTTTCTCTGTCCGGCTGTTTGGGTGTGTGAGAGCCTGTGATGTCTTTGCCCTTGCTTTACTTTCAAGTCCGCCCCCTCCGTCTCTATTGATCTGAAACGAAGCAGGCTGCTGTATACCTTAGCACTACCGTAAATGGTACTAGTAGTACGCACATGTACACAAATGGGTGAGGTATTAAAGAAATACTAGCAGAGACTTGGTAAGGTGTTGAGCCACTAGGAAGAAACCTCAGGAACGAAGATCACTTTTCCCAAAGATATTCCCTCGGCTGATTTTTGATGATTGTTGTGGCGAACATTGTCTAAAACATCAGTCCAAAATCAAACCGGAGTATTCTGGTTCATCCTTATATTTCATTCCTTGTGGCACGTGATTGGTGACAGGGTTACCGTAGGATAGAGCAGTTCTTATAAGGTAAAGGCGATGAGTCAGAATCACACTTTCTCACACTCAAGCCCCAACATATAGCCTGCATCGTAAAACTGCAGAGGTGGAAAGAGTTCTCAAATCTCCTAACTGCTTTGTTTCACAGGCTGCCTGTTCGATGCATCGCATTTCCACTACTTTGCAACTTCAGACCAAATCAACTTTAAGTACGAGAGGATCATTTTCAGGGTTCACATTTTAGATTTTCACTTGAAAAGGTTCTGCACTGCTGTAGAAATCATGACAGTCAAGCTTAAGTGGAATAATGTGTCTGTTTTTAATTTTTTTTCTTCTTTAGAATTTCTGCATGTGGAACTGTCTTCTTTTTATTGGGGTTTTATTAGCAGCAAATAGACATACAGTACCATAAACAGAAATCATAATGTAGACTACAGAAATCAATCCATCAATCAACCAATCAGTCATTAATTGGTTCATTAATTGGTTCTTAAGTTATTTCGATCATGGGCCAGGAACACTGGATTTGAACCATGAGACCGTTTAGGGTGTGTTATGATTGCTTTGTACCTTGTCCAGGAATGATTGCTTCTCCCCTTCCCACCCCATCGCTGGCCAGAGTTTACATTGTTTTTTGTTCTCCATACTCGGGTACACTTGCGTATTTACACTGTCCGGTAGAGCGGGTGGTAGTATGCACCTACTTGGTTTGTGATCCAACATTAAACATGAGAAGAAGAAGGAAGGAAGTTATATACCTAATATTATTAATATTTTAGGAGAAATTTCAAAACCAACGATCTCCTCTGCCTTCGGCCTTCATCAGCTATGTCTGTGTAGGTCAGAAGATGGGATTGGCATGGATATTTTGGAGGAGACCAACAGCACTTGATGTTGTGTCTAAACAGTGATCTAGTACTTTGCTCAGGTACAGTTGCCTTCCATATGTAATTGGATCTATGTCCAAGTAAGCTGTGCCTTAGACCACCTCTTCAAGCGGACTCGGCTTGAGCCTGGAACGATTGTTTGATCAAAATAAACCAGACTCTGGGGTTAACTGTTCTTGGAAACGATCACGAAGCCCTAATGTAAAAACGCCCATTTTAGTTTCTTTTGAATCAATCTCTAGTTTGGTTTCTTACTTGGTGTGGCTTGTTTTATCTGGTGCGAACACCGTAATCACACTCGAATGTGGACCGAAACAACCACACGAGAAGAGATGGTCTCGATCCAGATCATCTGCCGAACTCTGGTGCATCCTCCTGGTAAGAAAGCGTAGAGGAAGTACAGTACAGTATGTACATACCTGATGGATCTTCAGTTGATGAGCTGTCACAGTTCAATGGGATTAATGCGTGCCGTCTCCTGTATTGTCTTGATATAGGCCTTTGGTGATACATCAATACATTGTTGTCCGGCCGTAGTCGCATTTCATTTTCAAACAGTATGATTTGCCAAATTCACGCAAACTAATAAACAATCACCAGTACGTTAACATCCATCACAAAATTGTCTCTCCCATGTCATAGAGACGTGTAGTAATCCACCACACAGCATCTTCTTTCTGTATTTAGGCAGACACTTACTGTACGGCCAATAAGCGGGAGATTACTGTATATTCTCACATGGCTTGAGATTGAATTTTTCCTTGCATGAAAAGAAGCTGAACCAAAGGGAAAAAACGCTTTAAGTTTACGAGCTCAAGCGATTC